>JAANYP010008061.1:0-588937 GCA_020465985.1 Centrapalus pauciflorus
CCTTGTTTGTTTTTTGCAATAAGCTCTTTTAGAGCACTTATATCTTCACGTGGAAAGATATTTTATTCAAATTGCAGATATGAAAAGGGCTTCAGACATTTAATCACTTAAAAAACAAACGTGTATGGTTAATTCTAGAGCTATAAGTTTTATTGCAACTTGTTTTTGTTTTAACCTAATGACTACAAGGTTATCAATTTATCATCTTTACTTGCCTGCGATCAGTCTTTTGTCAAGATTTTTCGGTCCAAAAGTGCCACCTAATATTTTGTGCGTGTGTAAATCTTGTGTTATGCTTCTAACATTTATTTCTTACTTTTTTTTTGTTATTGGATTGTTGGTTTTGTGTTTAGGAGGTGTTTGTGGATCCCAAACGTGATGATAGCCTGATATTTGAGCTTTTAGAATTGAAGCAAGATGTCGCAGACAATGGAAGTGCTACTTGGTTTTTACAAGACCTTGCTGGAGAACAAGGCGCTGAGGGCAGCATTGTAACTTCTTTCCTTTCACTTCTTATGCAATCTTTTAGTTATATTGACGCCACTTAGATATAAAAAAACATTTGTTTTATTATAGAAAAATGGGCAAGGTGAGGGCTTGTGGAAGGCATTAACATCTTTTTTCTTATCATTGAAAGCTCCCCGTTTGAAAGACCTTCTAAATCTGAAGAGTACCTCTGTTTGAATAAAAAGCATTCCCATCAGTCCTAAAGTAAATTCAATCTTTGGTTAGATATGTTACTATTGATCATATACCTAAAATGCCCTTCAATTATGATGATAACAAGATCTTGTAAACCAAGATCTATCCTTTCAATATTTTGTGTTTTGTGATGATTGCTAATGGACAAAGATATAAGTATTTATTGAAAATTTATCAGAAAGGAATTGGATGTGTTGCTTGCATTAGATGCGAGAAGTGGAAAAGGGAAAATGATACAGATAAACAAACACATAGCTTATTACCGTTCTCTCTGTCTTATACAGATCACTGACCAGTCAGCAGTGTTGGAAGCTCCAGGACTTCAATTCAGAAACATGCCAGCTGTCATTACAACTGCTGTTGCCCAAATGGTAATCATGACACTAAATTTTTTAATACACCTCAATGTCTTGTGAAAATTGCAATATTTAGCTTCACACATAGTTCGAGTATATCAGAAAAATGTTTGAACATTTGTTTAATATCTAAATACCCTTAAATGAAGGCATGATAAGGAGGATATTCAGGTGAACCCTAATGAATTATTCATTCCTATATGGTAATATGTATATGTGCAATTTTGAATCTTTTGATATGAAGATTTGAGAGATGAGGATTTGTCAAATCAGTTATTCCAATCAATTTTGGTTTCAAGGAGGGAAGGTGTATTTTTTAGTACTAGCATTGTGTAATGCTTCTTGTTTTCCCTATGCGCATCGTGTAATGCTAACAACTTTAGAAATTAGTGAGACATTCAAAGCTTGATTGTAGCTTGAGAACATGACTATGTTTCTCTGGACATGCCAAATGTGGTAGTAATAATATTGTGCAAGACTCCTTTGTTTCATGAAAATTGCAACACTTGACTAGGTCATGGTTTCAAAAAATGTGTTGGGCTAGGCTTTCGGTTAAAAAAAATTCATCAATCTTGTCATCTTGTGGAGCCAAATATAAGATTCTGAATATGAAAAGTGGCCTACTACTTTGGATCGTTAATTTTCCATTTTGTGTTTTTGCAATTCATGTAGTCCATCTCCAAGGGACGCCAAGGAAGAGAAGCGCAAAACCTAGTGAAGGTACATCTTTAGCATTTATTAATCCTTGAAATCGTTTCAAATGATCTCAAACTTTCTAACGGTATGCTATCTTTAGGTTTACTTAGCAAATTTGCGTCTCAAAGTGGTTGGTACGGATGTACTTATCACTGCATACGAGCCCGTCTTCATAAAGTACGTACAAAGCAATTGCTTTTCCTGTGGTGCCATCAATTTGTGAATGAAAAATTTACAACTAAATTCCCATTGTGATTGCAGCCCTTTAAGTGAGAGTGCGAACTCGGTTGGAGCTGGTTTAACTGTACCTGCCATACAGTCGGAACAAACGCCGATGGCTGAAGTTTTTAAACAAGCAGTCTCTACATTTAGAGTAAATGATTGGAACATGTTTGGTGATGATGCCATTTGAGAAAGCAACTTTGATGGTCATTGATATTTTTGCCTTCATAGCGTCTAGACCCGTCTGGGAGGCTTTATATAGGTCACAACACTTATTTGAATGACTTAGTTGTTCAGAAGAAGATAGTTGTTGTATGTTATTAACGGTGTTTGGATTTGTGTTATAAAAATAAGTTTTGCAATATGAATAATAAGTATCACATAATTAGCTATTGCTAGATGTACAAATGGATGAAGATAGTTTTATATAAATGGTCTCTTAGACGTAAATCCAAACATCATCTGCATTAGAATGACAATTGTTTTATAATGCTGTTTTTATATAATTTTTGTTACATATAATTTGTTGAGGTATTTGGTTGTATAAATATGATCCCAATTAACATGATTTCATATCGATATTGTCTTAAACATTTTGTATTTTTATGATTTTAATAAACGTAGCAGTCAAATTAAATTGAAATAATTGGATTTGATGGTGACTAAGAAGAATTGCTCAAAATAACAAGCAACTTTTCATTTTTTTTTTATTATAGCAATCATGTAAATTTTGTCCCAAATAATGGAATCAACTCTTGATTTACATCCGATTATAGCATTTAATCGGTAAACAACAAGTAGCTTGTTATTTCAAATAATATATTAAATGATAAAAAATAAAACTAATCGGTACAATAGGAAAAAAAAATAAAAAGTAGGTTGTTATTTCAAACAATTAACCCTATGCATAACCTTTCTTTACCGGTTAACTTTTGTTGTTTACCGGTTAAATGCTATGATCAGAAATGAACAAATAGTTGGTCATTTTATTTGTGACAAAATTTACGAGATTACTATAATAAAAAAAAAAAAAGAAAACTTGCTTGTTAATTTGAACAATTCTCCCGTGGTGAACTGGTGACTAAAACTCTCATGTTATGACATTGGCATGAGCATTGTGATGCTTATTTTGTTGAATCTATAAATCAAAATGTTTTAGCAAGATTGCATGTTTGGTTGCGTGCAGAACTTGTTAAATTTGTTGTTTATTTGCGAGGGCCCACACATTACCCAACAAAACATATCCTACATTAACTATGTATTTTCTATTTATTTTTTATGGCTATCATTGGAACGAGGTATCAATACTTTTTTACAAGAATACGTATGAAAAATTTTCTTTAAATGAGGTACCGATATTTTTTTTGATGAAAGCTTTTAATTATTCCGTTTTGTTTTCAATTTAATCACCATAATCAAGTGAAAAATTGAAAACATAAAAAATATATGAACACATTTAAAAACATTTTCATTTTTAAAATATGTTTTCTTAAAAACTATAATGTTTTCAGTTTTATTAAAAACTTAAAACAATAAATTCACGCTTACTAAACGCACGTTAAATATTTAAACCAATTTAAAGGAAAAAAAAGTTTATTCCATTTCACTCTTACGTGGCGTTTGGTTCGTGTGATGGGGCTTGCTGATAGACGCTTATTTTGAGTTCGTTAAGTCCAATACCACTGTAACCTGCCTGCATTTTCTGTCTTTTTCCTCCACTTGTTCTTGGTTTTCATCGCATATTGCCATTACTCCCCTCCTGCTGCCTTCGCTTTTCGCCCCACGCCCTGCCTTGCTTCCCCCCTATCTCTCTCCACCCCTCCTCTAAAGTCTATTTCCTCCATCCTTTTCCCCCTCTTCAGCCCGACATCTACCTTCCCATTCCTTCGCAATTCCCATTCCGTTGAACCCACCGGCCCGAATTCGCTCTTTTTGCCGACTCCCGCTCGTCCATGCCGCGAACGCCATTGGTTCACGTTATTTGAAATTCGAATTGGTTGCTAAAATATTTAAAAGGATATGAAATCGATATTTTTTTTTCCCCATATTACATAGTATCCATCCAAACTTAATTTTTATTGTTCATTGCGTTTTTGTTCATGTATAAAATTAATCATTACTTATTATATATACCTCAATTAAAACGAATTAATATTGTATGATTAAAACGGGCATGTAATCATTGTTAAAATATAAACACAAAAGTATAAAAATAAAATATTCAAAAAAAAAAAAAAACCACACACACACAGACACTCATTTGGATAATAGTACACTGTAGGGGTGACAATTTCAGCTCATTCAAGAAAACGGGTTGACGACCAAAAGTTATAAATTTTACATAATTTTGAAATTTTTTTCAAAGAACAATGTTTTAATACACCATTTTATAAGTTTTCATTTTTAAAAAAAATCATGTTCTATTTTAGTTTTTTACAATAAGTCCATTTAACTGTTCGACCCGTTGGGTCAATATTGTCACCCCTGCTACACTTTATAAATGATGTGTGTTGTTTGATTATTGAATTAAAGTGCGCTTATCAGAGAATATTGATTCGTCGAGATGTTTTAAATAATATTTATACTCTCAAGCAGATTCTCGTGAAGTGTCCCATGTAATTCTACAAATACTACATGGGCCGTAAGTTTAGTAGAACTGGTGGTATTTGCTAATTATTCACATTGGTGATGGCCCACATAACTAATCTTTCACTCTCTAATATAAATAAACCGATGCTATTATCTTTTAACTTGATATAAAACTTAAACGTAATATTAAAAAAAAAAAAAGTGTATCGGACATCTTCAAGACTAGGAGAACCATAGATGATGAAAAACCGTGTGACAATTAATGCTAACATTAATATAAATCGACCGTAATATAATTAAGACGTGTGTATTAGTTATTAAATAAATGTAATTTAAGGTTGGAAAAAAGGGAGGTCTCAAGTTTTCAACCTGAGAAGCACAAATTAAGGATGGAAGAAGGAGGTTTGACGTGGTCTCCTTATTTATCTATCAACCATTTTGTGTGATCCTCTTAGTTTTTGATAAATTACCTAAATTAGCTAACCGGCCTTTCACCATTGACGAATCATAAACATATTGTTAAGTAATCAATCAAGAAGTAACTTATAGAGATTAATTAGTTGATTGAATGGAAGGTGTGATGGGAATTTTGAAGCTAACGGTAAAGAAAGGTACAAATCTGGCAGTTCGTGATAGGACCCGTGGAACGAGTGATCCTTATGTAATCGCAACTTTGGATCATCAGGTCGATCTTCCAACAACTCTTATATTTAATCGATCGTCGATCTAAGTTTTTAAATCAAGACATATATATATATATATATGTACCCATAATTAAGAGTTGTATATAAATTAAATCTTGTATTGATTGATTAAATTAAATGTAAGGTTTTGAAACAAATTAAAGCTGTTGTATGTGTGTGTGTGTTTTAATGCAGAAAACAAAGACAAGTGTTGTTCGGGACAATTGCAATCCTGTGTGGAATAATACTCTGACACTAACCATCAAAGACCCCAAGGTTCCAATCAAACTTGTAAGTAATTGACTTATTGACCGACCCTTTTTAATCCATGCTATAATTATACTATTCAGGCTAGTTAAGAAAAGTTTTATTATGTTAATATAAGTTGCTAATTCTGTAGAAAGACAAGAATTAATAACCTAATAAAATGGTTAGGCCGGGGACTTAACGTGAATACTGTTATGCAAAAATCCCTATAATTTTAATGCAATATTTAATTTTAGTTGTTATGTACATATATATATGTCGTACTTTGTTTTTTTAAGGTAAGTAAATATTAAATAAATAATAACAGACGGTGTTAGATAAAGACACGTTTAGTGAAGACGATAACATGGGGACAGCAAATGTAGATGTAAGTCCGTATGTTGAGTGCATGGAAATGGGTTCGGACTTGCACCACATCCCGGTTGGTACTAAACTTGAAACGGTTCAACCCAACGAGTATAATCACCTAGCCGAGGAAAGCTACATCATCTGGAATAACAAGGCCATCACACAAGATATGGTTCTACGACTCAGAAACGTGGAAACCGGTGAAGTCGAGGTCCAAATAGAGATCACTCCTGTTGAGAATCACCGTTTGGAACTCCTAGCATCCATCGAATGATCGACTAGTCTAGTCTACCTACTATGTCTATACATACAACACAATATATGTATATAATTAATTAGTCTCCATCAATTATTAATCCATTATATGTTAAGTTACTGTAACTAAACTTATATATAGCTAGAATTGGTACGTACGTACGGACAGCAAATTTGAACATGTCTTGTTAATTATTTCTTTCGTTTTTGAATGGCATTACATATACTTTTGATCCGTAAAAAATAATAACTTGAATAGCACGTACACTTAATTATGATCGATGTACATAATATATATAATATGTATACAACTATGCATATGTAATTGCAGATTTTGTTTTAAAAGAATACATTTAAAAATCCAATATATGCACCCAATCAAGATAATATTTAAACATTTTTTTTTAAATAATCATGTTTAAATAAACAATACAAAGCTAATAACAAACATTGCTTAATTGTGTCTATTCAAGCGACATCATTGACTACTCCACACTATTACCGCCTCTTTCAACCTTAATTACTTGGAGAAAAAAAATGATCATAACCAACAAAGTAACTGAGATTATACAAGTATGATATTTTATATAATTTTCGACTTTTGATCGAGTATTAAATTGGCTTAATTAGATGAAAGAAACGTAATTCTGACAAATGTATCTTAACGACATCATACCATGCCAACTTAAAAGGCACACCATGCATGTTGATTAACCATCCTAGCTTGAGAAGAAATACTTAATTTGGAGACACATATACCGCAATTATGCAGCTAATTGCCTAATTATAAGCTTAATTAATTAATTTCTTGATGACGAAAACACATATGAGTACCTTCAACTTCGTATTGGGAGTTTCTACTTCAATTCCATAGGATCTTAATGTCACTTAAACTTAAAAAAAGTTTTCCATCCATATTAAAAATGAAGATTGGTTCTTTGTTTGACGACAAAATAAAATATCTATCTTCTATCTATACTATTAAAAGAGTAACTATACTCATTTCTGGTGAAGACACGTGTCGTCACCATGAATCGACACGTGTCATTTATAGATTTTAAAAATAATAAAGAAAATTTAAATCAAACCTATCCAAATCTAATATAATCCACTTTTAAATTCAAATCAAATCAAATCAAACATAATCTAATACTCTACTAACTTATTAATTAAATCTATCCAAATCTAATATAATCCACTTTTAAATTCAAATCAAATCAAACAAAATCTAATAATCTACTAACTTATTAATTATAAGATAATATAATAAAAGTTTAAAAAAATATGTAAGAAAATAATTCCTCTCCATATATATTTAGAAATATACAAAATTAATAGGTGATAATAAATAATAATATTATCTTTTTTTTTTTTTTTAAAAATAATATTTATATCTTTATCTTTTTGTTTATTATATTTTATATATACTAAAGATATCCGCGTAATACGCGGGTAATAAACTAGTATCTATTATAATAAAAGAGTAAATAATTTCCACTTGTCACTTAAGTAGACCGTCAATTGGCATAACCTTCTTTCGACACGTGTAATCTACAATTTTTTATGTTAAAGTTAATTAAATAGTTAAATTAAATTATTTCACAGAATCATTTGTCTATTTTATAGGGATTCTGTTGTAGATTTATCAGAAATCCATTTCAAGGGTTAATGCTAATAATCCACATTGTTTAATAATTTATATGGATTTTGTTGACTCCGTCATATCTGTTGTAAAATTCAGTCCGCTATATCTGTTTTTATCCTAATATGTTAATCCCATGTGGTTAAAACCACATCATTTTCTGTATTTTGTTCATTCAATTTGTAGTAGCTTTTTACATGTATACATATTCTAATTAATAAATCAATCCGTGACGTATTACACAGGTTGCTAAACTAGTATGTTATAAGAATAGAATAATGTTGTGCAAGTTTACGTTTAACTAGTGTTGTATGTTATTTATAAATTAGGATCACAGAATAAACTAAAAAAATAGGAAAACTTATTTGAACTTTTTTTGTTTTCATAGAGGAAAATTAATATATAATAGAGTGAGGGAGGGAGGAAAGGAAAACAGATAATTTTTAGGTTTTGAAAATGTAATGAGAGAGCAACGGAGGGAGTGATGGCTGAAAAGTTTTTAGGGTTAAAAGGCAAAAAAGCAAAACTTTTTATTATTAAAAAACTACCGATTGGTTCTCAAATTCTCATTAAACTTTAGGTTCTTAAAAGATACTATTTCATTTCCATACGTATATTATATTAATATTATGTAATAATGAGTATTTTATTTTTTTGAAAATAATAAAGTATATGATATATGCTCTATGTAATTAGAAGTTTGGGGTTCAATTCCCAACTAAGTAATTTATCATTTTTTTATGTAGAAAAATAAGTATGATGGACTGACTCTTACTGAATGGATCAGTCAAAAACCATACCAATTTGGACAATCGTACCGACCGAACAACTAATGGTGCATCAAATGATTGTGATGCACCATCCTATGCATTGTGGTTCGACTCGGACCAACCCCGTAATGCATCAATTGATCATAATGCACAAATCTTCTCCGTGTGATGCATTATACAATTCCTTGCATGCATTATGGTTTTTCATTTAACACACCCCTATATATATAATGAATTTAATATTTTAAGATTACTTAGAAATAATTATTATTGAGAGATCTATAATAAAATAAAAAAAGATAATTATTAGCTGGAAATAGTGAAAGTATAACATTATATATTGAATCACAATTAGAATATGACATTGATGAATTATAATATAAATGTTTATGATGATTAAATAGAAAATACATGTTCAGAAGATATCTAAAGTAATAGATTAGTTATACAAGTTAATTATATTTATTTAAATATATTATAATTTCTAAATATGTTAGTTTAGAAAACTATTTTTTTTGTTAAACGGATGATTAACGATTAAACTTTTAAGTAGTATAACAAAATTTCGCCCTGTAATTAAACCGAGTGGCAAGGGCCTAAGAGGTGGCACTGGCAGCCCACATTTTCAAATCGGATGAATTTAAAACACATCCCCTCCACACATTTTCCTTGAAATGAATGATAAATATTTAATTAGTGGGTCTCGTGTGATTAAAAAAAATCATATGAGAAATGTGAAGTGTGTTCAGCAAACATTAATTACGGGGTATGCATTACCCCTTAAAAATCTTTTAGAAAGCAATTGGTTAGATGATTATTTTCTTACAATATTTAACTAGTTTATTTATCCATGTAAACATGGGTATTTTGAATAATTATTTATGTTTTTAAAAACTTTAATATAAGATTAAGGATTTATTATGAAAAAAAACCATTGTTTTTTCATTTTTTTTTTGTGTGTTCTCGTCACTCCATATTATTTTTTAAGAAAAATCATCAAGTTAAAGTTTTTTCGTTCAGTGAAATTTGACTATAAAAACCCGATTTTCAGTCTTTAAAAACTTAGTCTACCAATTATAATCTGACTCTAATAGACAAATTCAACAAAACCAAGAAAAAAAAAATTAACTTGAAGATTTTTTGAAAAAAAATAACATGAAGAGTAAAACACAAAAATTATGAAAACTTGTTGATTTTTTTCGTAATAAACCCTAAAATTAAATACAAATTTACTTATGAATAAATTTTTCTACTAAATTATAAAATTAATATTGAATTATTTAAAATTTCAATGTGTTTCATTTATTGCATTTCATGAATTAAATAGGAAAGTATTGAAAATAGATTTTCTTTTATTAATAGTAGATAAATTAGTAAATGAAATATTTAATTATGAAAAAAAGACAGGAAAATGAAAGTTTAATGCGATAAAGAAGCGACATGTGTCTTGAATTGTTTTCTTTTATTAATATTAATATATAGATAGATTGATTTTTTATATGATCTTAATTTTATATGTATTAATAATCTACAAACATATTAAATTATTTTCATTTTGTTTCATGTCGTACCAAACACTCCTAACTGTATATATTGATTACCTTAACTTTCTTTTTTTTATTACCCTATATATTATGTATGTATTGTAGCACGTAATTACATACTCCTCGCATATATTCTTATGATCATATTGTTATTGTTATTATTAACATTTATAAATACAATTTACTACTGTATAAACTAAAACCAATCATTCATGATATCAAAAAAAATTTATACAACATAACTAATTTTAAAGTTATAATCTTCAATCTATTTTGTTTTACAAATATTTGAATCGAACTATATTGTTTCTTTTTTTATGTAACGTACTCTTAATATATGTTGTTTTTTAGAACTCAAATACCTCAACATGATCACATTATTTTTATTTACCATTAAGTAAAAAATCAATTGTTTAACAAAATATATTTTATTAAATAAGCATATAGCTGTTTTGTTTTTGTATTATAACTTTTAAATTAATATATTAACAAAAACATCATTTATGATTAAACACCTGGATAGTTATACATATAAAATAAAGAAGGAAAATAAATAATTAATCATATATAACATTACAGAACAAACATAAGCAAGCTAGTACATGCATATGGATGGAAATTATTGAAGAAGACATATATATATATATATATATATATATATATATATATATATATATATATATATATATATATATATATATATATATATATATATATATATATATATATATATATATATATATGTGTATGTATCTGGATTTAATTATTAATTCTTCAACAACATCTTGATTTATTTATTTTCAAAGGAAGGAAGGCGCGATCGGAGGACATTGAAGATGGACGTGTGAAGTGATTTAGAAGAAGTTGATTTAGGATCGGAGTGATTAATTATGAGCATCCAAGTCCTTGATAAGATTGCAAAGGTAGTCCATGAGAGAAGTTGGATAAGGGACGCTTGTGTTTGGCTTCTCAAACTCAAAGGTCCATGTTGCCACCTGTCCATCACCTTTTGGTTCAACATGCAATATGATTGTGAATCTCTTGTATATCTCTTCAACCAGATCTCCTCCGATTACCTTGAACACGATCATCTGGTTTTCCTCGTTCACCGCTTCTATTATCTGTTTCGATACTTTCTTCTTTCCCTCTTTTTTTTTTTTTTTTTTTTAATACATGTACAATTCAATTTGAGATAATTAATAGAATTGTTAAATAATTAATTTCTACTGAAAAACAAACGTACTTAATTAACATACATGCAGAAATTAATTATAACAGATGGATATGAGTTACCATGAGTGTAGTCCCAAGAAATGACAGATCCAACGACCCCGCGCTGACCAGAATGCAGATTACAAGCATGAACCTTATCTGGGGAAATAGCAGCGATCTTGTGCGGATTGTGCCTAAACAGATCGTGGAACACATCCCCGCTCTTACTGATCTCTACATAACCGATTAATTTTCCTGATAGAGCCATTTCTTTATATCTTAATTAATTAACTTTCAAATTTCAATTCACATGCACCTACTATACGTTCATCCATGGAACCCTTCCCCTTATATAGAAAAACTTGCCACACCGGCCTCAGCCTGGCCTACAAACATATATTTTATTTTTATTTATATTTTTATTTTTGTAAAACCACGTTGGCTTTCCATTTAATCCACCTATATATATATATATGGGTTCAAATGGTTACCACTAGTTTTGCGGAGTACCGGAGGTACCTCGCTTAAAATCATTTTTTATAAATTTTTTTTCATAATCATGTTTAAAATAATAATACAAGACTACTTGCAAAAAATCACATATAAACACACACTAGAACTATGTGAAACGTGTGTGTTCACATGAACTATACTGTTGTGAACGCGTGTTCAAAACTAAACATGTTCATATGAATTTTTTCATGTTCACATGACTTTTAAAATGATACAAAGTGTAAATGTATATAACTAGTGTTGTGGTTGCCCGCGCGTTGCCGCGGGTATCCGTAAAAATATGTAGTTTTATCGCTAAAGTTAAAATATGATGTTAAGAAATAGAATATAATTTAATGATGACAACAACGTAACTACATTTGTGTATTTAAGCATTAGTGAGTTACATGTTATTTTTTACGAATTTGGTATATATGATTTAATTATTGATGTTTAAAGTATATTGTTTTTTAGGGTTTTATATGCAAATGGTTTCGTCCCTCAATGTTATTTTTTACCAATAAAGTCCTCATGTTATTGTGTTCTTTTGGGTTTTCGGAAAAAACTTTTTGTTTTTTTTCATAATCAGTACCATATTTTCCACAAAAATACCAACATGCCACGAAAAGCACTCAAATTTAATGATTTTTTTGTCAAAAAAATGAATAATTCCAAAAATCACAAACAAACAAATAACTTACAGATTTTATTGGTAAAAAGTAAAACGAATAGGCTATACCGCAAAAATACGAAAAGCATGTTGGTTTTTTTTCATATTAAACCCTTATTTCACAAAAATCATGAATAACAAAAGTTGATGTTTTATATACATCTTGTGAGACAAAAGGCAAAAAACAAACGACAAAACAAAATAAATCACTGTTATTTAATTTTTCAAGTTGAGGCGGAAGCAGAAATTTTCATTATTTAAATATTTAATCAATATTTGGTTAAATATTGAAGAAGTTGATGTACAAACTGAATACTTTTATTTACAAATATAAAAAATAAAAAATGTTGAACTCAATATTTATTAAGCTTTAAAAAGTTCATTGTTTCCCCGTTAAAAAAATAAAAAAGTGTAATAATTCGTCATTTTTTCTTATCGGAAAATTTTATAGATGGATTAGTTGATTTCCCGTTTGGTTAAATTAAAAATCAGAGTTCTTTATTTTTTTCCGAGCGATAACATTTAAAGTTAAATCAGTCGGCGTTAGTTTCATTCATTTAAATTTAATATGGTTCACCATTTTTTCTGAGCAAAAATATTTAAAACTAATATGGTTAGTCATTTTTTCGTTTGGTTAAATTGCAAATCAAAGTTATTAAACGTTTTTTTCCGGTCAAAAACATTAATAATTAAATTAAGTGGTTGTTTGCATCTTTTGATTAAATTTAAAACCGAAATGGTTCATTGTTTTTTCGAGCGAAAATATTTAAAATTGAAACAACGAATATTTCAATTTTTCCAGTGAAATGGCTTACCAAATAGGAAAAAAAACAATCAAATTTAAGTATTTTGGACGGATAAAACGAATAACCATTTTGATTTTCGATTTAACCAAAAGTAAAAAAACAACCAAACAATCTAATTTTTAATGTTTTAGTAGAAAAATGATGTATCATTTCGATTTCCAAATTAACGAAATGGAAAAACGACAAACCAATTTAATTCGAAATATTTTTTAATTGATTAAAAATATTAATATTTTATTATATTTTTATACCTATTTGTTTTAGTAAAATAAGGAGTTGTTAATAATTTTTAATTAGAATGGTAAAAAATATAAACAATTATTAGTTAAAGTTAATAAATAAGAAACAATGTTGAATGTAAAGTTGTATACCTTGATAATAATAATTAATTTTGGAAAATTGAAAGTCTAGGGACCAAATCCAAAATTAATACAAACTACAGGGGCTGATTTTGTAAATTCTTGAAATTTAAAAAACGACACCGTATAGCATCAATACGGTGCGTTTTACAATGCTTTTTGTTAGTTATAACAATTTTTTACGTATAATCTTATATTATTTGTATCTAAATGAATATGAAAAAAATTCAAAAAAAACTTTTTTTCGGAGCAAGTTAACATATATCTAAAACCCGTGAGTTCACAGGTACTCAGCTCATTAGAAGGTACCACCTTTAAAAAAAATTATTTTTTTTTTCATAAACATGTTTTAATTAAGATTATGAGGATGATATGTACATTTCACATACTTTTACATTTCCTATCTCCTAAAAAAATTATGTGAACGTACACTTACATAATTTTGCATATATGTGATGCGTGACTTCATGCACTTAGAGTGTTCGAATTTGCGTGAAACTTATATATCATATGTGTAATTTTAATTAAACATGTTTATGAAAAAAAAATTTCAAAAAAAAATAATTATTATGAGTGGTACCTTCAGGTGCGCTGTGTAATAGGTGGTACTCACTTAAACATATATATATATATATATATACATATATATATATATATATATATATATATATATATATATATATATATATATATATATATATATATAGGGAGAGGTTCTTTTAAGAACCTTAAAGATTGTGAGAACCTAGGAACCTTTTAGAGCCCTTGGATCAAAAGGGTATTTTTGGAATAAAAAATATTATCTTTCTCTCTCCACCTTTTTTATTATATGCCATATCTTTTTCACTTTCTCTCTCTTACTTTTTTTTTTCCATTTTCATATTATACTTTCTTTCATTAGAATTGATTTTAATATTAAAAAAACGTTTTTTTTTTAAAATAAATTTTTTTCTATATGAAAAATTATTTAATTGCTAAAAAATTAATGTATTCTATATAGGAATATTAGTCTATATAAAATGTTATATAATTCTATATCTTTTTATGTAGATTAACATTACTATTCATAATCTATGTAGAATGTTATGTTTCTTATATATTTTATATATTACCCGTTTATTATACAAATCTATGTCTTTTTTGTAAATTACCATTACTATTCATTGTGTTTTTGGTATATTTATATCAGTTGCATACCAAGTGTTCGATAAAATGTCTAAATGAAATCTTATTTTTTTTGTTTCAATGTGTTTTTGGTATATTTTATCATTTAATCTACGTAGAATATATGATACTTGACATTCTACACGACATTCTACCTAGATTGCATGACATTCTACGTAGATTGCATGTCATTCTACGTAGATTGAATGCCATTCTACGTATATTGAATGTCATTCTACGTAGATTGCATGACATTCTACGTAGATTGTACATAGAATATGTTCGTCGATACTCTACGTAGATTGCATGCCATTCTACGTAGATTGCATGTCATTCTACGTAGATTGCATGTCATTCTACGTAGATTGAATGTTATGCTACGTAGATTGAATGTTATTCTACGTAGATTGCATGTTATTCTACGTAGATTAACAGTTTTATTCTATGTATTTTTTGGTATATTTTATATAAGTTGCATACCAAGTGTTTGATTAAATGTCTAAATGAAATCTTCTTTTTTTGTTTCAATGTGTTTTTGATATATTTTATCATGTAATCTATGTAGAATATATGATATTTGACATTTTACACGACATTCTACATAGATTGCATGACATTCTACGTAGATTGAATGACATTCTACGTAGATTGCATGACATTCTACGTAGATAGCATGTCATTCTACGTAGATAGCATGTCATTCTACGTAGATTGCATGTCATTCTACGTAGATTGAATGTCATTCTACGTAGATTGCATAACATTCTACGTAGATTGTACATAGAATATGTTCGTCGATACTCTACATAGATTGCATGTCATTCTACGTAGATTGCATGTCATTCTACGTAGATTGCATGTCATTCTACGTAGATTGCGTGACATTCTATGTAGAGTATCGACGAACATATTCTATGTACAATCTACGTACATTGGACAGATTCATTTTCCATATTTTATAATTAAAATTATTTGTAAGATATTAGATTTATAATGAATGTAATAGTTATTAGATGTTTTACATGATAATCTATGCTGATTACATGACAATCTACGTACATTACATGATAATCTACATAGAATATAATACAATACTACTTGTAGAAAATCACACATAATCTATGTAAAATGTTATTTTTCTTATATATTTAATATATTTTTATGTTTCTTATACATTTCTATATCTTTTTATGTAGATTAACATTACTATTCAATGTATTTTTGGTATATTTATCATGTAATAATCTACGTAGAATATATGATAATTGACATTCTACACGACATTCTACGTAGATTGCATGTCATTCTACGTATATTGCATACCATTCTACGTAGATTGCATGTTATTCTACGTAGATTGCATGCCATTCTACGTAGATTGAATGTCATTCTACGTAGAATGTATACGTAGATTGTACATATAATATGTTCGTCGATACTCTACATAGAATATGACAGATTCATTTTTCATGTTTTATAATGAAATTATTTGTAAGATATTATAATGATTGTAATAGTTATTGGATGTTTTACATGATAATCTACGTAGATCACATGATAATCTACGTAGATTAAATGATAATTTAAATAGAATATAATACAAGACTACTTGTAAAAAATCACACATAATCTATGTAGAATGTTATGTTTCTTATATATTTCATTTATTTTTATGTTTTTTTTATACATTTCTATATTTTTTTATGTAGACTAACATTATTATTCAATGTCTTTTTTGTATATTTTATATCAGTTGCATACCAAGTATTTGATAAAATGTCTAAATGAAATCTTTTTTGTTTAATGTGTTTTTGATATATTTTATCAGGTAATCTACGTAGAATATATGATATTGGACATTCTACACGACATTTTACGTAGATTGCATATATGTCATTCTACGTAGAATGCATGACTAACTACGTAGATTGTACATAGAATATGTTCGTTAACATATTCTATACAGAATAAAAATATTCTATATAAACATATAATATTTCTATATAAAATACATTATTTTTTTATCAATTAAATAATTTTCTATATAGAAAAAATAATTTTTTTTATAAAAAACGTTTTTTTACTTTAAAAATCAATTATAATGAAAGAAAAATAAAATGAAAATGAAAAAAGTAAGAGAGAGAAAGAGAAAAAAAAGATTTTTTCCTTCCAAAAATACCCTTTTCACACATTTTCAAGATTATCCACTATCAAAGTTCAAAATAATTACAAACTTGCCATCCAATATATCAACCATTGATTATCATTAATCCAATGACCATAAAAGGTTCTTAGGTTTCCACACTTTTTATGGTTCTTAGAAGAACCCTCCCCTATATATATATATATATATATATATATATATATATATATATATATATATATATATATATATATATATATATATATATATATATATATATATATATATATATAGAATATGGTTCGTGTGAATACCTTAAAAATGCAGAGTACCGTGAGTACCTGTGAACACACGGATTTCAGAAGTGAACTTGCACCGAAATTTTTTTTTAATTTTTTTCATATTCATTTAAATACAAATAATATAAGGCTATTCGTAAAAAATTATATACATTTACACTTTCTATCGTCTTAAAAGTCATGTGAACGTGAAAAAATTCATGTGAACTTGTTTAGTTGTGAACACACGTTCACAACAGTGCAGTTCATGTGAACACACACGTTTCACATAGTTCTAATGTGTGTTTAGGTGTGATTTTTTGCAAGTAGTCTTATATTATTAATTTAAACATGATTATTAAAAAAAAATTTCAAAAAAAAATGATTTTAAGCGAGGTACCTCCGGTACTCCGCAAAACTAGTGGTACTCATTTGAACCCAAATCTCTCTCTCTCTCTCTCTCTCTCTCTCTCTCTATATATATATATATATATATATATATGTAGATGTAATCATTGCAGAACCTAAATGTAGTGTAGAACTGTAAAATAATATCGTTCATAGATTAGATTAATCTAATAGTCTTAATTTAAAAGAGTCATGTTTGGAATTAGTGAAAAAAATATTGAAATTAGTGATATTTTAATAAAAAAAAATGAAAAGATTGGAAATAGCAAAAAGATTGATATTAGCAAAATAAACTTTTCTTTAAATTAAAATAACATTAAAATGATTAATTTTTAAATCAAAAAAATTATACCATAATAGAATTTTATACTCCTTAAAACGAGACCGGTCATAATATATTTTTTTCGAAAAAGTTTTACGTGTTTATTTTTCGTAAATTTTTTTTACCCCGACCATGATGCAATATAGCATAGCGAGATTATTCAATGTCGAAGGAACAATTGATATCGTATATTCAACGTCGATGGAATACTGCATATACATTTAATATTAACAGAGCCAAAATAATGATCAATTAGTAGTCAAAGTTGGTAGATTTAACGAGAACGGTCGTGATATATTTTTTTTGAAAATTTTTTACGTGTTTATTTTTTGTCGATTTTTTTTACCCAGGCAACCATTCAATATATTATATAGGGATCATTCAATGTTGAATTACAGTTTATATTACATATTCAACGTCGAAATGATACTATATATCATATATGCAACACTGCATGTACATTCGATATTAAAATAGTAAAAAATGGTCAAAGTGGGCACTCAAACTTAATGGACTACTATTAATTCAATGTTAATTGCATAATTACCATCTTATCCCTAGTGTTATATTATAATCTAATGGTCTAGATTGATTCTATATTTCTGCAGTAAATTAAGGTTTTGCAATGATCTCAACCGGAATTGGGATCAATGAGGTACCGTGTTAGATTGGGTAACCGGAGTTCACCCATGTTTGGTTATAAGTAAAAAAGGGTAAGACCGTCAATTAAGTTTATCTTAATTAATAGGTGACAACTAATGAATTAATAAATCTCTTAATTATAGGGATTTAGTTCCACGACAATATTTTTAATGAATTTCAAAATGGGTTTTAGTGAACATGTTCAACCGGATGTGTCAAATTAATGTATTTATTATTTTAATCAAACCGTTCGTGAAATTTCAATTTCATGTACACGTTATTGAACATGTGCAATAAGGGGGTTATTGTGTTTTTAGTCGCTGTTAAGCCTTTGACGGTATTGAACATGTTCAATCATGGTTTATAATGTGTATGGTCGATGAGTTCTATTTTGGTGATAAACCAGTACTTATGTTTGCTTTTGTCCGGTAGACATTTAAAATGGGATGAAGTGGAGTATTAAATTATAAATATGGTCACCAATTTGAAGAAAACAGCGCGTACCTACTATAGCTGGAGCTGGTAATTAATTGTAAGTCCATCTGTAACTACTAACTACAACATGATATATATAATTATATATATATATATACCATTCATGATTCATGTCACCGCCTTGTTATCAGGGCATCCCATCAATAAGTTTGAAATGGGTATTTTTTTTAACCATTGGAGTAAAAGGTTTTCAAAAGGAGTTTATTTACCAAAAAATCAAACCTTTTCGTCTCTAATTAAGAACCGCTTTGGTGTTATCTTTTTTAATTAAATATTATACTTTTATCAATTTTCAATTAAAACCCCCTCTCAACTGTATTAAACTATGGTTTTTTATTATATATGTTAAATAAATTATAATAAAAAATCTTTTTGAAAGGGTTTTTATTAATGGAGTGATTTTTATAAAAATAAGTTTGAAATAGTGAAAAGCAGATATGACACTTAGGTGGAGTATATAAAATTTCCTTAATGAGTTTGACCATTAAAGATGCTCTTATTATCATTTTTTTAAATATATAGTTGCAATTATTTTGTATAAGTGGATAACAATTAAATAATAGACGAAAAGATTTATAAACATAAAATAAGATCAATTAATGTTGATACATGTATTCATGATCGATCAGCATATTTATTGTATGAGTAGCGATAGGACGCCACAATCAATGCATCCAGCTGCCTGACTTAGTTTTGTAAGGATCCCACGCCACGTATTAACATGTCATCAACACAAATAATATTAAAATAAAAGGTTAATTGCAAAAATGGTCCTTGTGGTTTGTCCTAAAATTTAGATTTGGTCCCCAAACTTACAATTTTGCAAAAACGGTACTTATTTTTATAGTTTGTTTGCAATTTTGATCACTCAACCTATTAACTTTTCTAACATTGATGCAAACTAAATAGACCATTTCTACAATTAATTTTTAACTCTTTTTTATTCTTAATTAAATAAATTATTCTTTTAGTGTTACTTAAAATTTAATAAATTATAAAAAACAGAAATAGTTATTTAATTATTTATGTTGGTTCATAAATGATTTAGATATTTTTAGTCTTAATTAATTTTAATTTACTATAATCAAAGTGTAAACCAATCAAAATTTTATAACCGAAAAAATCATTTATGTTTAGAAATTATTTTTTAAAGGCTTCATAAATAAGAAATTTTTTCTCTACAATTATTTATATTGGTTCATACATTTATAATAAAAAAATATTTATATTGATCAAACCACAAAGACCATTTATGTAATCACTCTACTTATTTTTTAGTGTTAATTAACTTTAATAAATTATTAAAAAAATTATTTATGAACCAACAGTTTAAAGTTAAAAATATTAAAGAATAAAAATTTAAGGTTTAATTTGACCGAGCTAAAAAAACTTCAAAATGGTCTAAGACAACTCAAAATTTTTTATTTAACGTATCAATTATTTTATCGTTTTAAATTTTAATTACACAAAAAAATATTTAAAATTTGAAGTCCATATAACATCTTTGAGATTCATGATTAACAACATAAATCAATAAATCATCAAACTTTGGTTTGTCAAACCTTTACATAATAATCAAGAAATATAAATAGGTTTTTAATCTTTTTTCGTCTTTCAATTTGACTTTTCATTTTAATCCAATTAAATAGACAACTTAAAAATTTAAACCATTTAGATTTATCACTTTACCATTATCACATTGCTTTGATACAAATGTGAACGGATTATAAAATAGAATCTTTGGCCGATTTTATTTAAGAAGAAAGTAAAATATATTTGACCAACAAACATATTTTTATTATAAATTTATGAACCAACATAAATAATTATAGAGTCAAATATTTTTATAATAATTTATATACGAAACCTCTAGAAAATAGTTTCTAAACATAAATGATTTTTTCGATTATAAATTTTTATTGGTTTACACTTTAATTATAGTAAATTAAAATTAATTAAGACTAAAAATCTCTAAATCATTTAAGAACCAACATAAATAATTAAATAATTCTTTTTTTATAGTTTATTAAATGTAAGTAACACTAAAAAATAATTTATTTAATTAAGAATAAAAAATAGTTAAAAAATTAATTGTAGAAATGGTCTCTATAGTTTGTATCAAAATAAGGGTAATTTGGTTATATTAGAAAAGTTAATAGGTTGAGGGACCAAAATTGCAAACAAACTATGAAAATAAGGATCGTTTCTGTAAAATTGAAATTAACTCTAAAATAAAACAAACGTTTTTTACTACCCTCACCTTCACTTGTATCTCACGAGATCTAGATATATTCAGATTACAGGAATATATAGAAACGTACGTACTATACGTTTATACAACTTTTTTTTATTGGGAGTCAATTAAATGCCAATTAACTCTAATTCCAATTTTCCATTAATCCAAGATAGATTATAATTAATAAAAACAACGTTTCTTTTTAATTCGTTGAACAAGGTTTCATGACAATCCATCGATCACTTTAACATGAACGATCATGTGTCACGAAACATTTTATAATGTCACTAAGTCTATTCACAACTCTTTACAAAATAGACACTTTTAATTTTCACTTCTAATTGTTAGAATATTTCCGTCAATTTAAATTTTATTTTGACCTTTTTAAAATCAAACACGTTAGCATTAGCATGCATGTTTAGTTTATGAAATTTTTCGGTTTGAATTTTATTAAAACCGAAAAAAAAAAATAGTTTCTTGATCAAAAAGATATTTTATACGCAAAACATGTTTAGAAGGGTTAAAAGAGTTTTTTTAGTTTTCATTCAACCATTACATACACACTCTCTTTACAAAACTCACTCACTCACTCACTCACTCTCTCTCAAAAACGAAAACACATTATGAAAACATTAAAAGAATTTTTCTAAGGGGCGTTTAATTCACAGTTTTTTTCCCGGGTTTTGCATTTTGTCAAAAAATTTGGATTACGTAGCATTCGCATTTGTCAGAATTTTGTCAAGAAATCTGCATTATTTGTTAGGAAAATTTTTTGCTAATATGAAAAATGTAAGGTAACTGAGATTTAAAATCCTAGTGGGAAGATTGAGTTTTTAAATAACAAAGAATGAAAAGATTTAAAAAATACTGAGATTTTAACCTTTTTACTGAAATTTACGAACCAAACACATGAGTTTAAATGCAAATATCAAGGAATCCCAGTAAATCTGCGAGCCAAACGCACCCTTATAGTTAGTTTTTTTTATACGTTTGATCCAAACCCGAAAGTAATACATTCAATCTTGTTTTTATGAAACTGTGCTAAAAAGCATTTAAGTGAATGTTTGCTATGATTTTAGGCTAGGTAAATCAAGTTTATGAACTAACACAACCATATGAGGACAACAAGCTTGATAGGTCAAAAGGTACATGCAGTGTGCATGTGTAGATATACATACACTCAGGGTTCCATGAGTTATATATCATAAAGAAGTTCTGGAGTATCATATTAAATATAAATGTTCATTACAATAAAATTTTTATTTAATAAAAAGTGTAATATACACATGTTTAAAAATGTATTATGATTGATCAGTTTATATCATTTGAAGTCTTTTACGATAAAAGGTTCATATTTCATCCAAAAGTGGAATATGCATATATTCAAAAGTATTTTATTGGTTCACATCATTTGAACACGTGCATCTTGTTTAAATATTACACATTTGCACGAAATAAAATTTTTTCTATCGTAATGAGCTTCAAATGATGAGATTCCAAAGTTCTATTATCATATGAGACTCTATGGAACTCAATCTTATATGTGTGTGCTTGAGTGACAATTTTCTGCATGTAATGTACATATAAAAAAATTATAAATCGATCGAGCTGAATGATCATGCCATTTACATGTATAGAGGTGGGTTCAATGGAGAACCTTCATGCATCGAAAAACATTGAAGAACCTCCATGCACCACCACAAATGCATCAAAATCCCACGTGATGCATCATTATTTCCAGGTGACGCATCAAATTCCCGCGTGATGCATCGACTTCCCGCGTGATCCATTACGATTTTCTTGCGATGCATTGTGTTTTCCCAAGGTTCTTCGATGCATATAGGTTCTCCATTGAACTCACCACTACATGTGTAATATATATTTCTTAATATCAATATTAATCTTCTTAAAAGGTGAAACGAAAAGATGAAATGGACGTGCAAATATGCTACATTATTGATGCGTATTTATGATTTTATTAGTTGGGCCAGCCTAATTAAGACACAAAGCAATGTCAAATGTGAATAAAAGATGTATCTTAATTAATATATAGATTTAATTAATATATAGATTTAGGTTCAAATGAGTATCATCCATTATGCAGCGCACCAGAAGGTACCACACTTTAAAGTAATTATTTTGAAAGGTTTTTTTAATGAAAATGTTTTAATTAACATTACCTAAATGAAATATAAATTTCGCGCAAATCTAAACACTCTAAGTGCATGAAAACACGCATCACATAAATGAATGCTCACACATCGGCTACAAGTAGGCACCGAAATCGAAAATTGAGATTTCGACTGAAAGCTGTTGGAATTAGCAGGTTTCTTTGAATGTCGGGAGGATTGGGAACGTGAACGAGATTCTTCGAAAATGATTGTTGAGGTTGCTTAAACGCCCCCGACGAAGACTCAACCTTCGCTTTCTTTGATCCAGCCGCCTCTTGTTCCCTACGGAACAATTCATACTCCCGGAGTCGCGCATACTCCACAGCTTTCTCAAAAGATTCGACTGCGCGAACTGTCACCATCTCGCAGATCTCACTCCGCAGTCCCTCGACAAAATAGTCAGTCTTTTGCTTTTCATCAGCAATCACTGACCCCACAAACATCGCCTTCGAGTTACACTCGATCAGATAATCGTCCACTGATAGCTCTCCTTGCTGAAACGTAAGGAAATCTCTTTTTATCTTCTGCACCGCAACAGCCGGGCAGAAATGCTTGTCGAACCTGGTCTTGAACTCTACCCAGGACATTTTCGCCACAACATCTAAACCCATTATCTCGACCTCTGAATCCCACCATGTTAAAGCAGGACCAACAAATTGTGCAGCCACGTACTGCACCTTTTTATCGTCGCTGACGTCGGTGACTCGGAATAATTTTTCGATTGCCTTGATCCAGTCCAAGGCCTCCACCGTAGTTGCCCGTCCATTGAACGCTGGAGGACGACAACCAATGAAATTCTTATACGACATTCCCCTTTTTGACTTCGAGGAGCCGTGTTTCCTTTCTTTATCCTTCTTAGGCCTTTCGGCCCTACTTCCACTCCCAGCGCCTTCAGTATTATCGTTACTTGCTTGCTCCCCCTCAGCATTATTTTTCTTTCCCTGAACATTCTGGGAAGCAAGTAGTTGGGTCATCAGCTCATTCTGCTGGCGATTTTGTTCCAGCATCTGAGCCATCATCTGCATCATTTGGTCCTCTCTGGACCCTCCACCAGTACGGAAACTGGATTCATTTTCATAATCCGGAGACTGATCCCTGCCTCCCCCATCATTTGAATGTTCTACCTCCTGGTGTAGAACGCGATTCGACTGGTTATCCGACATTGTCTGCAACCAACAGTTACAGGTCGGTTCAACACTTCTTTCACACCAAAGTGTGCACATGAAATTTATTTGTATGTATATGTATATATATATATATATATATATATATATATATATATATATATATATATATATATATATATATATAATTATGCTTACGTCAAGTCATAATCTTAAAAGTCTACCCAATATTATCCCATCCTAGGCCAAAGGTCAATTGTAATTGTTATAATATTGCCGCCTAGGTGGGTCAATAACAGCATCTGAAACCGTGCTCAAAGTAGAGTATCGTCGACTATACTCTGTCTATGAGCTCCAGCTCTGATACCAAATTGAAACACCCATACAACTAATACGAGTATTTCGATACCATTATACGTTAATTTATACAGAGTACTTGCGGAAATACGATCAAATTAAAACTTTTGCAATTAATAATCATCAACGTGATTTCAAACACTTTGCATGAGACACAACAGAGTGTCGGAAATCACGGAGCAATGTAACTGGGGTTACAAGATTAAGTTATCAATTTAGTTACAAACGAATTAATAAACAGCAACTAATTCGCGTAGGTCCAAAATGGAAGTCTGCTACTCCCGCCCCAATCATCCACAAAATATTGAGCTCCTATCCGAGCTCCAAACGATATCTAACAACTTGGGCCAGCCGGGCCTTTGCCCTTAACAGATCCTGAAAGGAAATAACAACTAACGGGTAAACAACAAAGTTGTTTAGTGAGATTCTAGATTAAAGTATCATGCGATATATGAACGATGCCATGCAATGCCATGAATTCAACTATCAATTTTAGGAGGCCAACCAATGGCTAATAAGCTACCACATTGCGGTTACCATACACAAGCTTACTGAACAATGGGTTTACAATCTACTGCTCGATTACCACAGACACAGGCTTATCGATAGGCAGTTTACCGTGATGCCATACGATTACCACACACAGGCTTATCGTTTTACAGGCAATAATGGTTACCACACACAGGCTTACCATTAAGATTCCGCTGGGTTACCACACTCAGGCTTACCGTCTCGGCGGAGAGGTCAAATGAATGATCAACGACTATCAACCGAGTGACAATATGATAACAATAATATATGAGATGGCAAAGCATGAAAGTGACAACAATAATACGAAAGCAGTAACATACAATTCATGATATGCATGCAAATACGTTAATACTAGAACTCACAGTGATACACAATACGCTCTCGGCCTCAAAACCGAGTTATAATCGTCAAGGTAAGAGTGATGGACTTCACGTGACTTAACCCGTCAAAACCCCTACAAGTAGGTTCATAATATAATATTTATAAGTCTCACAGCTTATAATTTCTTAACTTTGGTCCGAATACATTAGTCTCGCAAGACTTAATTAATTTTGGCATCGACCTAAATAATCATTTTGGGTTAATTTTTCTTCACAATTGATAACATAAGTTATTATGGCAAACGATCCCAAGGACTAATTAAAATTACAATTTCTGGCCGGAACTGGGCTCAACTCGCCGAGTTCACTAGGGAACTCGTCGAGTTCCCATCCGAATTCGGATCAGCACCAGCCGGATTTCGGATCATCCGAGTTCGGGTCATGGACCATCCGAATTTCGGTCCAACTCGTCTGAAGTACGGTCCGAACTTGGTCTTAGGCACATCCGAATTTCGGACCTACACATCCGAATTTCAAGCCATCCGGATTCGGGTCAGGGACCATCCGAATTTCGGATCCCTTCCAACCGAAGCACGGTCCGAACTCGGTTCAAACCACATCCGAATTTCGGACCACCCCATCCGAATTCGAATCCCAATTCATCTGGATCCTTTAACTTAGAAATTTTTCTTTCAAAAAATCAAGGGGGAACTCGGGTGCAGGTCTGCACTTTTGCCCTTCGGATTTTAATGCTCAAAACTACCAACATTCCTTACATTTAATACAAACGGTTTGGAATCATTCCCAAACATATATATACTTTTCTAAACTCATTTTTACATTAAGAACCCCATTTCATTCATTTTTAAATCCATGGGAGTTCATAAAACTCCATTTTCGGGTTTTTAAACTAAAACCCACCAACATTCGTAAAACTTGAATAATATGTTTAAAAATGATGATTCTTACTATGTTTCATTATCATACTTCAAGATCTAACGATTTCTCCATATTGTTCATAAAACCCATTTGGGTTTCTCATCTTCTTCATATGAAGATGGAGAGGAGAAGAAAATAAATGACAAGATTTATAATGATAGTGATACCTCTTGGATCTTTCGAAATCAACAAGGAATCTTCAACAAAGTTGGATTTTGGCTTCTTCCTCTTTTTCTTTTCCTCTCTTTTCTCTCTATTTTGAAAGTTTGGGAAAGAATGAACACACACACACCTTGTGTGTGTGTCTGCGTGGGGATAAAGCAAGGAGAAGAAGAACTTTCTTCTTCTTTTCTTTCCTACCCCATAACTCTCACATATTAACCAATCAAACCCTAGAATTATTTGAATTTCTTTTAAAGTCCCCACTACACATTTAAAACATATATGTATGATAGTTCCCAACACAATCATTTATATATATATTACAAAATTAATTAGTATTCCAATTCTCGTAATTCTTTACAATGAATATTATTTATTGATTATCTTAAATAATCGGGCCGTTACAGTCCGCCTTCGTAAACCGTGTACGAATGACAAGTACACACAAGAATGACTCGAATGAGAACGTTTTAGCCACTGTAATCACTTACTTGAACCGTGAATGGTCGCTCACCGTGAATAGTGAACAGTCGCTCATCGTGAACCCTCCGTCCGTCCAAAACCCTCCTCCGTAAAGTTTTCTCCGCCTTCTACTCACTCTCGGTGGTTCAATTTAAAACCCAATTCAACAATCCCCCATCTTCATTAATGACTTGCTTATATTTCCTAAAAATATTGAAGGTGCATGATTACGAAAATACCCTTGAAGGCATGTCCAACTTGTACAAATGACCGATTAATTACAAAACTGACACCTTGAATTCTATTGGTTGATTCATAATTTCCAACGATTTCATTGGTTCTTATTGTCCTTATTTTAAGCACGGTCCTTATTTTATCATCACCCTATATATATATCACAAGTTTCTATATATATATATATATATATATATATATATATATATATATATATATATATATATATATATATATATATATATATATATATATATATATATATATATATATATATATATATATATAACTAGTTTATAACCCACGTATTACGTGAATATTTTTAATTAAATTTCTTTATATAAAATGTATATGAGTAAAAATAAAAACATACAAAAATAATAATTGTGTTTATTTTTTTATTATTTACAAATTAAAAAATAGAGTATATTTATATTTTAAAAATATTAAATTGTATTTATCTTTTATTTTTTATAAGTTGTAATTATCTTTTTGGTGAACGTAGAGGTGGCACGTGACATTTGATGTTATCATTTATTATACATAATAATAATAATAATTTCCACAACTAATTCAAATTTTTACATTTTGATCTAATTATGATTATTATGTATAATAATGATAGATATTTATTTTAGGTAAACATTAATTTTAAATGTTACAAAATCTAATTTATTACTAATTAATTAATGAAAAAAAATAAAGTCAAAATTTAATGCAATTAAGTTAAGGTGTTAAATTTGGAAAAAGAGGTGGAAAAATAAAATTTTCTTGTATTGTAGAAGTGACATGTGACATGAATTGTTTTGTTTTATTATAATATATAGGTTAATCAACCCATGTATTACATGGGTTGATTTAGAAAATACATATTTTTTATATTTAAATAAATTATTATAAAATTTATATAATTAAAATAAAAAAAATTGAAAGCTAGTTAAATTAAAGATAAAAAATACTTAGTTGTTTGATATTAATTAAAAAAATATTATTATATTGTATTATTAAAAACAGATAATATGTGTTTGCAAAAAAATGTTTCTTTTAATTTTTATTAACTTCAAATATGAAATATCAATGTAAGAAACAAAAAACTTCAATTATGTGAATGTGTATATATTTTGAAAATGATAAAATATAAAAAATATCTGAAAATCAACAATCAAAATTTATCATATTCACAATTGAAGTTTTATCAATTAAATTTTAAATCTTGTTAGCAAAATAATTAACAAAAAATTTTAACTTTATTTACTACACTTCTACATTTAAATCCAAATTTTTACATTTGAATTTAACTATGATCATTAAGGATAATAATGACACATATTTATTTTAGGTAAATGTTAATATTAATTCATTAATGAAAAAATTAAAATCAAAATTTAATGTAATTAAGTTAAGGTAGTAAATTTGAAAATGAATTAAAAAATGACATATTATAATTATTGATTTTAATTGGTATAGGTAATAATTATTGATTTTAATTAAGGGTATAAGAGACATTTCATAAATAATTATGAGTTGTCATTAATCTGACCATTGATTTCTTTCCATCCAATGGTCCAGAAACTCCAAGTGGTTTTCTTATTATATATAGTATAGATATGGTTCGAGAAATTACTCACATGCAGCAACCAGAAGGTACCACCCTTAAAATTAATTTTTTAAAATTTTTTTTATGAACAGATCATATGTAAATTTCGCGTACGTTCACATCTCCTAACCTATAAAATCCAAATTTAAAACATGTTTATGAAAAAAATCCAAATTTCACATATGTAAATTTCACATACGTTTATAATGTTAATTAAAACATGTTTATGATATGATCTTCATAATGTTAATTAAAACATGTTTATGAAAAAAAAATTTAAAAAAAGTTTTTTTAAATGTGGTACCTTCAGGTGCGCTGCATAATGGTGGTACTCTCTCGTATATATATATATATATATATATATATATATATATATATATATATATATATATATATATATATATATATATATATATATATATATATATATATATATATATATATATATATATATATATATAGAGAGAGGTGGGTTCAATGGAGAACCTCCATGCATCGAAGAACCTTGAAGAACCTCCATACACCACCACAAATGCATCACAATTCCCCCGTAATGCATCATTATTTCCACGGGATGCATCAAATTCCCGCGTGATGCATCGGTTTTTTACATTATTTCCACGTGATGCATCAAATTTCCGCGTGATGCATCGATTTCTATGTGACGCATTTCAGTTTTTCTAGCGATGCATTGTGGTTCTCCAAGATTCTTTGATGCATAAGGTTCTCCATTGAACTCACCCCTATATATATATATATATATATATATATATATATATATATATATATATATATATATATATATATATATATATATATATATAGTTAAATATTTATATAGGGTTCAATAGAAAACCAACATGCATCAAAAAATCTTGGAAAACCTCCATGCACCACCACAAATGCATCACAATTCTCAGTAATTCCCAGTTTTTTTTTTTATATATTATGAAAGTTATGGCATATATTTGATAGGGGTGAAGGGAGTGGTTATCATTACCATTTTCCACTTTTTGTACACCTCTGCGTCAAGTCAGATTTTCTCTTTTCACATTTTTCAGGTTTCTAACTTGGAAATACTAATGTTTCTAAACATTTCCATCTTTCTTATTTTTTTTTAAATAAATTTATTTTAATTAACGAAATCATTAAAACTAAAAGAATTAATTTCATAAATATTTAAAAATTATTATATAACTAAAAATTAATAATTACCGAATTAAAAATAAAAAATACATAACAATATATAAAAACTAAAATTACGAAGCTAAGTACAGGTACAAAAACTAGAAGAACATTAAAAAATACGAACTAGCCGTCTAAATTTGGTATTTGGGCAATATGTTCCGAAGATGGTGATGACAATGACGACGAAAACGTATATGGTTCCATCACAATAAAAATAAAATTGTAATAGAGAGTAAAATATAAAGTTGAGAGATGCATGAAAATTTAGATTGAAAGAGAGAAATTTAAAAGTGTATAAATTGAAAGGTGCAAAAAATAAATGGATGAAAACGTATATTTATAGAGAAAATATTTATTAAATTTTTTTATATAAGTTTGAAAGTAAAAAAAAAAACGAGTGAAGAGTCATCCGGTCTGAAGGAGCCGAGAAGGGAAAGAAAGTCGCCGGGCCAAGAGGGCGGGGTGGTGTACCCGCCGGGCCGCCGGCCTCATCCGAGGTGGCGGAGACCGCTTCCCAGCGGCTCACCCACTCCCTTCTCTCATGTTAATAATAATGTTGTTTATTTAATTGATTGGAAACACCTGATTTTCGTGGATAAGGGTAGTTAATTGTCGCTATTATTGACATTGTGAAGTTTTCTTTAGCATGGAAGTTATGATAAATAAGGAAAAATATATGATAATGTTACTATGAATTATATTCATGTTTTTTAATTACGATTTACAAAAATGTATAAACCATATTTTATTGAGTTGTTCCTATTTATATGTGTGTGAGAACCATATAAGTAAAAATTACATTTTGATTATTATAATTTAAAAGTTCACATTTATATGTGCAAGAAATATATTCGTAAATCGTACATGATTAGTATTAAATATAAGGTTAACATTAAAAAAACACTATCAACTTTTTTCATTTTCGTGATTAAGTCCCTAAACTTATTATTATTATTATTTAAGTCCCTAAGCTATTTTTGTCTTATTCAAAAGTGTATATTTAACCGGGTACCAAACAAGTAATCTTAATTTTTTTTACTTAATTCATATTGGAAAAAACCACTATCTTTTCATATTTTAGCGATTAAGTTTCTAAGCCTTTTGTTTTATAAGTGTTATTTTACCGGCTAATTCGGTAGCCGATCAAAAGATATACTTTTCAATAAATAAAACATAGTTTAGAGACTTAAATGATTGAAAAAAAGAATTTAAAATTTTAATTGAAAAAATATGAAAACTTGATTGAGTTTTTTCAATATTATCCCTGAAAAAATGGTCACACTAAGAAATAAGCATGACCCTATCCCATCCTGACCATCTCTACCTCATCCTACCTCACACCCGACCCTACCTTATCCTACTCACTAATCCTACTTCATTCCTACCCATCCACGCTACTTTACACCACAATCACCCACCCAATCCAACTCCACCCTTACCCTACCTCAGCTTACCCCCATACAACCCCTACCCCTACATCACCCCTACCACACTAGCCGTACCATACCTCACTCCCATCTCACACACTTTACTATACCTTAACCCATCCATCCCACCATACGTTAACCTACCTACCCACTCGACCATACCATACGCTGCCATACCGTTCCCAACCATACCCGACGCACCCACCCAATGTGGCGACGACATGAGCAATAACGGTGGTCGCAGTTGCAACCGGTAATGTGACGGCGGCGACAGTGACAACATCATCAGCGGTAGCGGTGGCGACAGAGGCAGCGTCGTCATTGGTAGCGGTGGCGGCGGGGGTAGTGTGGTGGAGGTGGTGATGAGGAATGTGGTGGTAGTGGCGATGGCGGTGGGGTGGCGGCGGCGATGGTGGGATGTTATAAGTGATGTATTTTAAATATTAATCAAATAGATTGACCCAAATGGCTCATGAAGCGATCCACTTGTTGATCCAACTAAATGGATTAATCTATTGGATCATTTGAATACTTTTTATGATCTATTGAAATATATAATTGGATTTAGATCGGATGGATTTGGATCAAAATTGATCAACTACTTGGAACTAAGGTTATCAAAATCGGAATTTTATGTAGAATCATCATCATCTTCACAAGACCTGGATAATTATCTCAGGATCATAGATTCTACCATCATTCACCAGCTAGTTTTTACTTAGATGATATAGTTTATATCATAAATTGTCTACATATGACTTCACTTTAGTGAATCATCAACCTAGCCTGGTAGGTAATGAGGTAATAAGTAATTGATTATTAAAGTCGAACAAAAGAAATACTATTTGTCAACTACATATGACCTAAAAGAGACGGTTGTGCGTGTTTACATGAGACTTGCAGTATTAGGAATGCCAAATTTTCAATTTATAGGGACTTAATTGTGATCAGAGGGTGGATATGATTGGATCACATTTCAATTCTGCGATCTTACTTGTAAACGACTAAATGATTTTTGGTTTTGGATCGTAAAATTGTACAAGGTTGATACGTACATTGTTTGGAAGCATGAAATATTTTTAGATTTATTTGTACTTTAATATAATTGTTGCACTTAGTTTCTTGACTTTTATAACATTTAATTATAACAAGTTGATATCTTTAATATTGAAACAATAAATGTTGGTAATGCGCGATTGTCATACCAAATTGCATCTTGGACTCGTTGGTGTAGAAAGATTTTGATAGATGCAGCCAACCAAATTGCTCTATATTATTCTTATTTAATAATTAGGTTATGATCGACTTTTAGCATGTGACATGTATATCATCGGTTGGATCAATTTTTTGGTTAGGCAGATTATAATTGGTATAATTTTAGAAAAGATATATAAATCTAGGGTTTTATTTGTTTTGATTAAAATATTTTGGTACATTAATACATTTCGATTTAAATTTAGTCTTTTTTCGTTTTGATTTACATATTTTGCTACATTAATCGGTTTCAATAAAACTTAGTATTTTGTTTGTTCTATTCTAATTAGTTTGTTGTATTAATACATTTTGATTTAATTATAATTTTTATTAAAACTATGTCGACTTGACATTTTATTCGTTTTGATTTAAATATATTTTAGTGTTAATACATTTCAATTAATTATAACTTTTAAAGATAATATATAAACTTAGCGTTTTATTTGCTTTTTGCTTCAATATTTTGTCACGTTAATATTTATCGATTTAATTGTAACTTTTAGTGTTTTGGTTTGTATATTTTGTTTATATGTTTTGAAACGCATACATATTTATACGTATATATGTTTTGAATAAAACGTATATATGTTTCATTACATACATTTCGAAACCTATATAATAAAATATAGAGTTAATTGCATAGATGGTCCTTTAACTATCCCCAAATTGCAGCTATCGTCTTTTTTTCGAAGACGTTGCAATTTGGGTGTTTTATGTACCAAAAAGTTGCAATTAAGGTCATTTCTAACGGATGCCGTTAAATGCTTCTGTTAAGTCAATGGCATTTTCGTCTTTTTAAAAATAAAGGACGTTTTTTGCAATTTTTTCTTATTATTATTATTGTTATTATTATTATTATTTTAAAAACCAAATTAAACATTGACAAATTCAAAATGAATGCAGATTATCTTTGTACAAAGAGACTAAAGAATCTTAAAAGTCAAAATTGAAGAACGCTTCTTCAATGTTGGTCACCAGTTCTTTGAAGAATTCAACTTCTCAACTTTGATGGTTTTCCTCTTTGACGATGACCACCACTATAAACGATTTCTTTGATTTTTGCATTATTATTATCATTAGGGTTACATCTATGGGGAATGATGGAGATGAGGATTGACCCAAGGAGAGGCAATCGGAGGAAGAGGAATGATGACCGACAAGTGTGGCGAGTGGGGGCTGGAGTCTAGGAGAGGCCGGAATCCTCATCGAAGGCCACGACAAGTACGTCGGTGAAGCAAGGGGTGCCGGCGTAGCACTCCCTGCAGGTGCTAGCGTCAACAGTGCTTCCTCGTAGCACTCCTGCAGGTGCCGACGTTTGACTTTAGTTCTTCAATCTCACGCTTCAATTCTTTTTCAGTCTCGCTCGTTTCCTCGTAGCACTCCCTGCAGTTGCCGGCGTCGACTCATCCCTCGAACCACCAATTATACTTTTAATCTCCTGGCCGGAGTTAGCCACAAAAGAGGAGGGTGGTGGTCACCGACGGCGAAGCAGGCGACGGCGAGGCAGGTCGATGGAAAAATGAAAGGGGAGGCGGCGGCGGAGCAGATCGATGGTAAAATGGAGAAATGAAAGCAGCGGTGGCGAAGCGATGGTTGTCGGTGGGGGTGATGGTTGTCGTTGATGGTGTGGTGTGGTGTGGTGTGGCTGCTGTGGGTTGAAAGGTTCCATCTTCATAATGAAACAATGGTTACAACATCTGAACATCATGGAAGGGATAATGGGACTTCTTTCTTTCTTTAAATATTTTATAATAATAATAATAATAATAATATAATAATAATAATGCAAATAATAAGAAAAATTTGCAAAAAAGGTCATTTATCTTTAAAAAGACGAAAATGTAATTGACTTAACAGAGACATTTAACGGATTCTGTTAGAAAGGACCTTAATTGCAACTTTTTGGTACATAAAACACCCAATTTGCAACGTTTTCAAAAAAAGGACGATAACTGCAATTTGGGGATAGTTAAAGGACCATCTATGCAATTAACTCTAAAATATACAAACCAAAACGTTAAAATTTATAATTAAATCGATAAGTATTAACGTGATTATTTATGCAAAAACAAATAAAATGCAAAGTTTATATATATTTTTTTAAAAATTTATAACTAAATTGTAACGTATTTAAATAAAAAATATTTAAGTCAAAACAAATCAAATGTAAAGTCGACATAGTTTTGTTAAAAGATACAATTAACTCAGAATGTATTAATGTAACAAAGTATTTACAATAGAATAAATAAAATACTAAGTTTAATTGAAACAGATTAATGTAGCAAAATATGTAAATCAAAACGAAAAAAAGACATTTTAATTCGGAAGGTATTAATGTAGCAAAATATCTTAATCAAAACAAATAAAATCCTATATTTATATATTTTTGGTAAACTTATAATTAAATCAAAATATGATAACACAATAAAATTGGTAGTTGCTAACATATAAAAATATAAAAATGCATAAACATGTTAAAAAAAATAGATGTAAAATAAGTAAATTGAATATATACAAAAGAATTTAAAAAAAAATAATTAAAAAAAATAATTAAATCATATTTTTTTAAATATACATTTAAAATTCAGAAACAAAAACAAAAAATGATTAAAACCATAACTAATTAAATACTACAGGGACCAAAATTGAATTAAGATTAAGGCCAAAATCGTCATTTATAAAAATTCAATAGATGGAGGGGACTAATTCTGCAAGTAAATAGTGTTTTGAGTGACCATTTATGTAATTTTTAAAACCAGAGACCATCTCCATTATTTTAAGCAAACCACAGGAGCCATTTCTGTAATTTACTCTTAAATTAACAAAACTAATAAAAATCATTTTTTTAACTTTCATTTCATTTGAACTTGTTGTGTTCATTTCATCTGAGAGTCTAATCAAGTAAATCATTAAACCTAACAATCGATTAATGTTGTATACTTATATAAAAAAAACTAGTTTATCAACCTAGCTATATATTACACTAGTTTATGAACCTATGTGTTACGTGAATAATTTTTAATACATAGTTTGTTAGGTACAATGTATGTAAACTTAAAACCAAACCATATAAGTTAATTTTATAAAAAAAGTAAAACAAAAATACATTTTTTTGTCATACATATTATTTATCTATCTTTTTAAATATCCACGAACAATAGTTACTTTTTTTAATATTCTTTTAAAATCTTTTTTCCAAAATTTTATATATTTAATCGATATAATTTGAAAATTTAATTTTACATAAAACATAATGTGTGTGTGTATTACAATATGTAAAATGTTATGGTATATAATTCTATTAATACCGTCTAATGTTTACTTTTAAAATATTTAGTATTGTTTATATGATTTGTATTTATTTTCAATATACATTAATAAGTTTATAACAAATAATAGATTCTTTTTAATTAGATATATAGGTTACTATATATAAGATATATTTAGATTTAGATATTATTTTTAATATAACTGTGTACACTTATATTATAAAACTATTTAAAGATATAAGACATAAGACATAAGAGTCAGGTTCAAAAAAGTAACTCTCGAAATCAAGTGCACCCGAAGGTACCAACCTTAAAAATCTTTTTTTAAAATTTTTTTTCTCATAACCATGTTTAAATTAATGTTATACACATGATATATGAATTTCACATACATTCACACTTTCTGTGTCCTTAAAATTTAAGTGAATTCTCAATGCATATTTATGTGAATGGTCATTTCACACAATGTGAATGGTGTGAATAACCATTCACATGATTTTTTTAGCCATTCACAAGATTTATGATGTTGCTCCTTTTGAAAAAAGTCTTATAATACTGTCTTTATACATATCTATTCAAAAAAAATATATGTGAATGATCATTCACATTAGGGTACGCTGGAATCTCATAGGTACGCTGATGAACCTGATTCTAAGACATAATATATTGTTTTTATCTTTTATATTTAATCATCAATATTTATAGATTGTTGAAATAATGAATTATATTTATCTTATTTTTTTAGAAAATTCTATATTTATTAATCTTTATAAATATTAGAGATAATGAATTATATTTATCTTGTATTTTATTTTAGGGAGAATTTCATATATGTCCCTCTAAAACTGCAAAATATCATATATACCCAAGCCAAAAAAAGAATTTCATATATATCCTTCTAAAACTTCATAATATCATTTACCCAATTTAAAACATTAATATCATATATACCCTTTCAAACTTTTAAATATATCAAATATATCCAAATTATTTATTTATTCTTTTTTATTACTTTAAAACTCATAATAAATATGCATTAATAAAGAAATGACCAATCTACCCTTTTTATTTCTTAAACTTCATAATATCATATTTACCCAATTGAAAACTTTAATATCATATATACCCTTTTAAACTTTTAAATATATCCAAATTATATATTTATGATCTTTTATTACTTTAAGAGATCAAATCTTTTATTTCTTGACGAAATTCGGTGATTCAAATTTCAATTTGTTCGTTAAGTCGAAGCCACAAGAATTGAAGACTTAATCAAGTTAATTAACTTTTAAATCCCTTGATTTTACATGTCCAGGTGCTCGTGGTAGGCTTCTACTTAACGAACAAATGAAATTTGAATCGCCGAATTCTGTCAAGAAATAAAAGATTTGATATCTTAAAGTAATAAAAGATCATAAATATATAATTTGGATTTATTTGATATATTTAAAAGTTTAAAAGGGTATATATGATATTAAAGTTTTCAATTGGGTAAATATGATATTATGAAGTTTAAGAAATAAAAAGGGTAGATTGGTCATTTCTTTATTTATGAATATTTATTATGAGTTTTAAAGTAATAAAAAAGAATAAATAAATAATTTGGATATATTTGATATATTTAAAAGTTTGAAAGGGTATATATGATATTAATGTTTTAAATTAGGTAAATATGATATTATGAAGTTTTAGAAGTATATATATGAAATTCTTTTTTTGATTTGGATATATATATGATATTTTGCAGTTTTAGAGGGACATATATGAAATTCTCCCTTTATTTTATTTGAAAAATAATATAATGTAATTATCTTTTTAGGTGTAATATGATGATGTTATGCTACAATTTATGTTTTCTTTTATCATATTGATTTTAAAAATAATATAATGTAATTATTTTTTTAGGTGTAATGTGGTGATGTTATGCAACAATTTGTATTTTCTTTTATCATATAGATGGGTTTGTTGAAATAACATTTTTAAATATGTATTGTGTTTATAATAATAACTAATAGTAATTTATATTTATTTAATGTATTACGTATCCAAAAATAATATAATTTTCAACGAATTTTAAATATTAAAAGTGGTAAATTAAATTATTGAGAAGGAGATGATGATAATCGTACGTCTTTTTATTTTATTATAATGTAAACATAAAGATTATGTTTGATTTTTGTTTTTCTGTTAATCACCGTGATCGTTAAATAAATATAAATACTTATATATATGTGCGTATTCATGTCATTACCATAAAGATTGATTTATGACAACGTACGACAATATATATATTAATTATGGATTTATGGATATTGTTTCATAACGAGTTATTAACACCCGCGCGTTGCTGCGGAGTAAAAAAATAAATAGTTACAAAAATAAATATAAAAACAAATGAACAAAATTTTTTTTCAAGCAATTCAAATAACGAAACACAACTGAATCAGGATCGAAGAGTGAAATTGGAAAGCTGATATAGATTCAGAAAGCAAGACAAATGATACTGTTAGTTGTTTATTATCATTGATTTCTAGATTTTGCAATCTTAAAATTACATACAATGTCTTATTAAATTGGATCGGAACCAGATTTAATTAATTAAATATTCATACTCATAATTTGAAATTTTGACATTGATTAGATTTAATCGTCAATTTAATTTGTTGGTTTTACGATCAAATCAAATAAATTTATAACGATAATATCTCTAATACATTGATTAGAGTTGGTCAACAATATAATAGTAGTGTTCAATGTTATACATTATCATATTTAATAAAAAAATCTAAACATTAATAGTAACATTTTAATTATAAAGAAATTTCATTAAATTTTATATCGTGCATTTGAATTATAAAGTCTTTTTCACACAATTAAACATAACATAATAGTTTCAATACAACTCCAAACATAAGTATAATTAAAATCATAATTTAAGTGTCTAAGAAAATGTTGTAGTAATAAATGTTAAAATAGGACTAAACAAAATCTTATTAAAATAAAAGGGCTAAACAAAAGATAATGGTAAGATAATGAAGTGTTATGAAAGAATTAAATTTAAAATAAAAAAAGAACGAAAAAATGTCATTGGCTTGCTACATGCATTTGACTAATAAAGTATTTTTCATACAATTAAACATAACTCCAAACATAAATATAATTAAAATCATAATTTTAAGTGTGTAATAAAATATTGTAATAATAAATGTTAAAATAGGAATAAATTAAAATGGCTAAATAAAAGATAACGCTAAGATAATGCTGTGTTATGAAAAAATTAAATTTAAAATAAAAATAGAAAAAATGTCACCGACTTACTCCATCCATTTGAATAATAAAGTTTTTTTTCATACAATTAAACATAACGACAAACATACGTATAATTAAAATCATAATATTAATTGTATAATAAAGTATTGTAACAATAAATGTTAAAATAGGAGTAAACAAAAATTTATTAAATAAAAGATAACGCTATGATAATGGTGTGTTATGAAAAATTGAAATTAAAAAAAACGCCATTGGCGTGGCCGATATGGTAAATTGGTAATATATGTACTACAAACATAAGTATAATTAAAATCGTAATATTAAGTGTGTAATAAAATATTGTAATAATAAATGTTAAAATAGAAGTAAACAAAAATTTATTAAAATAAAAGGGCTAAATAAAAGATAACGCTAAGATGAGGGTGTGTAATGAAAAATTAAAATAAAAAAAAAGAAAAGAAAAAACAAAAAAGGCCATTGGCCTAGAAGATATGGTAAATGTATATATATATAATGCCCTTATTTAATTAAGCCTTTAATATGAAAAGGAAATCATGTCATTTACAAACAAATCCTCCAACCACGAAAATAGATCGAACATATGTAATCTGAATATATATATATATATATATATATATATATATATATATATATATATATATATATATATATATATATATATATGATTAGTATAAAAAAATTCATGGTTGTTAGTTTTGTTATAAATTTAATAAATTAACATGAACAAATTTGTAATCATTAAGGTTTATAACCGTATATTGTTAGTAAAAGTGATTGTTTATATTTATTTATTTTATTAAGAGTTAATTACAAAAATGGTCCATGTGGTTTGTCCTAAAATTTGGATTTGGTCCCTGAACATTCAATTTTGCAGAAACGGTCCTTATTTTCATAGTTTGTTTGCAATTTTGGTCACTCAACCTATTAAATTTTCTAATATGACCAATTTACCCTTATTTTGATGGAAACCACAAGGACCAATTCTACAATTAATTTTGTTAACTATTTTTACTATCAATTAAATGATTTATTTTATAGTGTTAATTAACTTTAATGAATTATAAAAAAAAGAATTTTTTTTATTTATGTTGGTTCCTAAATTATTTAAATATTTTTAATCTTAATTAAATTTAATTAAAGTGTAAACCTCTCAAAAATTATAATAAAAAATAAATTATGGTTAGAAATTGTTTTTTAAAGGTTTCACAAATAAGAAGTTTTTCCTCTATAAATATTTATATTGGTTCATACATTTATAGTAAAAAATATTTATGTTGATCAAACCACAAAAACCATTTATGCAATTGACTCTACTTTATTTTTAGTGTTAATTAACTTTTAATAAATTATAAAAAAAAATAATTCATGAGCCAACAGTTTAATTAAAGTTAAAAATATTAAAGAACTTAAATAAATAAAAATTTAACGTTTTAATTTTTAATTACACCAAAAACGATTTAAAATTTTAGGTCCATATAACATCTTTGAGATTCATGATTAACAACTTTAATCATCAAACTTTGGTTTGTCAGACACTCAGACCTTTACATAAAATCGAGAAATAGAAATAGATTTTTCATCTTTTTCGTCTTTCAATTTGACTTTTAATTTTAATCCGATTAAGTCGACACCTTAAAAATTGTAACCGTTTAGATTTATTACTTTACAATTATCACCTTGCTTTGATACAAATGTTAACGGATTATAAAATAAAATCTTTGGCCGATTTTATTTAAGAAGAAAGTAAACTATATTTGACCGACAAACATATTTTTATTATAAATTTATGAACCAACATAAATATGTATAGAGTCAAAATATTTTTATAATATTTTATATATGAAACCTCTAGAAAATAGTTTCTAAACATAAATGAGTTTTTCGATTAAAAATTTTGATTGGATTACACTTTAATTATAGTAAATTAAAATTTATTAAGACTAAAAATATCTAAATCGTTTATGAACCAACATAAATAGTTAAATAATTCTTTTCTTTTTTTATAGTTTATTAAATTTAAATAACACTAAAAAATAATTTATTTAAATAAGAATAAAAAAGAGTTAAAAATTAATTGTAGAAATGGTCTCTATAGTTTGCATCAAAATAAGGGTAATTTGGTCATATTAGAAAAATTAATAGGTTGAGGGACCAAAATTGCAAACAAACCATGAAAATAAGGACTGTTTCCGCAAAATTAAAAGTTCAGGGACTAAATCCAAATTTTAGGACAAACCACAGGGACCATTTTTGTAATTAACTCATTTATTAAAGTTGTTGTTAATGTTTACTAGTTTGTTACAATATTAATTGATGAGGTATATATATGTTGATCTAATTATTAGTTTGTAATCGTAGTTGAAGGAGTGATTACAAACGCGCTTTCATACTTACTTCATATATGAAGTTGAAGACTTTGAAGCAACAAAATTGCAATCCAACCATTCTTCAATTTTGAAGAAAATTTTTGAAGCATCGTCAAATGGCTTCAAATATGAACAATACTATTTATCTCACATCTTAACCTTTATTAAAATTCTATTTAGTTTTTATTCAGTTTATATAATTATTATTTGATACAAAATACTCAAAATTATTGATATAGAAACTAGGGTAAATTACAAATTTCGTCCCTGTGGTTATAGGGAAATTATGGATTCAGTCCTGCTATAGAAGAAATTACAATTACAGTATTCATGGTTGAGTGTTTGTTATGGTTTTGGTCCTTTGACCAGTCATTTTTTAAAAAATTACCATTTTGCCATTGATATTATTAATAAATTAGGTAATAAATTTTTTTTATAGATTTAAATAATAAAAAATGAAAAAAAATATCAAACCAATAGACAAAATTAAAATAGTTGTGTCATTATTTGTTTATTGGATGGTAACTCATCTCTTCCATTCATCTCCAAGAGAGCAATATATCAACGTGAAATACTTTTCGATTTCTCACCACCGTCAAAATCGTTTCTAGACCTTGAGTCACCATTGGATTCAAGCATCACCACGATTTCAAATCATGTTTCAAGCGAACCCATCGATTATAGATCTGGTTTTGACATTTGCAGATCTGAATCTTGATAAAGAGCAACTGTCTCTTTCTCTTTTCAGGCGAGGAGCCGCTGAAGTGATGTCGTGATGCGGTGATGGAGTTGAAGGCTTGAAGCATGCCTGAGCGAGTGTGAAGTCAAGAAGCGTAGCTGTGCTACTGTGGAGTGTGGAGTCATGAAGGGCAGAAACAGAAAGTGAAGTCAAGAAGAAGAGGGCAAGAGGCGCAGACAAGAAGAAGAGGGCAAGGGCAAGAGGTTTAATATATAATTTAATTATATTAAAAAATAAAAATATATCTAGGTTTAACACTTTATTTTTTGTAGATTGATATAAAAAAAATATTGATGATGATGATGATGATTTTTTTTTTCAATTTTATTAATTAAATATTTTAGGAATTGATAAAAATAAAGTTTATTACCTAATTTTATAATATTTTCAAGGGCAAAATGGTCAATTTAAAAAAGATAACCGGTCAAAGGACTATAACCGTAACAAAAAGTTAACCATGAATACTATATTTGTAATTTCTTCTATAGAATGACTGAATCCATAATTTCCCTATAACCACAGGGACGAAATTTGTAATATACCCTAGAAACTATTTATGTTTGTTTGATTAATTATAATTATATACATTAAATATTTTAACGATTTAAATGTAAATTTTGTTTTTAACTTCATAAATAAAATCAAATCTATGTTATTTTGAAGTTAGGGATTTTGAAGCATATGGTTTATGATGAAAGAAAATTTAAGGGAGAAGATTCAAAAAATAAAGTTATATTTTCTTCAAATCAAAATTGAAGAAATAAAAATGGTTGGAGAGAGACTTAGGTGCTGTTTGATTGCATAAGAGGTTAATTGTCTGATGTCTGATTCCACTTCTGATTGATGAGAGGTTGTCCTGATAAGATACTAAGATCTGATAAGAGAATTCAATAAGTCTGTTTGTTTTATAAATTATCTAATTCTGTTATTTTTATTAATTTTACATATTAATTCCCAAAATCAAACAGATATCATTGATTAAAGTCAAATATCAAGTAAGAATAATATCATTGAATCAAAGTGATCTATGTAAACATTTAATATCATTCAAATAACATTAACAAGATTTAAGTAAGAAACCGATTCAAGTTTATAAGTTATAATCAGGTAACATAAATGCATTCAATAAACATATAACCAACATGCTTTCAAAAATCAAATAACAATTAAAGTTTATAAGTTATAATCAAGTTTATAGTGTAACGTTTATTAACTTCCAAATAACGTATTTTTTATAAGTTATATAGATATGTTATTGAAAAATAATAAATTTTATCAAAAAGGTATTGGAATTTTCTCGTTATAATAAATATGGTAAGAGGTAGGGTAGGGGTGGGGTAGGTTGAGGGTGGGGTGGGGTAAATAGGGTAGGGTAATGGTGTAGGGATAGGGTGGGTAGGTTGAGGGGTAAGGTGGGTGGGAATGGGTAGATTTGAGGGGTAGGGTGGGGTGAGGTGGGTAGGTTTGAGGGGTAGAGGTGGGAAGAGATAGGGGTAGGGTGGGGTGGGATAAGGAGGGGTGAGGTGGGGTGGGTAGGTTTGATGGGTTAGTGTAGGGGTTGGGTAGAGTGGGATAGGGTAAGTATAGGAGTGGGGTGGGTAGGGTTAAGGGTGGAGATGGGGATGGGGATGGGGTGGTATAAGTAAGTTAAGGGTAGTTAGGGTAGGGTGAGATTAGGTGGTTGATGGTAGGGTACGTTGAGGGTGGGTAGGGTGGGGTGGGGTTGGGGTTGGGGTAGGGGGTTTAGGATAGGATAGGGTAGGGGTAGGATGGGTGAAGTAAGGTATGGGGTAAAGGTAAGGGAATGGTGGGGTGAGGTGGGAGAGACGTGTATTTTTTTGGTTTGATAAGTGGTGATAAGAAGCATATTAAAGTATTATCCTGATAAGACATGATAAGAGAATTTTGACTCTTATGTTTTCTACATATCAAACGCACTTATCAGTATTCCCTCTTACCGAATAAGAGCTTACCTCTGATAAGAGACTGATAAGTGGCTATCAAACACCCCATTAGTTCCCTATTCAAAATATGTTTCATTTATGTACGTTACTTCATATTTGAAGTATGAAGTTACAAAAACTGCATTCCAACCATGCTTTATATCGAAGATTTTTTTTTTTTGAAGCACCATTATTTATAAATACAACTATTCTTTGAAGCTAGAGTTTTTGAAGGATATGACTTGGGAGATTTAAAAAAATTTAACGAAGAATATTCTAAAAATAAATTTTTTACTTTTAAAATTTGAAGTTGAATTGAAATGATTTAATTGACATCATGAATAGGTAATTTGAAAATGGAAATGGTATTCAAAGAGAGTGGTTTGTACATTATGCTTTGACAGTTGTGCTTGCATAGTTACATAGGGAAAAGGGAAGTTGAAAAACACAGAGTAGTGGTTAGTATATAATGCTTTGACAATTGTTCTTGCATAATTTGGGAAAAAAGAATACAAGCATTTTAAGTCAAGGAAAACGTGAAAAACATTACGAGAACATTCAATAAAACTAGTTTTAGTTTTGAGTTTTTTAAAAGAGCTAGGTTTCGCTTAGTTGATGAAATTTTTTAAAAAAAATGAAAACTTGTTTTACTTAACAACAAATTCTTAAATTTTCATTTCACTTTAAAAAATACTATTTTTCATTTTCTGTTTCTTACTTTTCTATTACTTATGTTATAAATATTTATAATACTTACTTTCTCTCCCTTGCTTTTCGATTACCTATCTTATTTTTCATATTTTATAATCATTCATCTTATTTTTCATAGAATTTTTGTCAAATAAATATGTTTGGTAAAAATAGATATAGATTTATCATTTTGTATTAAATCACATAAAAAATATCTTAGAAGTTTTAGTTTATAGTTAGGGTTTATTATTTAAAAAACCAACATGTTTTCACGTTTTTTGCGTTTTCATCCCTCCATATCATTTTTTTTTCATAAAAAACCTTAAGTTATTCTTTTCTTTTTGGTTTAGTGAAATATGGACATAAACCCCGGTTATAATTTGTGAATTGAGTTTTAAAAACCTGAAATATTGGGTTCTAATATTCAAATTTCAATAAACCAAAAAGAAAAGAATAACTTGAGGACTTTTATGGAAAAAAAAATAACATTGAGGGACAAAAACGCAAAAAACATTAAAACATGTTGGTTTTTTTCATAAAAAATTCTTATAGTTACTACGAACATAAAAAATTAATTTTATTTGACTAAAAAGTTAAGAGATTTTCAAAAGTCTACTGGCGTTTTATAAAGAGTTTTTTTTCAAGAAAAATAAAAGTTCTAATTTTCTTTCCAAACATGACTTTTAGTTTTTACGTGGTCTTTTGAAAACAAAAGCTCTTAAAAGGTTTATGTCGAAAAATAGTCTATAACTTACTGACATTTGGTACGCTGGAACCAAACAATCGAAAGGGAAATTAATTCAAATTTTAAAAACTGAAAAACATTATGAATATGAATTTTTTAACTAAATATAAAAGAAAGGAAGAAAAGGAAAAAAAAAATGTAAACAAATATAGAGGGACTAAGATAACATTATGATGAATTAACTTTGATAACAAAAAGTTATAATAAATCTAAATTATCATAAAGACAAACCATACATGACAACAAACTAAGATATAATATTTTAATGTCATATTTTGTTTTAAAAATTATAAATATCATAACTAATGCAAGTAAAACTTAATTTTTATAAATTGAAATTAACAATATTTTAAAACAATTAATTAAATATGCAACTCATAAAATAATAAACGATACATGATAGCAAAACTTATATTCAAATATTGTTTTTCAAAAGATTTTCTAGTGCATGTCAGCGATTACTATAGTCAAGTCCTTAATATTAATTTTTTTTAATCCTCTCTTGTCTATGTTAATACTTAGGGGTGTTTGTTTTCAATTAAGAGGCTCTGAATTAGGTTTGAAGTCTGAATTTCAGATCTTAACATAAATTGTATTGTTTGTTTAAATTCAGACTTAAGAGGTTACAAACTCTGAATTTCCCTCTGAATTTTAAAAGAATGAGACTAGTCTGAATTAAATTCAGAGCCTCTTAATTTCAGACTTTAAGGCATCCTCTTAATTTCAGACATGGTTTTCAGACTTCAGACATTTAACATCTTAAAAAACAAATGCCACCTTAGTAGAATTCATTATAAATATTGTTACATAACTAACTAGAGAAGTTCATTATAAATATGTAAAATATCATAAAAGAGAAAGAATTTATTAAATTCTCATTAGAAATAGCACTATACTCTTCATTTTAGTTCTCTAAGATATAAGGGGTAATGTAAAAGTATGATATAAGGGGTAATGTAAGATATACGATAAAAACTTTTATGCTTGCATATTTTTATTGGTTTGATATCCATGATATTTATTTTTTCTAAAAAGAAGGCATAAGAATTAAATTGGGAAAAAAAAACTTTGACGGATGAATTAATTAAAAAAAATTATAAAAGGATGTTGGTTTTTCTTTAAATTTTTTTTATAGTATTACTATACATGATATCGAGAAAAATTGTTCAATGATTTAAGTATGACGAATGTTGTAAAGAGATAATATATGCTATTTTATAATATAAACTCTATATATAATAAATAATATTAGTCCATGCATGTGAATTCAGTTGGTCAAAGATTATATACACGCTTTGCTGCTGCATTTCGACTTACATTTTATGGACTAAATGTGTTCAGATTCAAGGACTTTTGTCTTGTTAACTAAAAAGTGACTTTTCCCTTTAATTTGAAAATAGATAACTATTTAACATCGATCATATAATTAACGAGTTATTAAAGATCCGTACGTTGCTGCGCGGTCTAAAATATTATTACAAAAATAAATATGACAAACAAATGGATAAATACTTTTCAAATAACGATACACAATTGAATCAGGACCGAATAGTGAAAATGGAAAGTAGATATATATCATGAAGCAAGTCAAATGATATTGTTAGTTGGTTCCTATCATTGGATTCTAGATTTTGCAATGCTAAAATTACAAACCATGTCTTATTAAATCGGATCGAAATCAGAAATAAATAATTAAATATTCATAACCATAATTTGAAATTTTGACATTGATTAGGTTTAATCGTGAATTTAATTTGTTGGTTTTACGATCAAATCAAATAAAGTTATAATGGTGATGTCTCCAATACATCAATTAGAGTTTGACAACGTTATAATAGTAATGTTCAATGTTCAACGTAATCATATTTAATAGAGAAATTTAAATATTAATTAGTTACATTTTATTTATGAAGCAATTTCATTAGAACATTGTATCGTATATTTGAATAATAAAGTGTCTTTTATATAATTAAACATAACATAATAGATTTTAAAGACAACAAACATATGTATAATTAAAATAATAATTTTAAATATGTAACAAAATATTATAACAATAAATGTTAAAAGACAACTAAATTTTAATTTATTAAAATAAAAGGGTTAAATAAAAGATAACTTTAAAATAAGGGTGTGTTATGAAATTTTAAATTAAAAAAAAACCAACCAACCAATGATGGTTGGACATGTGTCAAATTTGCAATGGGCTAGCCCATTAGCAAATTGTATGTATATACAAAGGAGAATTTCATATACGTCCCTCTAAAATTGCATAATATCATATATACCCAAGCTAAAAAAAGAATTTCATATATATCCTTCTAAAACTTCATAATATCATATTTACCCAATTTAAAACTTTAATATCATATATACCCTTTCAAACTTTTAAATATATCAAATACATCCAAATTATTTATTTATTCTTTTTTATCACTTTAAAACTCATAATAATATTCATTAATAAAGAAACCAATCTACCCTTTTTATTTCTTAAATTTCATAATATCATATTTACCCAATTGAAAACTTTAATATCATATATACCCTTTTAAACTTTTAAATATATCAAATATATCCAAATTATTTATTTATGATCTTTAAAAGTTTTAACATGGATGTATTTGATATATTTAAAAGTTTGAAAGGGTATATATGATATTAAAGTTTTAAATTTGGTAAATATGATATTATGAAGTTTTAGAAGGATATATATGAAATTCTTTTTTTGGCTTGGGTATATATGATATTTTGCAGTTTTAGAGGGACATATATGAAATTCTCCCTATATATAATTACCGGACACACTTGGCATGCATGAAAGATAAGTGATGTTTGACAGGTAAAAAATCAAGCAGGTAGAATATATATAGTTGATTAATTTGTACATGTTAATATTCTTAATTTTCAATAAAATGTAATGCATAAATAACAGATTTTGGTTAAATAGTATTGGTTTTTTTTAATGAAAATAAAGGAACTACCGTCGACCCGGTTGCTTTCTTGCTAGCAAAAACACAAGGAAACTCTAACCATGATCCTCTTGAAAGTCCTATAATTAGCTAGAGATTTTATCTTGCTTGGGCGTTATCCCTGACACCACCCCGTTAGGTGGGCTTCCCTATCGTTGGTATTCGCTCGCTTACTTTCGACCTTACATAATTAAGGATATATATGCATTCTGTTTGTGCTCATCCCGAAGGAAATTGAAGCACTCTCTACTCTGAGTTAGACAGGTCTTAAATCCCTTGCATATATGGCTAGAAAGCTTTGCTTCGCTCACTTGCCAAATTAACCAATCAACTTGCTATATATGTTGGATAGGTTAATTCCATTGGAGTCCTCATAACTCTATATATGTAAAGATAGACACGACCTCACTGGCCGGTTGATTTGACTAAACTTTCATGAGACATTAAGAAGTGTTTCGTAGCTAGCGAAAACTATTGACTTAGGTTATGTTTGGCAAAACCAGCTGTAGCTTTGTAAATTTAAAAGAGATAGAGTTTTTAGTAGCTGTAGTTTTTTAAAAGAGCCGAAGCTTTTAGTTTTATTAATGTGTTTGGTAAAAGTAGTTGTAGCTAGCTGTAACTGTAGTTTTAATATTAAATTTATGTAAGTGTATGTTGACATCATTTTTAAGGAGATATGAGACGTGCTTATACGTGAAATTTACATATTATATATCTTCGTAATGTTTAGTAAAACATGTTTATAAAAAAAATTAAAAGTTTTTTTTTTAAAAGTTGTACCTTCTGGTGCACTACATAATGAATGGTACTCTCTCTCTCACCATGTCATCAAACACACATTCCAAGTGAAAGCCGATGGAATGGAAGAAGATATAATAATAAGATTTGAATTCTAAACTCTAAATTGAAAAAAAGAAAAGAAAAGAATTGATCAAGACGTACAAAGAAATTAAAGAGAAATTAAGACATAGAGCTAGCTAGCTAGGTATGTAATGCGTACGTACGTACTAAGCTAGCTAGCTTAATTAAAGTCTGATAAATTATTAATTATATCAGCTAGCTTAAACATTGATTAGGTAGGTAGGTTTTGTGATTAATTAAATTAAAAGATGGGAGTGAAAATGAAGTCTAATTATGAAGAGGGTTGGGACCTGTGTGAATGAATCTTTTTTGATCGTCATGGAAGGTGGGTGCAGGTTCTTGGTTGTGGACACCTGCAGCCGCAGTTGAAACTGAGGTGGAGACACGTACAGCTGCTAACAACCGTGGGTGAAACTGAAAAGATAGAGGTTTGCGAGTGGCGGAGAATATAAAAGTAGCATATATGTTGTTCCAATTGCAGTTGCAGGTGCAGGAGGTGGTGATCATGATATTGATAGGCTAAGGCTATAGATGGATCAGGCAAAGAAGCAAAACTAACTAGGACCAAAATCAGGAAAACATGAGGAGGAGTGGCACGTACTGCTTCTTCTTCTTGCTCTACAATATCTACATGTAGTAGAATCCATATCCATATCCATATCTTCTTAATTGACAAAATTAATTAAAACTCACCTATTTCATTCAACTATATATACATGTACGTCGGTACTAGCTTGCTGAGGGTTCAAGGGGAACCAAACTCCACTACAATAATAGCTAGTGATCATCTAAAGGAATGCATTAATGAATGAAATACCGAATGTAAGTTGATGCCGATTATCAAGTCGTTCAATATCAAATAAAAATAATTTTGAAAGTACACGGTATAAATCAAAACACTTACATATATTTTAAAAAGTATGCAATTTAAATGCATGCGCATACATCTCCCTTATTAATACTTTAATTCGTTTCTCTTGAAAGTTATATTAAAAAGATCCCTACTAGGAAAAATTTAATTACAATGAATATCATTTCTGGTTCGCCACTCTGTCCGTTTTGTGATTTGGAAGACCAAGTTGAGGAACACTTATTCTATTCTTGTGAGTTAAGTAAAGTGTTGTGGAATTGGACTTTGTCATGGTGTGATATTTTCATCTCGCAGCATCAGTCATTGGAGCAATTGATTGAATGTTTTATTCCTGCTGGAAAAGCAAAGAAAAGACAACAGTTTTTGGAATTAGTAGTCGGGGGTGTAATCTGGTTTATTTGGTTAGCCATAAATAAGAAAATCTTTAACAATTGGAGACCGGAAGCTGATGCGGTTAAAGATGAATTATAGGCAAATCCCCTTTCTTGGCTTAAATATAGAGCTAATTGTAAGTTTCTTTTATGGTCGTTGTGGGTTGTCTACCATTTTTCTTTCTTTTGATTTACGTCCTCTTTGTAATCTTTATGCTAGTTTCTTGCTAGCTTTCTTATCATTAATAAATCTTGACGGGTGTTCTTTTTTGGGGTGATGACATTGCTGAAACTCCTCTTTGGTCCTATCTTTTGTTGTTAAAAAAAAAAAAAACAATCAGCATGCATATACATTTGCGTACGTGTACGTTTGGGTTTAATTAATTCCTGAGGCATAACCTTCTCCATCGGGGGGTTCCCCTTAACTCTCCAAACTGTCTCTTTTGTGATTCTTGCATTGAGGATGTTGAACATTGTTTTCTCAAATGCTCTTTGGTAGCACCGCTATGGAGGAAAATTCGGGGGTGGTGGAAGTTACCTAGTAATTTCCTTGATTCTATACATTCCTTAGCTTCAATAGTTTTTTTCTCGGGCCATTTGAAGTTATGGGATTCGTTGTTTAAGGGTGTCATTGTTGCGGCTTTATGTGTTATATGGAAATGGCGTAATAAACTTCTCCATGCAAAAACTTGCGAAGTAAAGAAGATTTTGGAGGATGATCCATTCCCTTGTGTGCAACGCCTATCGGGTCTTTGGTTCGCAAATAGGAAGGATGGGATTTCGATTAATTGGGCAAATTGGTGCCTAGATCCTTTTGGGGTGTTGGGTTAATTGTCTAATTGTAATTTCGTGGCGGTTCTTTGTGTTTGTTTTTTTCGGTTGTGATACTTGTATCAAAGTCTTTTTTTTTGTGTAACGGTCTCTTTCTTCAAGACTCTTTGTTGATAATAATATTTGCCTTTCAAAAAAAAAAAAAAATTCCTGATCGAAAAAGGTTACAAATTTTACATGCTTTTTTACTTTAAACAAGGAAGGCAGACATCCTCATCATATCCTAAGATGATTTTAAATATTGGTTAGAGATTTAGGTCGGTACTTAATTTATGTATAAAGTTGAAATTTAATTAATGTATAAGTTGTAAGGAATGTCAAATTCCTATAAACAATGAAAATTAATGGAAAATACGTATTAGGTCCTTCTCAAGGGTAGAATGGTCATTTAAAAAAATGACTGGTCAAAGGATCTAATCCATAACAAAATGTTAACTACAGACATCAAATTTGTAATTTCTTCTATAGAAGGTTGTTATCCGTAATTTTCCTAAAACCACAGGGACCAAATTTGTATTTACTCTAATAAAAAATGATAAACAAGCTAAATTTAAATTTCAAATTTATCGAATTTTATCATACAAAGCAAACGCAGGATTAAAAATATGGATTCGCTGGTAGAGCGCATAACCTTCAAAAGTTTGCACACATAGTTGGACGGACCCATTGTGTTTTACATCATTCTCGTAGGCTTTCCTACTGAGTAGCGTAGCATAGATAGGCCTTTAAAATCCGTTAAAAAGGAACAAAAGTGGGTACAAACAATCATCATGTCAAATTTAATCAATTCAGTAATTAATGATGTGCTTTGAAATTGGGGCCACTGTCTATAATTAATGCTGTACTTCGTTCATATTTAACAATGCTATTTCTTCATGCACACCTCTAATTTCTCATACACCACCTCTATACATTTGACCTATAAATACTTATCTTTTGATTGGACAAAAAAGTATAAACAAATAAAATATAATGATGAGTTATGAAAAAAAGACATGTTTTAGGTCAATCGTAGATATAGATATGGTGCATGAAGTAACACCCATTTAACAACTATCTTCCCTTCGATTTCTTTGGTTGGATTTGGACGTGGATTGTTTGTCCTATTTCTGTTTAAATTTTTTTTTTGGATCTAAATCATTCATTGTCCATCAACTAAAACAGTTACGGTCACAATTCCCAAGTTATCATGATTTTTTTAGTTAGAAACTGGTTCTGTTTTTGGTCCATTAGGAGATGAGAACACACAATATGAATATATCGTACATTCGGACGTATTGTTGTAATGGTATAAGTGGCCATTTTAACCGACGGGCCAAACGAGTCGTACGATTAAATTGATTTGTATTAAAAATAATAAGTTTAAACATAATATTTTTCTAAAATAAATTTATAAAACGATATATTAAACAAATTGTTTTTTTTAAAAAAATTCAAAATTATGTAAAATTTATGATTTTTTGTCGTCAACCAGATTGTTTAAATGGGCCGAAATTGTCACCTCTACTGACAAGGTCAAATGAGTATGTTGTATGTATATCACTCTTGAACCCCAACATCTAGCATCAACGGCCGGTCCAATCATTTTCAGAGCTCCAAACAAAATTTTAAAAGGGCCCTGTAAATATATATAATAAAGTAACAAAAAGGCTTTATAATTATATAATGCTAAAATTAAAACTTTACAAGTCAATAACTTTTCTTTAACGTTAATCGTATATTTATTATTTACAATCAAACCCATAATTCTTTTGATTATCTAAATTCCTAAATTATTTTTGTCTAATTCATAAGTATATATTTTAGACTTGTATGACTGGTTACCAAACAAGTAACCTTGGTTTTTTCACCCGATTAATATTGGAAAAAACACACAGTCTTTCACTATTCTAGCTTTTACCGGTAGTGTTTTACCAGTTCATCCGCTAGCTGGTTCAAAAATCCGCTAGCTGGTTCAAAAAATAAATATTGTTGGGTAAAACAAAATCATTTTAAGAACTTAAAACAATTGAAAACATAGTGTAAAGATTTAATCACGAAAAATAAAGAAATGTTATTAAAATAACTAGAATAGCATTAAGATGCCTAAACCATCTGCAAGCAAGGTGCAGAGAAAGAGAGACCCAAAACGTAAATTGTTTAGGCATACTTCACTATACTACAACTTCAGGCCAACGGCCTCAACCTACTGCAAAAAGCTTATCCCTACAAAATCATTTTTCGAATTTCACTTCGTCGATACCGCTTAGGTAAACAACGTTCGAGTCATTTTTCAACAAAACCATTTCAGTGTTTTTATAAATTAGAAAAAAAAAAATGCCACAGTAACAATCCATTCTTGAGGCTTTGCTCACTTTGCCTTTCATCCAAAGATAAAATCGACAATCGGATCGCACAACACAGTGCACTATGTATTTGTAGACACCATTTTCGTTCTAATTTGCAAAGTGGCTAGGGAAACATATAGATAAGATAATAAACACATATGTCCCGATGTTGTTTGACAGTACATCGACTGAAATAAATAAAACAACAAATGTCAAAATAGCCTAAATCATGTTTTGTTGATTGAAGAAGAATCTAAGAGAGTTTTTGTTACAATTAAACCAAGAAACGATGTAAACTAGATGCATATGATGATTCCACTGCAGGATCAAAGAGCTCAACAAAGTCGCAGAGAGTTGGGCCCAATCTAAGACGCATAGAGAGGTTCCGGATCCACATTCCTTCTAATCCTGAAATTGAAACGGTTGACACATCAGTTCCAGCTCTTGTTGGTTGGTTAACATAAGATGTTATTAAACCGAACATGCTGGTTTCGGTTTTATGTCATCTTTGAAAAAAAAAATTGAGGATCATTAAATATAAATAAGAAACACGAAAACAATGTACTGACCAGTTGTCTGCAGCCCATTTGCAACCATTGGTATCGATGACATGCAAGCTGTAAGCATGTCTTGATTTCGAGGATTGATTTTCAAAGCTGCGGCCAATGAATCAAGAGCAAATGTAAGATTAACATAAAAACAACATAATGTGTTCTTTAGACTATATATTTGTTTAAGTAACAACCTTTGATGAATAAGATCGCCATGGATAATCACCATAGAGCCTGCTTTTACTTCAATGGGAACAAAATCTTTTTGGTCATAAGATGGTGAGGGCTTGTCAAAGTGAACCCCTTTATCATCTCTAATAAATCGTCTCACCAGTCCATCTGAAATCAACAACACGAACATTTAATACAGTTCCCCAGGTTTAAGAAAGATGCATGAAAACAGGGAATGCTCCAGAAACGACCTTTGTGGGATCCCGGAATTGCCCATAAGCAACCATTAACGATGGTGGCATCTTCTAGGGCCAGCCATAGCCCTGTGCAACTTGGTGGATCGGTATACAGAAACGAATTGTCCTGGTGAGGAACCACTTCACCCCCAATACCTGGTTGCTGAAATAACAAAATACTTAAACCAAATTGCTGAAAGTCCTCCACAGATACTAGAAAAAGTAGTAGACCAGATATACACCTTGAATATGTACATTGACTGAATGATCACAGGCCTCTTGTATCCCAATGACAGTAACAAGCCTGACATTTTATCCGAGCAAGAGACCTTTCTGAAAGTGGGATCATGATCATGCAAAGCTGCAGAAAGGAATATCAAGACAAATCACACCAGAAATGCCAAATTTGCATGTGGAATCTCAATGAGATGGTAACAAAGCAATATAACAAGGCATGTGATTGATCCAATCTTAATGCTTTTCACATACCATGGCCAACTTTGTTTATGGAGAGATGCTTCGGTTGCTTTAAATTCCCAGCATCGTCAAATGCTTTTTCTGCCAAAAAGAAAAACAAAAGATCGGCCCATCATTATAAAATCGAAAGAGGAACTTTCCTTTGATCTTGCAAAAATTATCTTTTCTATGGTAAAACCTTGCAAGTGTTGTATGCTATTGAAAATCAATGTCAACTATCAAACCAAGTCAGCAATTGATTAAAAGTATTGAAACAGATGTAATATCTTTTACATCTCACCAATGCATACCAAAAAATAATGCAATAATATGCATTTTTGACAAAAGATTCAGTCCACATTTACCAGATTCTTCTTGATTGGTAATCATTACAATATATCAAATGGTGTCTTGGATATTCGATTAACAGTCCAACCTAACAATTGGATCATGTTCAATATCCATATGTACCTTCAAAGAAAAACGAAATCTTCTCGGCGCTCTCATAGAAGTAGTCATCACTTGTCGTTTGCTGAACAAACACAAAAAATAAAAAATAAAAAGCAATGTCCCGATTGATCTCATGAAACAGGTCATTGTCAAATTTGAACCACAAAAAATCTGTTACTTTTGTATATTCCCTTATTCAAAAGAGTAGTTTATTTCCCCTGAATCAAAACAAATCTATGAAAAAATTCGAAAGTTCGGAACTAGATAGATATATGGGTTGATTGATGACAATAGTCAACGCACGTCTATAACTTTTAAAGTAATTAAAAAATTACTTGGTTCTTGGTGGAGAAAATGGAGGCTGAAGAAGAGAGATCGAAGGCATCAAGCAATTGGTCCATCCTCTTCCTCAACGCCTCAACCTCGTCAGTACTTGAGAAGGATTCAATAACCAGATACCCTGAAAAATCAGGTATTGTAAACAATGGAAAAGAAATTAGGTTTTTGGGGGAAGAAACTGATACCTTGAGAATTGAAGAATTGAAGCTGGTCACAAGTCATATTTCCCATGGTTGAGTTTTGTAAGCAATCGCTAATCGAGATGTGTATGAAGAAGGATCAGAGATTAGGAGACCTTTCAAGTTAGAAAAACTCCAATCGAGATGTTAAAGACTTGAGAGTGTTTTATTTTTTTTTTTAATTTCAGGGTCAAGGGGGGGAGTTCATGGCGGTTGTTTCTTGAAAAATGAAGATACATATTCTATTTTCACTCCAAAGAAGACAGATGGATTCCATTCATTCATCAGTTTTTGTTTACTTATTATGACTTCTACATTAAAAAAAAACTACCGTTAGTTGAATGGTTTGTTTGTTTTTTTTTTTTTTTTTTTAACTCTTTATCCCAAATGAATATTTCAGAACTTACTTTGGATTAATTTTTTTCTTGCAGATCTTTCTACTATAATTAAAAGGGTTTAATACAAAAAAAAAACTAATATGTTTTCATGTTTGTTTCATTCATGTTATTGTTTTTATAAGAAATGTCCACTGATTAAACATTTCTATTTCAATTTTCGAAAAAGTTTTGTCTTTTTTCATAATTTACCCTATGTTTTTCATAAAAAACAAAAATGTTTTTACTTTCTTTTTCTTGAAAAATCCTGAAACTTGAAAACTTTTCTGTAAAAAGAAAATTTTACAAAAATGATAAACAAATAAATAACTTGTGGAGTTTTTTTTTTAAAAAAAATAACACGAAAAGACTAAATCGTAAATACATATGAAAACATGTAATTTTTTTCCGATATCAACCTCCTAATTAAAACTATGTTTTTTTTAAAAAAAAAAAAATTTGACATTTATGATAACCAAAATAAATTGTTTGAAGTCTGGTATGACATCTATATTAAGAGGGTGTTTGGATTTGCGTTTGAAAAAGTGCTGTAGCGTTTTGGAAACTAATAATCAGATAATTGCTGTAACAAAAAGTGCTGCAGGAAATGTAGTGTTTGGTTTAGCTTCTGCTGTTTGATATCATAATTATCAAATAATCAGTTTTTAAAGTGTTTGGATTTGCGTTTTTACTTGTAAAATGACCAAACAATCACTTATTAAGCAAATAAGCTACAATTTTTAACTTATGAAAAAGTGTGGTAGGACAAACGCTAAACGCAAATAATCACTTATTAACGTATGCAATCCAAACACTTTAAATCAATTATTTGCGTTATTGTAACGTAATAAGCTAATAATCATGTTTATAACGCAAAACCAAACACCCTCTAAACATAGACACAATATTCTCATCCTTCAAAATGAAAACCAATGAAATATTTAACGTAGATGTTACGTAGGACTTATATCCGATTATTTTAATTAAAACATATGCAATATAATACTTTTACTTGATTACAACCGGTTAAATATGTGAAATGATTTATAATTAAATAAAGTCAAATGATAGAAATACCCTAGTTGATTTTCTTTTATCATTTATTTATTACTTTATATAGATAAGTGGGATATGGTCAGTTGGATGGGTTAAGGTAGAATGGGGTTTGGAGGGTAGTCTGCATAACGGTGGGTGGGTAGGGTATGAGTATGGGTGAGATGAGTAAATGTAAGGGTAAGGGTGGGTAGGTTGTAGTTGGTAGGGTAGGAGAAGGTAGGGTATGGGTTGGTAAGGTAGGATGTGGATGGGGGTGGTGTATGGTAGGGTAAGGGTGAAAGTGCCGGTAAGGTAGGATATTAGGTGGGTGGGTAGGGTGTGATGGTGAAGTGTTGGTAAGGTGAGGTGGGTAGAGTAAGGGTAAGGGTGGGGTGCCGAGGGTATGGTAGGTAGGTGTGACTTGTGAGTGGGGTGGGTAACGTAGGGTGTGGATGGGGTGAGGTGGGTAGGTAGGATAGAGGTAGGTGGGTGGGTAAGTGGGTAATGTAAGATGGATGAGGGTTAGTAATGGTAGGATGGGGTGGTGTGGGGAGCGTAAGGTAAGGGTGTGGCGGGTTGAATGGGGTGGAGTAGGATGTGGTGGCCATTATAAGGTAGGGTATGCATGAGAGTGATGTGGGAATGGTTGGCGTGGGTAGAGATGGTAGGTAGGGGTGTAAAAGAGATGAGACATTTCGTGAGTTACTCGGGATCCACTCGTAGAAAACTCAAAATCGACTCGTAGTTATTCGAGCCGAGATCGAGCTACTCGAGTAGTAATCGAGTTGAGCTCGAGTATTAAAATAGTCTACTCGATAGGCTCGCGAGTCTAATCGAGCTTAAGTTTATAAGTTTACCCTTCAACTTTGTCATATTATATTTTTGTCACTTTTATATAAATCAAATTATATAATCTTAAACCTAAAATTACATTCTTATATTTTTACCCTTATAGCTTGTTTTTGGGATAAAATTAGATTGAATATATTGTATTTATATTTCGATCTCCTTTATCCCAAATTTAATTAAATATATGATATGAATACATATGATATTATCAAAATTAACAAGTGATATATATGAAATCATAGTCTATCAACGATTTACATATGAAAGTAAAATAAAAAATAATAGGGCATAATTTTGTGTGGATTGTCGAGTGAGTACATGGGGGGCTGATCGCACCTTCAAGCTTGTGACCCAAGGCCTCTCAAACATCCAGATCCAACCAACCCAAGATACCTACCAGTAACAAATCTTGTCATCGCTTTCAAACATTAACAAGGAAAAGAGGGATCCAAAAATATGTGGTTCCCCAAATTTCTCTCCCAAATTGTTCACTACCTATAAACCCAAAAAATGTAAATGAAAATCAAATATACTCTATTGTACACATGCTAACAACCAGGTTAATTAAGATATTTGCATCTGCATGAAGATGATGATGATACAACTCATTGCCTTTCTGGAATCATGTTCAACAACACCTGGTCGTTCCACTTCCATCTTCCTTCATCGTTGTCGAAGCTCCAAATGTTGATCGTTTAAGCTCAGAGGAGGAGCAAAAAAATAAAGAATTATCAATGTTAGCTCACAAAATGTGCACTGAAACTTGCAAACCCTCTGATCCGGAATCATGCTGTTCTTGACTCTTCCGTTTTATTTGCATGGCACATGCAATTTGGACATGGGAATGAATATATCGAGTCGTTTGGCCTTTTCAATTCAATTCCTTTTGAGTCGCTATGAGCACGCATGCTTAACATATGCCTTTTAAATGTTCTCCAACTGGAACACCATCATATAGAAAATCAGAAAAAGCAAAGCAGGAAATAATTTAGTTTTTCAACTACACTGCAGCTATCATACCCGATCTTGGGATTGTCAAAATATACTGCTAACTTCCGTTTGTCAGGTCTTATCGTCTTGGAATGTCCATTGAAGAGATATCTTCTATGGCCCAGCAAAAAATGTGGGAAGTTTCCACCTTGAGTTGTAACAAATACTTCACTATGGAGACACACTGTGTAATCTATAGCAGCCATTCTGGAAGAATAGTTCTAGAAGCCGTAAGAAGAATTAGTCCAATAATTAACTGAACCTGCAGACGGTTTTCAGACTCAAGTTGAGAAATCAGATCAAACCTTAAACGGTGCAAGTTCCTCAGCAGATGCAAGCATCTCCTTGGTTTGTAAAAGAGGAAACATTTCTAGAAGAGGAGCCATATGTCTCTCGGAATCGTAAATTCTTCCAGATGCTAGGAAGATAGATGTGCTTTTATCGAATCCCATTCCTCTAAGCATCAAGCCAACCTATTAAAGGAATTAGTTTTGTCTCATCTTCATTACTATTCAAGCAATTTAACTGATAAATAAAGTATATTACCTCTAAGGGTGTGAGGGGACATTTGCCATTGACCCTATTGGCTCCAGGTTGAAGAACTCTACCAGGTTTTGTAAATTTTCCTTTCCAGCCCCTCTCCCTTGCAGCTATCATATCCTCCTTCTCTTTCGCCCCACCGTCATATACACAGCAAGAAAAGGCAACCATGTCCTGAACAACACGTGAACATATATTTTTACTCATTATATGTCATTATTCACTATGCATTATCAAATAAATAGACTACCAACCTCCTCGAAGCGTAGATGAACAGATATGTACTTCCCACCATTGTTTGCACTGCGTTGTTTCATCCTTGAAACTAACGTTTCACCCATCGTCAATAGAGGACTTGAAAAGCGTAAAGCTTCATAATTTGCCAAGCATCGAAGCCGTTGGACATCAGGAGGAGCATCAAATGACAATCGATTTGCAAAGGGAGAAATCCTTATGAACCTGAAATTTTACACACATCAAATTAATGTATTTGAGTGCCAACACAGACATCGCTCTATATAGAGAAGGGAGGGGGGCCTATGGTACTTAATAGTAAATAAACTTACTTTTCTTCTAGAAGCCTTGGGAGAACTGTATCCCTGTAGTACTGGATGGGTGACCACGCCTTTATTCTAAAGTTGTACACGTTTGACAAATTGCGGTCAAATCGTTCCATCAGGTATCCCGGTACTGTGTCAACAACCCGTACATCATTTTCCAAGGTTTTAACAAAAAAATCTTCATCGTATATGTCACTGAATTTGCTGCAATAAAAAACCACACATAATCCTTTAGGACCAAAAAGAACATAACATGAAGTCTGATTGATTCCATCTAACAAACCATTTTTCAGTCCAAAGCGCTGAGAAACAAACCTCGGATCTCTCCAGATACTATGGAAATGAAAATTTGGAATGACAAGTGTTGCGTTAAGATAACCCGCCACAGCAACCGCATTGCAAATCTAGAAACAAGTGCCAGTTAGGTCATAACAAAATGAAGGCAAAGCTGATATGTATAAAATAGAAAGTAAATTAATATCAAAGCATGAAAACTACTGATGTCCTCTGCTGATTCAAGCCACCGTTTGCCTCAACATATATGTAACCATTCGACTCCGGCAAGCCTAAATGAACATATACATCAGATAGTAAGAAATTCCAGTGAAAAATATACTATAAGGGCAACATCTTCCAGGCTTCATTGTTACAAACAAGTTGAAAATATAGAAATGCACATATGAAAATCAATCTCTATGAAGACACAAAAAAGGCAGATTCAATTCTTTGTAAAAGTTACGCCCCAGCCCCTAGTAATAAGATATAAATCAATTAAAAAGTTTTAGTGGGGCGAGCAATGCGTATATGGAAGCCAATGAAGCATTAAACAAGCTCCTCATGATTCAAAGACAGGATGATGTTGATACCTCCTGAAAACTTGTTTATACAAGGCCTCCAATCTCCACCTTTAGCATGTTTCCATATAGTTGACATCTACATCAAGTGTAGCGTAGAAATCAGCAACCAATAGCAAAAGAGAGATTATTTAAAATCATACTTGCTACATTAGTACATACTACATGAGAGAGAATTAAATTTTGGATATGTGTCTGTTTATGCATTGTGAGGCTAAATCCTCCTATTACAAACAAATTAAATCCTATATGAGAAACTACAGAAAGGAAACCCTATGACATTAAGTAACCCTATAATACAAATATCTAACATCTAACACTACAGATACCATAAAAACAGATTCTACTTGAGGTTATGTAGAAACACAATAAGTCGAAGCATATATATATATGTATATACATTGAACCTAAATCTGTGAAACCATGTAGGAGAATCGCCTATATATTCCTTAAATGTGTGTAACAGTCAATAGCAATGACATCCCTAGGGCACCACCTTGAATCTTGTAGCTCTTTTGATTTGAAGACACGTCTATCAAAAAAGAATTACTAATTTGACCTACCCATGGAAAAGCTATAGATAATGTCATTTCAATGTATAGTTGCAGCTTAAAATAGAGCTAAGCAGATAGTTATCGTCTCCTTATGGTCCCTAGGGGCTAGGGCACCACCTTAACACAGCCATAAAAGCATTCAAGCCATCACAAGACTTTCAATTTCAACAAAACAATAAAACACCAGCAAACATCAACTGCTTTAAATTCCCAAACTTCAAATCACGTTACAAATTTGCATCAAATCAGGACACTAGAAAATAGCAAGATAGTTACATTTTTATAAACTTGTTAAAAATTCAGTCATCATCAAGCAGGGGAAAAAACATGGCCGTGAAGGCAAACTAAGAATGCAGGGTGGCAATTTGAGCTCATTCAAGCAAACGGGTCAAACGGGTTGACGACCAAAAGTCATAAAATTTACATAATTTTGAAATTTTTTTCAAAGAACAGTTTTTTTAATACGCCGTTTTATAAATTTTCATTTAAAAAAAAAGTCATGTTCAATCTTAGTTTTTTTACAATGAGTCCATTTAACTGTTCGACCCTTTGGCCGTTGGGTCAAGATTGCCACCCTGTTCCACATTAATATGAAAGTAAAAAATCTCCATACTATTAACAAGGGGGTAACTTGGTGCTTCTCCACCGCGCACCATATAAGTATATCTACATGGTTCATAATATCTGATCAGTAGATAGCATGAATTATTGATTTGTTTCTCTCTCATAAACCTTGTTATACAGATCTGGTTTACATGATTGAATTCAGCATTGCAATAATTCACTCGGTAATAGTTTGGTTTGTAAAGATAGCAAGCATCTCCAACTTGTATGTCATATTCCTAATTCCAGCTTATAATTATATACTTCTTATTTCCAAATTACTAAATTGAATGGAAAATCATAAAAATTAACATTTTCCAAAGTAGTTTATAGTCTTCTACAGCTATTGTCGTCTTCAGCCAACAATAAAAACCGAAAATCAACCAAGTCAATCGTCAACAACTACTAGATGCACTAGTATTGTAATTGCTAGCTGGTTATTTTAATCAAGATTATATTTGTCTAATTCAAGAATATGTACAAGATCTCGAAAAATAATAATAAAAAAAAGGATCCACATCAAATTAGGGCAAACTTGGGAAACCACTAACCGCATCGGAAGTTGAATTATCGGCATCCATCTCATGACGAAGCTTAGCATAGAGTTCAGGACTCCGGTAGACGGACCCTGGAGCCCTTCGAGCCTTGATTACATCGGGAACGACATCGAAAGAGACAGTTCCCATGTAAAACAACATACCAGAGATGTAAAGAAGAGGGGCGAAAAGGAAAACCCCCTGGCGACGTAATAGAACAGATAGTACGATCCAGGCAAGACGTTGGGCAAAAGAACGATTGGAAACACCGAAGCCAAAGCGAGCGGCGGGTTTTCCGGAGCGGGAATGGCGGAGGCGAGGGGAACGGAGAGGGGATGCAGGTGGCGAGGGGGTGTTGTGTCCACTGCTGGGGAGCCGATTTTTAGCGTGCATCTCTCGGGTATAAATCACATTATAGGGGTAGGGAATCGGAATCAAGGGGCTTCCCCTTCGCCCCTTTATATGCCGGAGATATAGATACAGCTACAGATGCAGAGAGAGAGAGAGAGAGAGAGAGAGAGAGAGAGTTAAAAGCACAGAGATTTGTATGTATCAGAGGATGTAATGTGTGTGTGTGAGAGAGAGAGAAAGAGAAGGAGAGAAAGGAAGATTCGAAGAGTGTTGATGTGGTGGAGTGCACGTGCACGGCCGGAAGGAGACGGCGGAGGACGGTGACTGGAGTTGACGTGAGGGACTGGGCATTTGTGTCTGGCGAGGAACAAGCGTGGTTTGCTCCGTGTTCAACTACTTTCCTTTTGTACAAAATAATAATAATACTCCATTATTCATCATTGTATCCATTTTCAACCCTTTTTTCTTTTTACAACAATCCATAAATAATTACTCCACTAATTAACATTTCAATATTCCATTATTACTCATCTCATTATTTGACTAGATTAATTTGAATTTAGCTAAAATACAAATCATATTCAATCCATCCATTTCCTATCTAATCATATTAACAAACATTTAACTAAATCATAATAAATCGTAATTTAATATAACTATTTTGTATATTTTATAAATATTTGTTTTACAAAAAATTTATATTAACTCAGGTAGTGTATGAATTTTTAACCTATTTAGAACATCCGGATTTTATCTTCGATCTTTCATATTTTAAGATAAAAGAAAAAAATATCATCAAAATGCATTCTAACAAAAAATCATCTAGGTGATATCAATTATAAATTTATACCATACACTAATTATATAATATTTTAACAAAAGACTCAAACTTTATTGGAAGTATTTGAACATTTAAAGATACAAAATAAATTCAATTGGTCGTATAATGTTACCCGGCCTATTATATTTTATGAGGTGAAATGGTGAAATTTTGATAAAATATATAATTGATTAGGTTACTATCTTACGATTTAACCTATAATCTTCTATTGATTTCAAGTCTATTGAGATCAAAATTTGAAGGTGAGATTGTAGTATCAAAATCCATATTTTAAACACGTTATTGTAGAATATGTTTTTTTAAAACTGTCTTTAATACAAGTAGGGGTCGCAATTTCAGCTCATTCAATCAAACGGATTAAACAGGTTGACGACAAAAAGTCATAAATTTTACATGATATTGAATTTTTTTTCAAAGAACAATTTGTTTAATACACCGATATATAAATTTTCATTTTTGATAAAAATTATGTTCAAGCTAAGTTTTTTACGACGGGTCAATTTAACCGTTCTGCCCATTTGGCTCGTTGGGTCAATATTGTCACCCCTAAATACAAACGAAAATTATGAAATAATAATAAATCATAACTTTATGATATTATTAACCATTGTTTATCAACTAGTAATAACTTCAACTAGGAACATTTACGGGCGATTAAGTTCTATTAATATTAAAAATGTGAAACATATTTTTGATTTCGGTTACCCGTCTACGAATACATGTAAGAAGACAGTTTTCCATGGTTCACTTCAATAATAATGATAAGTAAAATGTATACTTATTTCAAGATTTATTTCTCTTTAAAAATCAAACTTACGTTATACAAAATTATCAAACCAACTAAAATAAAAAAAATTCAATCGGATTTCTATTATTTAATATTTTTGAATGGCCTAATGAAACTATAAATAAACGTTTTGATATATTTTATAAATATTTATTATATGTTCGGTTTGGCAACTCCTGATTTTTTATTTAAAAAGAAGTCTGAAACGGCCCTTTGTTATCGGTTATTTCGATATTCAATGTTTTTCCAGTTTCAGATCAAATTGTTCGGCTAGGTTATTTTAACGTTTTAATTTTAACACTTCTAATTTTAGCTCAAATGTAGGTCCGTACCTAAGCTTAGAGGGACAAAATTGTCATATAGCAATCTAGTAATGATAACGGTTATAAAACGTATAGTAAAATGATCAACAGATAATTAATACGAGTAACAAATTGCGTCAACATGGTCATTAATACGAGTTTGACAAAATTTATTGTACAATACAAAATGATTTGGCAAGAATAAGAAAAACCAAAGATGGACCGACCCTTTATTTTATTTATCCTAATTAGATTATGAAGTGTTTTCTTATATATTGTTTAAGTTATTATAATTTCAAAGCCATCAATACAATCGTTATTTTATATAAGGTGTCATCAAAATGTAAAATATTGCTTATATTTATTACTAGAAGTATGAAGTTTTGATAAAATTGTTGTTAAAATTCATAAAGTCTAATTTGTTACGAGTTATGAAGATAAAGCAATCCAAATGATACCAAAAAAAGTATCATGATTCAATATTCCTGTTTGGTTGAAAAAAAAAAAAGAGAAATCAAATTTCATTTAGCATTTAGCATATCCTCCAACCTTTTTTTTATATCATTCTTCCTCTACCCCAATTATATATAACTAGGTTAGAGACTCATGTATTACATGGGTTGGTTAGAATATACATAACATTTTATTTATAATAAACTATTATAGACTTTATATATAATTAAAATGAAAATAATTGAAACATAGTTAAATGAAAGAAAAAAAAGTTATTTGGTTGCTTGTGATACTTTTAATATCAATTACAATTTCTAAAAAATGTAAAGAATTATAATTATATGTAAGTAACTATTTTAAATATTAAATATTAAAATTTTATATTAAAATTATGATTGTCAAGTGACCATTGACAACATTAGATATTTATATTTGTTAAATCGTGAATCATTTATTATATAGAAGTTTAAAAGTCCATATTTGATGAGCAAAAAATTTCATTGTTAGTATTTTTTTTAATACAAATTATCAAGATTATATGAATAAAGGAATTTTATTTATTTAAGATGTGTGACTATATTGAAAAATTATGATAGAAAATTAAAATCATAAGAACTAACAAATGTTAACTCTCGAAAATAATAATTAACTTTTGCTATATTCAAATTTTAGATTTTAATAATCTATTTCAAACTTCAAATTAATTATCTATTTTTAATTTTATATGTTGTTAACATAACATCCGTAAATTCAACATTTGCGATGAATATTTACATTTTAATTTAGTAATAAATATTAAGAATGATAATGTCTGATCTTTTATTTAAGACAACAATTACATTAATATGTCACATTACGTAATTTACAATTTATCTATTGAGCGAAATAAAAAATATTTTTGTAAGAACTAAACATAATTAATTTATTGAATGTGTTAAATTAGGGAAAAAACGCTAGAAAATAAAAAATATTTTGCATCCAATAGATGAAATCTGACATAAATGTTCCATTTTAAAATTTTAATTATAACAGATAGATAGATCCAACCATTTAATTTGAGTTAATTATATGTTAAATGAGTATTAGTTTTTTTGATAATTTTCTCATAATGTAATATAAAATAAATCATTTTAGGTAAATTTGATTTTAAACTAGGATGTGGCTAAACTTAAATCATTTAATTGAATTGATTTTCATTAATGGAGTTAAATTATGTTTTCTATTTAAATTTAAAAATCAATTTAAAAAAGTTATATTATTAAATGTATAACATATACATAACTAATATTTACTATTAAGCAATATTTTTAAATAGTACATATGAAGATATTAGTTTATCAAACAAATGCAAATTATTGTAAATTCAAATATCAATTCAGTCATTCGTGATGAAATAAATATTTGATACGTGTATTTCATATCAATTAATAAAATCTATAAATAAGAATGGTTGGTTGTGAATAAACATATATTTTAATCGCATAGATTAAAATTTTTTAATCTAACTGCAAGAAATTTATATCACATCAAAAAATATTATTATATAATATCATTAAAAATCAAAATTTTTACTTGCAAAAGAATGTTTATTTTAATTCCTATTAACTTCAAATGTGAAATATTAATGTGTGAAACAAAAAAGCTTTCATTACGTGAATGAGTATATAACTATATATATTTTGAAAATGATAAAATTAAATTTAAAATTATAGATAAACATCTCTGAAAATCAATAATCAAAATTAATCATATTCACAATTCAAGTTTTATCATCTAATTCTAACATTTTGTTATCTAATTAGTTAATGTTTTGTCAGCAAAATAATTAACTCAAAAGTCTATCCTAATTTCTACATTTGAGTTTAATTATGATCATTAGGGATAATAATAATAGATATTTATTTTAGGTAAATATTAATTTAATATATTGCAATATCTAAATCTAATTTATTATTAGTTCATTAATAAAAAAATTAAAATCAACATTTAATGTAATTAAGTAAGGTATTAAATTATTAAAAAAAGAGGTTGGAAAATGAAATTTTCGTGCATTGTGGAAGCAACACATGACACTATTTGTTTTGTTTTATTATAATACTAGTTTATTAACCCATGTATTACACGGATAAATGTAACACATATTTATTTCTTAAAACTATATAAGCGTAACATTAAAAATTAATATTAAATATTTATAAATATATAAAAATAATTTTAAATTTTTAGTTTAATGAAATTTTAGTTAGTTAAAAGTTAAAATAGATTTTAAGACATTGGATTGAATTATATTTGATTTGATATTATTAATATATCTAGTAAATGACATGACAATTTGTAAAAATGTCAAGTGGCAAGTTAAATAAGAAAACGACAAGTGTCAAATTAAAAGAGATGATGACAAGTGACAATTTTGTTACTCTTTTATTAGTATAGATAGATTTAGATATAGATCCTTAAAAGTAAACTTTTTTATAGTCCTTTCATTTATTAGTTCTAACATTTTCAAATCCTGTCATTTTCTAATATTGTCATATCAAATTTCTTCGATCCAAACGACACCTTAATAAATAATCAAGTGAAGCTCTGAGTTAACTAATTATGCTTTAAGACTAATCTATATATTAAAAAAAAAAGAAAAAAAAATAATTTAGCCCTACATATCGTTCTTGCTAGAGTTTATGGGAAAATATAACATAACAAGTCAAAACTAAACATATATGAATATTATTGTATATCCAAACGTGAAAGAAAATCACAACTTTAGTTTTACTGCAATATTCTATCGGAGTTGGGTTGGTAAGAGATAAATGAAAGTGGGCCAATTACACCAAGCCTTATTAAATATTTGTCGCGAGGGGCCGCCCAAATGATGGGTCCAATTCCACAACTGCGACCGTACATTCACCAAACTTTTAGACCAGCGGGCAGTGGCAGTGAATCCTTGTAAGTTTCCAACGTCGTGGTGCGTGAATGGTATCCATAATATTATGGTGACAAAGCAAGAGTTTTTTTTTACTGGACCTTGTGTCTTGAAAATTGTTTCAATTTAGTAAGATGGTAATTTAATTTTATTTATTAAAAGATGATGGATTCACTAGTTTTTCATTTAAAGTTTTTTCCCAGAAATGACCTTATTTCTTTTTTATACCTTTTTTTCAACTTTTATAAAAAAATAACATTTATCAAACTTTTTTTTTTTAAATACCATTTTTATAAAAAGCTAATATATTTAATAACACAAATTGACTCAAACATTAAGGTAAATATTATATTTGAAATTTTATTGTGCATAAACTCAAGCTCATTGAAGCCAAGGTCGTCCTGTGGATTTTAGTGGTCCTGTTCGGAATATTAAAAAGTGGGTCATTTGAGCAAATTTAAATTTATAGTACACATAAACAAACTTCGATAATATATTGTTTTCAAATAACAAATTTGAACATCAAACATAATATATTTCATGAATAATATAATAAGAGTTTGATATATAATAAGCCTAAAACAGGAAAAAAAAAAAAATAACGTTAAAATAAGGATATTGAATATTTTATCAAATTAAATAGTCATTTGAAACTTCATCAGCATATGTAAATTTTAGGTGATGTATAACAAAGTATCTTCAAAACGGTATAATATAAGTTCAAAATGAATTATTACTTAATGAAAATTTTATGCTAAAATTAATTAAGCTAGTTGAAATAATTTTGTTAGGAAACTTTTAAGAAGAAATGAGATTTATAAGTTGGAGCTTATGAAAATAATAGGCTAAAACTCATTAAAACTTGTATAAATTGTATTTCAAACATGAGTAGCGTTGTTCCCCAGTGGTGTTTTGTGTGTTTTTTTTTATTCTCCTTGTTGGAGCATGTTAATAAAAGTTTGAGTTTTTAATTATTGAATATATATATTACGTAAACATAAAAATAATTTATGAAAATTACAAAAAAGCCGGCTTTTGAGTAAAGAGAAATGGCCTTCTAGCACCTCTCCCGTAGGTCGAGTGGCTTCCTAGATAGGGAGTACGAGCGGTAGTAAATGAGAGATGGTTATTAGTAAGAATTAATCAGCTAAACGCGATTGCTAGCCTCTCCTTTGTGTTGACCTAGGGGCTTTCCTGCAAGTGGCTTCAAACACTCACGGACCTTTACTTGTGCTATCGAAAAGGCAATGCAAAAAGGAAAATCTGTTTGGAAGATAGCTAGGGACTGTGATCCGGTAATACCAGTCAACTCCTTGGTAATGGGCGGTTCCTTTTTCTAGTTAATTTTAGGATCGCAACTTCCTGCGCAGTCCGTGCCAGTAGTGATATCCTAATTCGGCTACCTCTCCCACTCCTGAATTCTCATTGAAGATTCTACTCGCATAAGACTTTTCCTTTCTTTGTAGCGGCCATGTGGCTAGCCTATTCATTTTCCTTAGTCATCCTGCAGGAGAACCTTCTTCCGTAGAGGCAATTGTAGAAAAAAGTAAATCTAGTGCTCCTTACAACAAAGCCAGAGCCAGTTCTTTCCAACTATCTTGGAGTTGCAGTGGATATTGGAGTCTGGACTCTTCCCAAAGAGACGACGACCTTATTCCCGCTGCTCTATATCATTGTTCCTCTTGATAACTCCCTCTTCTCGGTGTGGAGCGATATACGAGAAATAGATGCTCAGCCTGAAATGTCCGATAACGGCACTGAAGTAGTGAATCTATCGGCACCATAGCTGTGGCATACAACTTTGGATACATTTAATAGATAGAGAGAGAAAGACCTCATTTTGTATGGAGGGATGAAATAGTTTTAATGAGGTGACTTAACGAACCCATTCATAATCATATGGACATGGTTCATAAGTAGCCAGCCTGAGCCAACCATTTGTTGTATATCATTATCAACAAGAGATTTTCATTTTTGGATCAAAGTTACTCAAACTGGAATCATGGAGAAAGAAACTGCCGCATATGTTCCTTTTATTTGTTTGTCCCATTATACCTTTTTTTTTCCATTTGTAAATTACTTTATTACCAAAAAAAACCAATATGTTTTCATTTTTTTTTACGTTTTCATCTCTCCATGTTATTTTTTCAAGAAAAGTTCTCAAGTCAATTTTTTCATTTTGGTTTAATGAAATTTAACTATTAAAACCGATTTTTCAGTATTTAAAAACCCAATTTATTAATTATAATCGGACTTTAATAGTCAAATTTCACAAAACCAGAATAAATTTAACTTAGGAAAATCCGATTGATAGTCGTTTTCCCTAACAATAAAGTTAAAATCTGATTCTTTCGTTGTTATTTTCATTCTGTATAATGAAAATCCAAATGGTTCGTCGTTTTACCATTCAAAAATATTGAAAATATGACTGATTCATTGGTTTTTCTGTTTAATTAAAATGGTTAGTCGTTTTTTAAATTCAAAAGGATTAAAAATTCGATTGGGCATCATTTTTCCCGATTCTTACTGCACAGAAAGAATGAAAAACCAATTGGATTTTTAATTTTTTTTAACGGAATGACAACAAACCATTGTAATTTTTTATTTTTCCGAATGGAGAGAACGATAAATCATTCGGATTTTTAATTTTAATGAATGTAAAAAACAAAGAACTAATTTGATTTTCAATTTTTCAAATGGGAAAAACAACGAATCAATTTGGATCTTCAATTTTTTTATTAGGAAAATACAACAACCACGATGAGTAACTGTTTTCATAAATTTTGATGAACCGCGATGACCAATTCTGTCTATTATATAAATCAATAAATTAGTTTTTGATACCGTTTTATTATCTTCAATAGGAGGCAAGTAAATGACCATCAAAGTAGGAATTTTCAGTTTTCATTAAAAACAATATTCTATTAATATAAAAGATGGAAAAGTAAATTAGAACTTTAATAATATATTAGAGTAAATTACAGAAATGGTCCCAGTGATTTATTATTATTATTATTATTATTGATTGTACCTATTTATTTTGTAAAATAAATCTATATTTCTTTACTAAAAAATATTTTTATTTATATACTTAATTAGTTAACTTATGCATCTTTTTATGTATTCAATTTATTTATTAAAATTTTATTTATTTATATTTTATTCGTTAAACTATTGTATAATTTTATTATTTATACTTTCCATCAACCTATTTCATTACTTTTAATAAATTTGAATTTGTGTAAATTTTGATTTAAATTTATTAATTCATTACGTTTTGATTTAAGTTTGCTAATTAGTATTTTTGATTTAAATATTTTGTTACGCTAATAAGTTTTTATTTAAATTTATTATTTTATTTGTTTGGATTTAAATATTTTGTTATGTCAGTACATTTCGATTTCAATTTATTATTTTATTTGTTTTGATTTAAAATTTTGCTACGTTAATACTTAAGTGAAAATTAAAATATTTAAGTGAAAACGAATAAAACATATTAATGTATAAACAAAACTTGTAAATCAAAAAGATTAAACACTATATTGAAATCAAAGCGTATAGGCATAACAAAATATTAAAATTTAAATAATAATATAATTTATTTAAATCAAAACGTATCAACGTAACAAAATATATTATTTTAAATAAAATAAACTAAAAGATAAATATTATTCATTATTTCTAATATCTATAAAGATTAATAAATATAAAATATAAATACAATATATTATTTTTACATCTTTAAATATTAATAAATAGATAAGATTTAAATCTACATAAGATATACTTTATCTATAAATCTAATTAAAAAAATATTATTTGTTTATTTATGAAATGATTTGTAAAATTATTTATTTTTAATATATATTAGTAATTTAAGGCATTTTTTTAAAACCAAACAAATAAAATAATAAATTTAAATAAAAACATATTAGCGTAACAAAATATTTGTAAACTTAAATCAAAACGTAATGAATTAGTAAATTTAAATCAAAATTTACATATCAAAATTTATCAACGTAATGAAATAGTTTGATGGAAAAGTATAAATGATAAAATTATACAAATAGTTTAACCAATTAAAGATAAATAAATAAAACTTTAATAAATAAATTGAATACATAAAAAGATGCATAACTTGACTAATTAAGTATATAAATAAAAATAATTATTACTAAATAAATATAGATTTATTTTACAAAATAAATAGATATAAATGATGATAATAATGATAATGATAATAATAATAATAATGATAATGAGAATAATAATAATAATATAATTAATAATGAATCAAAATCATAAATTATTAAATTATTATTTCAAATTTAAAACCAAAAATGAAAAATTAAGAAAAGGGACCAAAATTGAAATTACCAAACTTGTAATTAAAGAAGGGCAAAATCGTCATTATTAAAAAATTTAGAAACAGGAGGACCAATTCTGCAAGTAAAAAGTGGTTTGAGGGACCGTCACTGCAAGTTTGAAAGTTGAGGGACCGTTTCCATAATTTTAAACAAACCACAGGGACCATTTCTATAATTTACTCTAAAAATTATAAAACTAATTATCAATTGACATTTTATTAATTTATGTCTTGTCTACATGATGTGAGAGAGAGCACAATAGAAACAAGAAAAGAGGAAGGAGGAAAATATATAATAAATATAGAGAATCTTTAAAGCTAAGGAAGAATGGATCAACACAAATATTTTAGTAGCATTTTGAAAGCAAAAGAAAATGAGAGAGAGAGTGAGTGATAGACTTACTTTGAAATCCCATTGACATTCTTAGGACCACTTTTACATTCAATCATCATCCTTTTTCTCTCCCATGAGTCAGTCAACAAGATAACCTACAATATGTCTTACCACAATTGGATGTATGTTATCTATTAGGCTACAGGGAGTGGGGCTCGGCATCCCTCGGTACTGAGCTCGGCAATGATGGAACACCGCGCCGTCGCCTCGGCAACGGCATCAAGACCCTCGGCAACGGCATTGAAATGCCGAGCTCCTTTCCTCATTTTCGACCGTTGTATGTATATATATATATATATATATATATATATATATATATATATATATATATATATATATATATACACACACACATAATTTTTTAAAATACACCCACATTCAAATCATTCAAAATTTAAAAAAAATTTCTCACAACTCTCAACCTCCATTCTCATCTCTCTCAAAAATTCAAATGGCATCCGGTTCCGGTTCGACGAACAATCCGAACACACCAACGTCGACAAATCAAGGTTATCGTCCGATCCCGATGCAAATGGATCAACCAATATTTTCTCCCACGGGTTTTATGAACTTTGCGGGGGTTCCGCAACCCGTTTTCGGTTGAGGGTATGACATCACGCCTACTCGACTAAATTTCATGCCTCCGGAATATTCGCAATTTAACGCGTTCACGGAGTACCAACCACTCTCTTCCCCAACGTTATCCCCATTTGGCACCCATCCATCTCAACATATTGCCGAACCCGAAGTCGTTCCGGATACACAACCCGAAGTCGAAGTGGATCCCGAACCCGAGTCGACTACGAAAGGTAAAAAAAAGAAATCAACAACGAGGGCTCCTACTCAACATTGGACCCCCCAAGAAGAGAAGACGTTGGCACGAGCTTGACTCGATGTTTCTGAAGATCCTATTACTGGTACCGACCAAAATAGGAAAGATTTTTGGAATCGAATTCGGTTTAGGTTCCACCAAGAAATGGGGGAAAATGACTACCGTTTGAAAGATCAACTATACACAAAATGGAGGAATGTCAACGCCGTCGTTAAACAATTTTCAGCGATATTTCATTCCATCCAATGGGAAAGTGGTCAAAACGACGCCAACATTCTAAAAAAAGCACTTGGAATGTTTAAAGACGCGAATATGTATCCGTTTCGACATATCGAAGTGTGGTCGGTCGTAAAAGATTCTCCAACTTGTCAACGTGTTGCGACGGCCGACGATTTTATCGAACGTGGGTCTAAACGATAAAAAACAACGGACTCTAACGAGTTCACAATGTCGTCGGATGCGCATATCGGAATCAACCTTAACGACGATGACGACTCGTTTGAGGTTCCCCCACCCACACGGCCGATTGGAAGGAACGCCGCAAAACGTAAGGGTAAAGCGGCAACAAGTTCCGGTACGACGCCAACATCGACTTCACAAGATCTTGATTCCATGACGGCAAATATAGTCGGGTTACAAAATCGTTTAGGCGAATATTTGGATTTAAAAACACAAGATCTTATCGAAAAACAAAAAACTCGTGACTTGAGATTTTATGCCAAAGACGTTAGTCATTTGACCGGAAAACAACTCGAGCTCGTGATGAAACGAAAAGAGATAGAAAAAAATGGTAAATGTAGTTTAAGTATTTTAATGTTTTTTTTTTAAGTATTTTTAAGTATGTTTTTTTTTTAGTTTTAATGTCTTAATTATGTTAAATTTTAATATTATTAATGAAATGTTTTATGTTATGTTTAATTTTAATATTATTAATTAAATATTATTTTTTATTTCAATAATTTTTTATAAGTTTTAAATGCAAAAAAAAAAAAAAAAAAAAAAACGAATGGCATCCACACCCTCGAAATGACATCAAAATGGCAAAGAATGGCAAAACTGACGTGACGCTGACGTGGTGGCAATTTTGGGTGGCATCGGTTTCATCCACTCCCCGTGGCCTTACCATCCTTTGTCTAATTAATTACTTTATTTTATAATAATTAATCTTAAAACTGACATCGATATATTTTTAATCTGAGAAAATCTTGATAAACTCAGTTAATCTCGTTGATCAAAAGTTATGAGTTCAAGCTTCATCAAAAGACAACATATGTATGAGTATTTGCCATATACGTCGTAAACCAAACCACCGATTATAAAAGACGGAAACTTTTATGACAATTTTTTTTAAAAAAAAAACTACAACTTCTTTTAGAGCGTGGGGAGTACCCAAGCCGGGAGCGGGGCGGCTTCGCCACATCAGCCGAAGCCGGCGGCTACACCACCCCCACCCTCGCGGCCCCGCTGAAATCGAACCCCGGCCGGCTCCGCGTCCCCGCTGCACCCCGCTCCTTCTCCAACGGGGTCATGTGACCGTTTCAAATAAAATAAAAATTTTTTTTTTATTAAATATTTTTCCCTATAAATATATCTTCACAACACATTTAACTTACATCTTTCCCATTTCTCTCAATCTATACACATTCAAAATTCTCTCTTTCATTTAACCTAAAATTATTTCCAATCAATCACAATTTTATTTTTATTGTGATGGAACCGTATACTACGTCTTCGTCGTCAAACTCATCATCCGAAGACGAAACTCAAGACGAATCTCAAGAGTATTATCAAGAACTTTTTGAAGCTTTTATAAATGCCAGCTCTCCGCAACCTAGACGAAGAATTCCAATTCATAGAGACCGAGCAGCTGCAAATGAACGTCTGATGCGCAATTATTTTACTCAAAATCCTGTATATGGAGATGATATGTTCAGAAGGAGGTTCCGGATGCGCAAAGAACTATTCCTACGAATAGTTTAACGATATGGAGCAACACTTTGAATATTTTACCTTGCGATGGGATGCTCGAGGTAGAAGGGGATTTACCGCGTTACAAAAATGCACATCTGCTATTCGGCAACTCGCATATGGCATGGTAGCTGATTCGATTGACGACTGTCTTTTTATGTCTGAAAGAACTTCACGTGAAACCTTGCAAGAATTCTGTAAGGGAATTATTCAGCTATACAAACGCAAATATTTGCGTAGACCGACTGAATCTGATGTTCATCAGTTGTACGCGTTCCATGAAGCAAAACATGGATTTCGTGGAATGCTTGGCAGCATTGACTGTACACATTGGGCATGGAGAAATTGCCCTACAGAATGGCGAGGACAATATATGCGAGGCGATCACCAATATCCGACAATTATGTTGGAAGCCGTTGCGTCACAAGATTTATGGATTTGACATGCATTTTTTGGCGTCGCGGTTTCCAACAACGACATCAATGTGATTAATCAATCACCAGTATTCAACGACGTTTTAAACGGGATCGCACCGGTTGTTCCTTTTGTTATTAACGGAACAGAATACAAACATGGGTACTATCTAACCGACGGGATATATCCCGAGTGGGCGACTTTTGTGAAAGCTTTTTCGTGTCCAACCGATGACAAACGAAAAAGATTCAAGGCAGCACAAGAGTCGGCAAGAAAAGACATCGAACGAGCTTTTGGTGTACTCAAATCTCGTTTTGCTATATTAAACAACCCCGCACGACCATGGCACCAAAATAAAATTAGACAAATCATGTATGCTTGTGTCATATTACACAATATGATCTTAGAAGACGAAGGGTTCGCGATATGTTCATTTCAAGAAACCGAGCTTCCATCCAGTCAACATTCCGCTTCCAATGAAGTATATCAAAATACGTTACTGGAAATTCGTAATCGGGAAACACACAATAACCTTCGCTCAGATCTTGTGGAACATATTGCGCTTGCCCAAATACCAAATTTAGACGGCTAGTTATGTATTTTTTTTATTTTAATTCGGTATTTTTTAATTTTTAGTTTATGTAATAGTTTTTAAATATTTTATGAAATTAATTATTTTAATTCTAGTATTTGTTTTGTTAGTTAAAATTAATTAAAATGTTAAAAAAATTAAGAAAGATGGAAAAGTTAAGAAAGGTGGGTATTTCCTAGTTAGAAAGGTGGGGAAAGGTGGAGAGAGAAAAGCTGATGTGGCGCTGACGTGTACAGAAAGATGAATTTGGGAGAGATGGGTACTCCCCACACTCTTAGGGGCTAAAACATGGCAAATTTTGGGCCATTGTGTATGCTAAGAAATGAAAGGTGTAGAATAGATATGGTATATTCTAAAAGGCCATTTCCAAGTTGTGGGCCTTGATCTTTTTTAAACATGTATTATTTCTCTTGTCACACTTAAACCTCATAATTTGGATGACAATTTGTGGTCTCTATTTGATTGGTACGTTGAGACACCATAAAACAAATATTATGATGAGTTTGAAGAAACGACCAGGATATATGATTATCAAATTTTCTTTGTGTCAAAGTTCTAATTTATAGTCCATTCATTATCGTTACTACTATACATATTTCTCAACACCAATAATGATTAATTTAATAATTAATACAAACAAAACACCCACAATAATGAAATTACATACGTTAATTAACACGATATAAAAAGACAGAAATGATCCGATCTTGATGAGTGATTCTCCTTCAAGATTCTTTTGAAATACCATTGACAAAATCATAAAAACAAAACACAAAAGGATATACGAGAAAGAGGTAAAGAAAAGTTGATGTAGAACTTGAAACCAACAAAATGACGAGGGTGGGTGGACGGCCACTACATCGATCGCACCACGTTATGTGGTTGCAATTTGTAAAAGACGTTTTCGACACAGCCGTGATGCTTCTCTTTACCGGACCACCCCTCCACCACCTCCTTTATGCCTACTACATCATTCTTGCTTTTAACATTTACTTCCTACACGTTTATAGTATCAATTAAAGTCAAAAATCATGCTTGCCTAATATATATATATATCGATCATCATCCCATGGACAACTTTAGACTTGCAATAATTGGCCGCTCACTAAGTGGTTACTATTGGTTATCATCAAGTGAAGTGAAATCACTCAAATAAAATGTTTTCAATGTATCACTTGAATAATCTTTTGCATCAAAAATAGTTACAGGATTTTTTTTTTGTGGTTTAGCTATGACCTATAAAATCAACCACTAATTTTATTGTTGTTTTTTCTTGTGTCATTGCAAGTGACGCGTGGTCTTTTAGAAACGCGATGTTGCTTAAACAATGATGACTCCACAGGTCAATCAACGTGTATAAGTAAAATAAAAATGTAATATAAAAAACAGCGAATCATTAGTAGTAACTAACTATTGTATCGTAAAATACTACACCTTACAAAAGATTAAATTTTAGAGCTTCAATAAATGTTAGCTTCATTTTGAGAATAAAAACATCTCAATCTGTACATAAAGAACACCATACGTACATACATACATATATATGAGAGAACTACAAATATGATAATTAATGACTTGAAGTAGAGACATAAATATATTATGAGTTATGTAACGACAAGGATATATTACATGGACACCAAAATCAAAATAAATTCATGTAATAAAACATCGGCTACTGTTAAGATTCAAAAGAATTCAAAATTTTTTAAAACAATATCATTACCTAAAAATATCATAATAATCTCTTTAATTTTCTCCATAGTTATTTACAATGTTCTTTTTCTTTCACAAGTTTACTTTAAAGGTGTTTGACGCTGGCACATCGCTTGTAGCCTAACTGTACTAAGATGTTAATCTGGTTTCCAAATCAAGAATTGTAGACCCACAGTGGAAATGAAGTGTAGATGTGAAAGTATTATTAAGAGTGTGGGTTCAACCTTTCAAAAAAGAAAAGACTTTAAAATCTTTTAGATCAATAAATATTAACTTAATTATTTTAAATCTTTTGAATATTAACCTATGTATATCTTTTTTATGTTAACCTTGTTTGTATTCTATTTGAAGATCTTAAAAACTCTTATGTATACGGGTTTGCAGACGCGGAAAAATGTTTCATATTGAAGCGTGTTTGCTTCATACTATTTGCCCGTGTCTGCAAAGCAGAAGACAATATTTTCCATAATAAAAAATTCAGATTTGTATTATGCTTTATTGTCGCTTATTGGTGTTAAGTTTGCTATAAAATTTATTTGATGAAAAAAATTAAAATTAAACTTTGGAAGAAATTTTTTTTAATTTTAAAAAAACAAATAGCATTATCTTTACCTGTAGATTTTAGGCCATCTTTTATGACTGCAGACTTTTACAGCTAAATCCACATACTTCAGACATTAACCTTTTAAAAAACAAACAACACCTAAGTGATGATGCCCTTTGACCCAGTCACAACATTTAGAAGTGAAATCGATTTTATGGTTACCACAAAGACACATTGAAACAGAAGTCAACGGTTATTCCGTTAATATTAGGGTAAAACTATACGAATAATAATGTATGATAAAACATGTCTGACGCTTAATATTATAAAACAATATTTGTAATTTATGCATGCTACTTCTAATTTAATCATTTCAATAGAATGAAATTCTTTTGTCCAAATAATGCTTGTTAATTGAACATCAATGTCAAATTGATCTTGAAATATCTATGCAATAAAGTTATATAGCATAAACAATGTTATTGATACTTAACTACCTAACAAAAAGTAGGATTAAAAGGTAGAAGATGAAAAGTTATATAAACAAATTGTGTTTACATGTTTGGTATGATTTGATTTACATTTCATATATTCTTTTAACTTAGTGAAATTATTTGAGTGGATCTTGATTTGATTGGAATGGATTTAAAAAATAGTCAATCTGTTTGTTACGGTTTATCTTAAAACCTAGCAAATCATCTAGAAAAGTCAAGAATCAATGCTTTTTGCCAACTTTTCAGGATGATTTGAAGCTTGTTATGTGAATATCAAATAAAAAAGATTGTTACGGTCTTTTAAATAATAAATGGGTCTCTTTTAATTTCTTTCGAACTAATTATGATTGTGGTATCATGCTACACCTATTAGAAATTTATAACCATGGCATTGCATTAAGGCTAAAAAATTGTCAAGCCATTCTCATATCTAGGTAATCAAGTATTAGGATCACATGTTTTTATTTACATTTCGATATAAAATTTAAGACCGTCCGATATATTTTTAGAATGACAAAAAAATTTATCATAACCCTTTCAAAAAGATTGTAAATTTTTATCTGTAGTGGTTAACAGACATGACTAATTACCCTTTCAAAAAAGAGAAAACAAGCATGACCATGTGATCTCGTAGGGGTGATTTGGTGGTTTAGCATTGAGATTTGCTTTTAAAAATAAAATAAAGCATGACTATTTATGTAATTGGAAGAAATTAACTGATTTCATATCAAAAGTAGAAGAAAATAAGAAAATTAATTGTATGGAATAACGAAACATCTAGTCTTAATTGGTGTAGTTCTAAACGGTACCAAGATTTGGAGTCAGGGCATGTTTCGGAATAAAGAATTTGAGGAGAGGAAAAGTATAATATTTTGAATAATATCAATTTTATTGTTTTTTCTTTTTGAAAAAAAAAAGGTGAGAAAGAAAAAGTGAAAGGGACATGGATAGGCCAATGATAATTAATATCAAATTCCTTTTGAGAAATAATGAGGTAACTTTTTTTTTTTTAATAACAGTAGAACACACATTTTTTAATCCTAATCTTAAATCTACAATTTTGTTTATAATAAGACTCCAACCTTTGACATTGAGGTCATCTTAAACACCTGATACTTTTAGTCACGTACATATAGCACAAAAATAAATTGAGGGTTGTATCCAAATTTTTTTTTTTTCTAAATGAACATTACTCAAGGGTTGCATCCAAAATTTTAGGTCACGTGCATCTAAAACAAAAATACTTACCTTAATTTTAGTTACAATATTTCATACTTTTTAAGCAATTTCTTTTAAAATTTAAAAGTGATTAACTGATCAAGACTTTGTCAGCATGATTTTTAAGAGTACTTGATTTCTACAATTCTACGTACAATACTGAAGATAACACATTTAAAAAATCGAATCTTTTCAGCAAATGCATGCAATTAACATATATGTGCATGACATGGACTATACACCGTCACTTATTTCATGTTAATAAATACAAAATATACAAAATCCTTTTATGATTAACTATTCAGATCTTTAAATATTGATTTATAGTAGGATGTATATAATATAGCCATCCATATATGTGAAGAAGAGCAAATGACAAAAATCAGTAGCGGATCAAGAAATTTTTTTTATAGGAGTCAGAATTTATGACGCTGCCGTAGTTCTATAAAAAAATTTGCAAACCTCAAAAGTTCGGTCGGTTCATCTTGATTACATAACTAAAAGTATACGTAAATGTTACAACTCGTTAATCGTTACAACTAAAAATGAATTAGATTCTACATTTTAATTTCTCCTACGAGTTTTAATCTTTTGAAAACGGGTTATTAGTTATTTCATGATCGTCCAAAACATTGAGTAATTCTTTATGGTTCAAATGCAACAGTCATTTTCATCACCAACTGAATTGTGGAATTACTTGTGGAATTTGTGGAGAAATATTAGAAAATCTTCCACTTGATAGAAATTTAGGATCTTGGTAATTTTTTTTTCAAAAAACGATTCATATTGTTTTATGAACTAAAACAATTAAATAAATGTAAATGAATGTTAATTGTTAAACACTTAAAGTCTTAAACAAATAATAATCTAAATATCTAAAAGACTAAAACAACAAAGAAGATTCTAACAAACAATAAAACTAATAATATATTCCTAGACCAAGCCAAATGTAAAGTGTCTAACAATGAAATAGCCTAATAAATGAATGTTCAATACACATGTATTTTTAAAATTATTTGTTAATTGAGTAACAAACTATTATGTTTTAGTATAAGATTCTTAGATTTTGTAACAAATTTTTTTATATGTGTAAAATTTATAAAAACTAACAAGTTTATTGGGGTCAAACTTAAAAAATCATAGGGTTCTAAATTTTTTCGATTATATAAATAACACGTAAAATAAAAAAGTTACTGGGGTCGTTTGACCCCGAATGTAAGCAATAAATCCGTCCCTGACAAAAATAATAACAAATTTTGTCATTTATAGTAACATTATTTATTTTTTTATCATTTATAACATTGACTTTTTATTTTTCATCGTTTATAGTAACAACTTTTTATTTTTTTATCAATAATAGTAACTGGTAACCTGCAAACATGATTAGCAGGTCACCAATACTTTTTCAGTTATAAAAAATAGTAACATCTTTTCATATTTTTATCAATAACATTAACATATCAAATTATAGCTCAATTTATTTTTATTTTTTAAGGTTTTCTAAGATTTCAAAATAAACCTAATTTATTTTTCAAATTTTGTTGTGAAATTTGATAACAAAATCTTAATTTTCAGTTTTTTATTATTATTTAATTATTTAAATTTTATTTAATTATATTATTACCATTTTTAGGGTCTCTTTTCTTAGTTTCATTAAATTTATTTATTTATTTCTTATTAATCTAAAAAAATTAATATATATTCTGATTATTTATTTACGATTACATAATATTTGATAATTTATTCACGATTATATATAATATGAATGAAAAAACTACGAATCATTTCAATTTTTACTTTTTCCAAAGAAAAAAAAATTATAAACCATCCATTTTTTAGTTTTTTTGAACAGTATTTAGTTTTTCCATTCTAAATGGATTGTAGTTTTTTTATTTGAAAAAATAAAAATACAAATGGGTATTAGTATATTTAATTCGGAATAAATATAAACCGCAATTATTTATAGAATTTTCATTCATGGAAACTAAAAAAATGAATGAGCCGCAATTTTTTCGTTAGCAACAAGCTTAAAATCAGATGTTTTTTGTTCAGAAAAGCTAAAAATGAATGGTTTGTAGTTTTTGTCATTCAGAATAAATAAAACCCCGAATGAGTCGTACTAGTTTTCATATGGGATTAAAAAAGTACTAATTATTCGATTTTTTAATCTTTCCAGACGAACGAATTACGATCCATTCATGTTTTTAGCTTTCCTAAATGGCAAACTAAAACCAGAATGATTAATATTTTTTTTGTTCGAAAAGACTAAAAAATAGCATAGTTCGTAGTTTTTTTCATTTGGGAAAACTAATAATCAGAATTAGTCTTAGTTTTTTTACATTATATATTATCATAAATAAATGATTGTATATTATATAACAGTAAGTAATCAAAATATATATTAAAAAATTACAAGATTAATGAAAAAAAAATATAAATAATAATAATAATAATAATATATTAAAAAATAAAATTTTATTATAAAATTTCACAACAAATTTTGAAACACAAATTAGGTTTATTTTGGTGTTTATGAAATTTTGAAAAAACCTAAAAAATAAAAATAAAATGGTTTTGAGTTGATATATTATGGTTAATTATTGGTAAAAATATAAAATGATGCTATTATTTTTTATAACTGGAAAGTTATTGACTTATTGGTGACTTACTAAACAGGTTTACAGGTTATCCATTACTATTGTTGATAAAAAAAGTTGTTACTATAAATGATTTAAAAAAAAAAGTCAATGTTATTAATGATAATAAATAAATAATATTAATATTAATGATAAAAATTACAAAAGTTGTTATCATTTTTGGTAATTTGGCCATTTGAAGAAAGTATATTTGTATATCAAAGTTTGATCGTTTTGAACTGTATGTAATGAAATAGAAAAAGTGTAAAAATAAGAAGAAACATAACTAAATAAATAAAACAAAATATACTCACGTCTTTTCTTCATATGGTGTAATTTTAACTTTTAAGACTTGAGGACACTTCAAATCATACATGACACTTCTTGATGTTCTTTACCTGCTGGTTACTGGAATCGGAATATATGTTGACATTTTTATAATGCATATTAATAAAATAAATATTATCTTAGGATTGAATTAAACAAAATTAACAAACATATATAGATGTTAACTAAACAAATGCAACAAATTAACAAAAACAAGTGGTGTTGAAACGTCAAGGATATTAAAAATCCAAACGTACTTACAAACAAATGTAAGAAATTAACAAACATAGCTAATTGGAATATTGGATAGAGATTTTTTTCTTCAGGGGAGGCCATGGCCCACCCATTGGCATTCTTAGCTACGCCTCTGGATAATATTACTTCTACTGCATGTGACACCAAGTCACCAACCTAGCCCTCAGCTGCTATAAAAATAGTACGTTCCTGTATGCTAAAAACAAAACATTGAGTAATAATTAATTAAGACAAATTACAACAAACCCATAACAATATTAACACCAACTCTAATTTGTATAGAACTCATTAGTGTTGCAAATTAACATAGCTTTCATTGAGCAACTTGAGTTTAAGTTTGAGTTTGTCTTGATAGAACCGAGCTTTTATTGATCTTGGTCTCGAGCTTGAGCACGCCCATAAGTTGAGCTAAAAAACTAACAAGATGAGTTAAAGTTTTTAATGGCTCGGCTTGAGTTTTTGTCGAGCTTTTTGAGTCATTATAAATTATAATGGTCTGATATATTTAACTATTTAAGTTATATTATTGAATATATAAGTTAATATTTGTTATAAACATATATGTTAGTGGGAGACAAAGTCACATTCTCTCCAGTGTTAATTAATTCGTTCCTAGCAATCTCTGCAAACATCAGAGATGCAGTTATAAGCCTACCTCCACCATTGAAGTCATGCATAACCAGCTTAGAGAAGTGTACCATCCATGGACCATCTATGCCATTGCCATGGATAAGAATTGAAACATGCATATCTAGCTTATATTCTATTTGCTTTTCGATCATACCCCCCTTTGCAATTATTGATCTCATTCATGCATCAAACTTATCAAAGATAACTACTCTTTCCCTTTTCAACTTACCCACAATCCCAAAAAGTTCCATACCCACTGCACCCTTCTTCCTCTATTTTTCTTTAATAAGAAAAAAAATCAAGAAAATCTCTCTCTCTCTCTCTCTCTCTCTCTCTCTCTCTCTCTCTCTCTCTCTCTCTCTCTCTCTCTCTTCCAATTGGAAAGTTGATGGGTGTAGATGTACATGTGGGGATGCATAATAGAGTGATGACATACACTAACACCAACCCATGATGCTTTATAAGAGCAAACACCCCCTCATCCCATCTCATCTCATCTCTTCTTCAATCCATCCATCAATCTTTTGATTATATATACATCATATATATCTTGAGTTCCATATATCTAGCTATCCGACCATCGAAAAGATAGCTAGCTATATACATATATAGCTTGGATCCATTAGCTAGAGATTATATAAATAAATATAGATATCTTAAATAAGAATGGAGATGGGAAACATGGGTTGTGAATCTCATGATGAAGATATATGTATAGAGATGGGAATGAAGATTCACAAGGTTGAAACACCACCAAAGAGAAGCAGTTTACAAAAGTTAAACAACAGGCTTAAGGAGACCTTCTTTCCTGATGATCCTCTTAGGCTGTTCAAAGGACAATCCACCAAGGCTAAATGGTTGCTTGCTTTTCAGTACATTTTCCCCATTCTTGAGTGGGGTCCTCATTACAACCTTAATCTACTCAAATCTGATGTTGTTTCTGGTCTCACCATTGCTAGTTTAGCCATTCCTCAGGTACCCTCTCACCCATTTCATTATTTTATTTCCTTTTTCTTTTTCCTTTTCTTTTTAATTCATTAATTAATTCACCCAGCCAATTATACTTTATTAACCTAGCTAAACAATCAATATGTATATGTATACACGTACTACTTGTGACAGTGATTGATCAGTGTCATGTATGACCCACTACATGGTTTATTTATATTATTTGATTGTGAAATTAATTATATATTTGCTTCTATATAGCTTTTTAATTAGTTAATAATATGGTTTTAATTGTGGATTCTATTTTCAGGGTATAAGCTATGCAAAGCTTGCTAATCTTCCTCCTATTGTTGGTCTATGTAAGCATATATATTCTTTGTTTCTCTTCAATCTAAATTCAATTCGAACAACATATATATATATATATATATATATATATATATATATATATATATATATATATATATATATATATATATATATATATATATATATATATATATATATATATATATATATATATATATATATATATATATATATATGCATGTTTATCATTATATCAAGCGTTCGTATTGAAAAATATTCTATAAACTTTCTTTATTTACACGAGTAAATCCCTAAACCTTTTTTTTATAATTCTTTAAGTCCCTAAACTATATATTTTTGTCTTCTTCAAAAATATATATTTTTGACCGGCTATCGAATGAGCCGGTGGTAAAACACATCTAGTAATTTTTGGTTTTGCCATCAACATTTCTATCCTTGATAACCATTTTAGAATATGCAGACATAAAAACTGCAGAATGTTTTCTGTGCAGTGCATGTGTTTGTGTGTCGATGATGCAGAGAAGAAACAACAGTTACAGAAACAACCTTTTATATATTATATTATCCAAACACACTTAATATCTACAACATATTTTATCCTATTTATACATCATGAATCGGTGCTTTACTAACCAACATAAATGTTCCTGAACCATCATAACTTTTGAAGGTTGCACCGTTTCTAATATAGTCATAACTGACATTCTTTAACTAACCATTAATATATCCGGTTTTATACACTTAACCGTGATATTTACACATTAATTAAACACACACATATATATAACATAAATAACATGAGGTTTTAATACCTAAAAAAGATTTCCAACATTGATTGCTAAATATACAAAGATAGTATGATTTTCCAATAATAATCAAACAAAAAAAAAAAAAAAAAGCAAATTACTTGTTTAGTAACCGGTCGAACATGTCAACTCTATATTTTTTAATAATATAAAAATAGTTTAGAGACTTTAAAAACCATAAAACATTTTTAAGAATTTAATCATGAAAATAAAAAGGTTTTGATAAGATTTTTCATGATTAACCCTTAAATTAATGTAGGAGTGATGGACTTTTTGAACCATTAAATTAAAAATGCCAAAAAGACAGACACTGTATATTCTTTTTAGCTACTAGCTTGGAGGTGAGTGAGAGTGAATAATTGTGAAATGAGTGAAAAAGGAATCTTTGGACATGACACTTTTTGTGTTAAATTTGCATGTTTGATTAAAAAAAGTAGTTTAGTTTTAAATCAAGTGGTTCACAAATTCAATCCTCATATGTATATATATAAGCTATATATTAATTAGTAGATAGTTTAAAAAGATCGATAGGTAGTTAAAAGAATGAATATATATTGGTTGATTAATGAATCGAGTGAATACTAAATGAATTTTGATAGATATATATGTATATGAATTGTGGGATTGTAGATTCAAGTTTTGTGCCACCACTAGTGTATGCGGTGCTAGGAAGCTCAAGAGATCTAGCAGTTGGACCGGTGTCGATTGCATCACTTCTGATGGGCTCAATGCTAAGACAAGAAGTCTCACCTGCCCAACACCCTTCTCTCTTTCTTCAGTTGGCTTTCACTTCTACCTTCTTTGCCGGTCTCTTTCAAGCCTCTCTTGGATTTCTAAGGTCATCCATTTCTTTAATTATTATTTACTGTATAATTTGCTTGATCGAGTACTTCGTAGGTACGTAATGATTAATAAATAAATAAATAAATAAGTAGTTTGTGATGGATGGATCATGGATGATGGATAATTGGATATGATATAGGCTTGGGTTCATAATAGACTTCTTGTCAAAGGCAACACTTATTGGGTTCATGGGTGGAGCAGCAATCATAGTATCTCTTCAACAGTTGAAAGCCCTTCTTGGCATCACTCATTTCACTAAACAAATGGGTTTGCTTCCTGTCATGTCCTCTGTATTCCACAATACTAAAGAGGTAATTATACTTGCTCACTCACTTCTTATATATATGCTTAATTACTTTTTTTTTTCTATTCTATTATATTAACTACATTAATTTAATATCCATGTATTATGTGTGTTAATTTTAAAATAAATACTTATAAATATGTGTAATTATAAGAATAATAAATTAAAGTTTGCTTAATTTTAATTAATTATTTTTTTTAGAAAATAACGATCACTATTTGAAACTAAAATTAATCCATCCATCAATTGATCGACGTATACGTGAACAATGAATGAATATTATTGAACACCGTTATTAATTATTGATAAGTTTGTGCACAAGATACAGTTGATAAAATTAAGATATAAGTTAGTGAATTAATTATATATATATATGTTTCAAAATGTTGGTGCAGTGGTCATGGCAAACCATCTTGATGGGGTCTTGTTTCCTTGTATTCCTGCTTGTTACAAGACACATTGTAAGTCTATCATCGTATTATTAATTATATATTATATATGCTAGCTATATATGTATTTAATTATAAAGAAAAAAAAATAAGATTTATGGCAACTTATGAGTATATGATCGAAGTACTGGTAGATATACAGAAACCAAATTTAAATGTATGATGCATGGATCATCCATAATTGAGTATTAGTAATTATTAAAATAAAATAAAATTTAATAAGAAAAAAGAGGAAATGACATAATGATATTTTGTTGACGTGGGGGTGGGGGTGGGCAGAGCATGAAAAGGCCAAAGCTGTTTTGGGTGTCAGCAGGAGCACCTCTGGTTTCGGTCATCCTCTCTACGCTCATCATCTTCGCTCTCAAAGCTCAAAACCATGGCATTTCTGTGGTGAGTACTTATTATTTACTATTTTCATTCTCATTATATGTTTATTTATTCTAATCATATCATGTATGTGTATGTCTGATTAAATTTGAATATAAATATAAATAGATTGGAAAATTAGAACAAGGATTAAATCCACCTTCATGGAACCTGTTGCATTTTCATGGAAGTCATATGGGTTTAGTCTTGAAAACCGGCCTCATCACCGGCATAATTTCCCTCACTGTAAGTTTAATTTCCTGTCAATGCATTATTAAGTTACAACTAATTACTTTTATTATATATATATAGATATATATAACAAAACAAGGCAGGCCTGGTTGGTGTTTAATGAATAAATAATAATTTAAAAAAAAATAACAGGAAGGGATTGCTGTAGGAAGAACGTTTGCTTCCCTAAAGAATTACCAGGTTGATGGTAACAAAGAAATGATTGCAATTGGTGTCATGAACGTCGTTGGTTCCGCCACTTCATGCTACATCACTACAGGTTTTAATTATATCAATTTATTAGTCTTCTTTTTTTAAATAAAATATTTTACCCACCCGCCCTCTACTAATCCCACTCAGCTCATATATCCATCTCGCAATCTTTGAGTTTGATGCATCATTTTTGGTTTTATCAGCCTAAAATTATTTTCCTTTTCATTATTCTAATTAACCACGACTACGTCTACGTAACCGCAGGTGCGTTTTCACGGTCTGCTGTGAACCACAATGCTGGAGCCAAGACAGCAGTCTCCAACATAATCATGGCTGTTACGGTCATGGTGACCCTGCTTTTCTTGATGCCTTTATTCCAGTACACACCTAACCTCGTGTTGGGCGCCATCATTGTCACCGCTGTGGTTGGCCTCATCGACCTCCCCGCCGCTTACCAGATATGGAAAGTCGATAAATTTGATTTTGTGGTCATGTTATGTGCTTTCTTTGGTGTCATCTTTATATCCGTCCAGCAAGGACTTGCACTCGCTGTAGGTGTTCACTTCCTATATATATATATATATGTATATATATCCATGGATAGGGAACTTAATTAGAAATTAATTGGTAAAAATAAAATTGTACGTCAGGTGGGGATATCCATCTTCAAGATGGTGTTGCAGATGACAAGACCTAAAACGGTGTTGTTGGGAAACATACCTGGTACTGACATATTTAGGAACAAACATCAGTATAAGGATGCTGTCTCCATCCCAGGTTTCTTGATCTTAAGCGTTCAAGCTCCAATCAATTTTGCCAACTCAAATTATCTCAATGATAGGTAATTTATTCAATTCTATCCCCCATTTTCGTTTCTTTATTATATTATAATTTATAATTTATATATGGACGCTTTACGTAATTTTGTTGATTAATCAAGAACGACTTTTCATCATTGATTTGTATGGTGTTGAAGGATTTTGAGATGGATACAAGATTACGAGGAGGAAGAAGAAACCAATTCTGGTCTCAGATTTGTTCTTCTAGATCTTGCAGGTACATTTTGTTTTTCACTTGCCCAAAAAACTACAAAAGTAAGGTCAAAATTGATTGTCTTTTTGTGTAAATTACAGCTGCAAGTGGTATAGATATAAATGGAGTGACATTTTTCCAAGAACTCAGGAGGGTATTGGAAAAGAAGGGTGTTGAGGCAAGTTGTATTTCATTTCAAGATTATATATCATCACTTCAATTTTATTTTTTCTAAACATTTGTTTTTGGTCTTGCTAAAGAATTATACGTACCATTTTGATTTTATTAATGAAGAAGACATACTCTCTACTCTACAAAACAAAAAAAATCTTTCCTTCTTTCTCTCTCTCTTTTCTCTTTTTACCAAATAAAAAAAATGGAATCATGCAGCTTGTGTTGGTGAATCCGGTTGGGGAAGTGATAGAGAAATTGCAAAAATCGGATGGAACTCAACATCTTTTACAACAAAACACTCTGTTCTTGACGGTAGGAGAAGCAGTTTCGTCACTATTTTCTTCGATTAAGAGAATGCCATTAACCAAGGAATGAAATGACAAGAGTATCGCATTGCAATCTAATCCAAGATGTAAATGCTTGCTTTTAGGTTGTAGGAATTTTATTAGGAACCAATTAGTATAAATATAAGGTTCCTCCCTTCCTCCTACAAGGGAATTAATCCCCCTTGAAGTTGAACCCATATGTAATAAATATTCTTAATTTGAAACACCCACAGTTGTAATGCATTTACCATTAACTTTTCAATTGTTTTTTTTTTTTTTGGCTATCCTTTTTGAGACCATAACATTTTTATTTGGTTTTGTATTTCTTTCACATACTAAATTGGCTATGATTTTTACCAGTGTGGCAATTTGGACTAACATGTGATATATATATATATATATATATATATATATATATATATATATATATATATATATATATATATATATATATATATATATATATATATATATATATATATATATATATATATATATATATATAGAGAGAGAGAGAGAGAGAGAGAGAGAAAAGGTGAAATAAGTATGTCTCGAAATCAAGTGCACCCGAAGGCACCAAACTTAGAATACTTTTTTAAAATTTTTTTCACATAATCATGTTTAATTTAAATGTTATACGCATGATATATGAATTTCACATAGATTCATACTTTTTGTGTCCTTAAAAATTATTTGAATACTCAATGCATATTTATGTGAATGGTCATTTCACACCATGTGAATGGTGTGAATGACCATTATGTGATCTTTTTTTACCATTCATAAGATTTATGATGTTGCTCCTTTTGAGAAAAAGTCTTATAATGTTATCTTATACATGTCTATTAAAAAAAATATGTGAATGATCATTCACATTAGGGTACGCTGGAATCTCATAGGTACGCTGATGAACCTGATTATATATATTGGGTTCCGATAAGAACACTCATTACTGTGAGAACATGAGAACCACTCCAAAATGCACAAATTTAAAAATTAAAAGTTTTACTTAAAATCATTATTAGTCTTAAATATTAAAAAAATATCATAATCTAACACTAAAATTACATTCAAAACTTACATTCATTAAATTATAAACTAAATGCACAAATTTTCTTAAACGCACAATTCGTACATAAAATGGATAAATTATAGCATGAGATGCGTAATTTTTTACATGAAATGCATAAATTTATCGAAAACATTTAACTTTAGTATCAAATGCACAATTTTATACACTGGATGCACAAATTTTAGAGTGGTTCTCACGAAATATAGGGGTTCTCATGTGAACTCAATCCACACACACACACACACACACACACACACATATATATATATATATATATATATATATATATATATATATATATATATATATATATATATATATATATATATAGGTGGGTTCAACGAAGAACCTCCATGCATCGAAGAACATATGAAGAACCTATGCACCACCACAAATGCATCAAAATCCCGCGTGATGCTTCATTATTTCCACGTGATGCATCAAATTCTCGCGTGATGCGTCGACTTCCTGCGTGATGAATTACGATTTTCTTGCGATGCATTGTGGTTCTTCAAGGTTTTTCGATGCATATAGGTTCTCCATTGAACCCGCCTATATATATATATATATATATATATATATATATATATATATATATATATATATATATATATAAAGGAAAACCAAAAGAACAACAGATTCGAACCTTTTTCTTTCAAAAATATACAAACCTGCTGCTTGACCAAAATTAATGGTCTCTTTCTCATTTCCAACGGATAAGCAAACCCAAACCGAAAATGAGCCTAATTGGTTGGCTTGGTTCACTCAATCATTGACTATCATTTCCTCATCAACTTCATGACTATAATGTACCATAATGATATATATATTCTACAGTATAAAATGTCCGATGAAACTGTATACAAGTCACCATCATGTTATTGGTTTTGGATTTGGCCATTTATGTTATGGGGAAAAGGTTTTACAATGAAAAACATATGCACCAGTTAGTTTAAACTAGGAGGCATGCAATAAAGTCACACCATGTGTTTACTGTTTAGTTAGCAGAAGGTCATTAAGGTTAGCTTTGAATATCCTTCCATTTGGTCTCGTTAAGCTTAAGCCGGTATCAAAAATTCCAAGAAAACTTGTAATTACTGATGCTTCCTCTGATACAGAGAATATCCAACAAAAGCAGACATCAGGAATGTCCATAGTACCTGCAGATGATTAATAACAATTTATAAACAAAGAGCGATTTCCAAACATCCTGATGGATTTGCACTAGTAGTTGAATCAATCTCAATTTATATGGGATGAAACTAATTAGCCGCACGCTCGCATCTTTGTTTCTCTAATTAAGCGGGACCATCAAACAAATTTTCTTCTTCACTCGCAGAGTAGACTCGTAAAATGACTGAAACAAGTACAAGGGTGATGACTGATAAGAATCACTTACTGTATTAATTGCCTGCCAACGTTCGAGTCTCTTGATTCTTGATTGCATGTCTTCAATCACACCTTCCACTGGAGAAACAACTTCCCTACATGGAGACGACTCTGAAGATGAACTGCTACTCTGTTTGTCCACACCACAACCATACCAACATTAAAACAAACTCAACAAATTTCTAAATTTAACAGGATGTATAGCTTTACAAAAATAAGTAGACTATTAATCAAATGCCTTGATACCACTTCAATAATATGATACAAGGAATTGTGTTGACCCAAATCAATATAATAAATTCTTGGGTAAATTACAATGTTCGTCCTTGTGGTGATATATAAATTATGGTTCTAATGCTTTTCACGTCGAAATTACAATCTCAGTACTTATGGTTGTCGTTTTGTTATGCTTTTGGTCTTTTGACCAGCCATTTTTTTTAAATGATCATTTTACCTTTTAACTTTGTTTCAGTTTTGGTCCCTAACTAATTACTTTTTTTTGTATCATTTTTAAATACTTTTTATCCTATTATTATTTATTTGATATTTTCTTTTTCTTATTATTTACAATTTAACTAAAGTAATAATTTTTTTATATGTTGTCTTTTATTATTGTTGTTATTGTTGTTCTTCTTATTATTATTAATTCATGTAATAATTTATTTGATATGTTCTTTCTTTATTAATTATTAAAAAGACTTAATTATACACACACACACACACACACACACACATATATATATATATATATATATATATATATATATATATATATATATATATATATTAATGAAATATTATATGTATAAATTTAATTAAATTGTTAACTCTAGTTATAACTCCGTGTGTATTTCTTGCTATGGTTAATGGATTAACAAATTGAACATTTCTAAATTTATAAGTATTTATATGAAGTAATATATAGTAGAGACAAAAGATAAATAAATTAAATGTATAAATAGTTATAAACTTTATAAATGAAAAGTAATAAAATAAATAAATACATTTTTAAAAAATAAATATATAAATACTTCAATGTATAGTTAAGGTTGATATGTAACTTCATAAATGAAAAGTAATAAAATAAATAAATACATTTAAAAAAGATAAATATATAAATAATTCAATGTATAGTTAAAGTTAATAGTAGAGACAAAAGATAAATAAATTCAACTTTATAAATGAAAAGTAATAAAATCATTCTTTTAAAAAAATATTGGAGAAAGGGACCAAATGCATAATAAAACCCCAACTATAAGTACTGTCATTGTAATCTCATCATAAAAAAGACAATGACCATAATTTTTGTAAGCACGGGAACGAAAATTGTAATTTACCCTAAATTCTTTCTATCATGATAACGGGCAAAGTAAAATCAGATTAAAAGATATGATACAAGTATGATCAAAGAGTATTTCTAGTCATGACAACAGGCAAACGGTGTCTTCAAGCATGTCTGCCTCTGTGTGTGTGTGTGTGTGTCTGAGTGTGTGTGTGTGTGTGTGAGAGAGAGAGAGAGAGAGAGAGAGAAAGAGACAGAGAGAACCTGAGATTGGATATTGTCGACCAGTTCTTGCAACCGTGCCGCTTGTTGAATATGAATCCCACTTGAAGTTCTATCTGATGCTGGTAATTTTTCCAGCACTAATTCAAGGTAACTCTAAAAACATGAAGGATAAAACAAGTAAAACAAAAACAAAACCAGTAATTGCTTGAAACAAAAGCATAAAGATCGTATTCAGAGCAAAACCTTTGTGGTGTATGAACCATTCAGCTCAAGTGTCGAACCAGCAGCTACCACGACTTCTTTGTTTGCCCCTTTGATCTGTATATACGGCCCCGGAACATCTTGTAGATGATCGACCTCTATAAGAAGCTACAAAAAATTCCAAATTTCCAATTACAAGTTAATTTACCACACCATGGGTCTTACAGTCAACATTCTATGTCCTATACATATATCCAAAAAGCCACTTTACACTGAGAAGAAATTGATCAACTGTTAGAATATAAGCAAAACTCTGATAATTAAAATCTTTTCTGATGTACCAAATGTGAAAAGAAGTAATTTGATGTTTTTGTTTGGTGATTCCTTTACATAAGCAGGTGGATACATAATTTTTGAGCAAATCATTTTTCTACCATAATCATGGGATACAATATAAGAACAAGTAATCATCAGATAAGATGGTTATTGAAGTCCTGATACAGTAGCTTTTGGAACTCGAGGAGATGAAGGGACACATCTGGCAAAGAACATAAACTACTACCTTTCCATCTTGGTAGATATATGCAGATGCTTCAATGTAAGCTACAGCTTGATACCTGAAAAGTACACATATATTGTATATGTTATTGGCAGCCCAAAAGTAACTAAATCAATTTGCAATCCAAGCCACAATTGCTATGCAAAAATTGCCATAATGCCCTAAATAAAATTTCTCTACTAACATAAATTTCACAGTTTTCATCAAATGAAAATATAGAAAAATGAAGATTCATAAACAATCACACAGGATATACCTTCCCATGAAAAAAAAATATATAAACATATTATGCACTCTATAGATGCAACAATCACTGAATGACACAAGTGGATGACAATTATCAACAAAACAAACCCTGCATGCATAACTTTGCTGCAATATGCGTACCCAAGATTAAGAAGACCGGAGACTGTACTTATGCTGATGTCAAAGTCCACCTTGGGTTGAATTATGAAATCTCCTTCTCTTATAGGCTAATACAAAAAAAAAACACAGAATTTTTAAGAGACCAGAAAACAAGAACCAAAAGTAATTAATAAGTTTTTTTTTTAAGATACAAACTATTTTACCCACACACACCCATATAGAAAGAGAATTAAAATGGAGCCCAACTAACCAAAAAGAAAAGAAAAAGAATTGACATAAACTTGTCACCACAGACCTCCCTTATCAGTAACGCGAACCTTCCCTCGCATATTCTCACCCTCATACAGTCACTCTCTGTTAGCTGGCCATTAGACGGAATTCCAGAAAGCCTTAAATATATATCAATAAAATTCTGAGCTGAGCTGCAAATCTTTGCAGGATCAAGCAGCTTTAAAATATCTTGATAAGCCACCTGTATCAAGATTGGCATGTTACGGGTTGGAATTTACTTTGATACATGTGTGTGGGTATTTTTACTACTTTCATCATATTTCTATAATACTATAATCAGCTTACTTGCTTGTTGCTCTTTAATACAAACAACGAGCTCTCAGGCGAAAGCACAGGATCAAAATCGTTACGTATTTTCAACTGCAAAGATATTTATACGGTTTGAAAGTAAAATCCATCGGTCAACGAGTCACATAAAGTACCATAATATAATGTAAGTTTACATAAGAAATAACTATGAGTTCTTTAAGTTAGCCTCAAATGAACTAACATGTGCATGAACAAGGTGCGGTTCAATGTGTAGCTGGAACATAGGAAACACCGTTGTCATAATCTCGTTTTGAGACATAAAGCACCCAGCTCTACTTTTGTCTCTTTGGACTCGAGATATGAGATGCGAATGAACACCTCCAACCTGTAATTTTTTCAAATGATTTGTCACTTCATGAAAGAAACAAGTTAAATTCTCAAATCAATATAGTGAAAAGCTAATCTTACAACAGCAACCCAAAGGTCCAGTGACTTTCTAATATCAGGGTGCAAAGCGTAAACACCTTCAATTATCACCTGCTTAGATGAATCATTATTGTCATATATGCATATATGAATCATTATCGTCTACATATTTAACATAAACTGTTAGTATTTTACCACTCCACAATCCTCAGAAACTTCAAGTTCTTTAAAGCCACTCCGAGCACCACTCTCCAAATCAAATACAGGTACTTTTGCTTTCCGAGCTCTTCTAATATCACCTATATTCTGCAAGCAAGCAACAAATGGAAGATATTTCCATACAGGAAAGGGTCATGACATGATGAAACGCAAGTGAACTCAATTAATTGATCTCATAGATTTTTTGGTACAGGAAAGGTTCATAAAATAAAAAATCAAAAGTCAGTACCTTGGTGAGTAAAGCTAGATCAAGAGATCTGAAGTCATCATATTTGAAGTCTTTTACTTGCTCAGGCTTATAATAACTTTCAAGGGAAATGACTTCACAACCAACGATATTCGCCATTTTACGAGCCAGACTAGTTTTCCCTGACCCACTTGGACCTCCTATGAGAATAACATAGCAAGTTACATTGAATATAAGATCACTTTGATGTTCAACCATGTCCCGTAGCTAACTTTTGAATTTTCAATAAGCATAGGAAACAATGGAATGGGACTTTCACATACAACAAATATAGTATATTATATATGTATATATGTATGTGTGTGTATATATATATATATATATATATATATATATATATATATATATATATATAGAGAGAGAGAGAGAGAGAGAGAGAGAGACCAATTCCAACTATAACTGGCAGGCCCTTGTGTTCCAATAAAGCCTGAAAACATGTATATTCTTTATCCATCAGCGAGACTCTAAAGGTAACTCCTAAACTTTTTTAGATACAAGTAACAATTATCCTAAATTTGAGAAATGTTTTCATCCCCTGATAATTCGTAATGTTTACCTGTATTGCTTGAACAGAGAGAAGAAGTCCCCTGTCCAGATCAAAAGAATCAGGCATCGGGGCAAGCTGCAGTGTATCCCTGAAAGAAGATGGATCTGTAGATGCTTGATGAGAGGAACCAAGACATACGCTGACAAATGTTACATGGAAGCATTTCAATTACTTTTTCGGTAAAACATACATACCAATGGAAGACCCATCTACAAGTGAACCATCGGATGAGATGAAACGCCATGGGGCTAAGACTGGTTCCATTTTGGACTTGGTGGGGGATCGAGTCCATGGTTGAGATATGTCATCATCCCTGTTGACAAGGTCTGGACGAATACGGAGAGGCTTTGGAGCAACAATTGGTGCTTCTCTTCGTATGGCTGAAGATGTGCTAGGCAAAAGAGGGGGTGTATTGAGGCGTGGAACACCTGCAAGTAACAAATTATTCAGCATACCAATAAAAAAGTTTAAGAATACCTCACTATCAGCCATCAGGTTGATGTCAATTAATCATAGAAAATGCTTAAGAGATATTTTCAAAAGTTACCTTGGCTGTCAAGAATCATTTCAAGATACGATTTAGTGATCCATGGTCCGCTGATGCCCAACCTAGATGCCTCCACTTCAACCATCTACGCAAAAGAAACGTGCCCATTAAGGGAACGTAATAAATCACAGAAGAGGACAATTCATGAGAGAACATACTTTTCTATCTCTTCCCCTGAGCACTATGTATGTTTCATCGAGTGTATCTATTGTCTCCAGGGATATTGAAAGATTCCCATAAACGATTGATTTAGATGCTCGTTTATAACTGACAACAACATTGTACCCCAAAGCCAGCAAACCACCCAGGGTCATTCTACCAACCTGTTACAGTTTATGCAGGTGAGCACAGAAAAAGAAACAAACTATCAAACCCATTTTAAGATGTAATCAGAAAAGAGATGTTTACGCACCTCAAACTCGGCTTTTGGCCGAATAATGAAATGTCTGTCAACAATTCTTTGGTCACCAAGAGAAAGATAATATCTGATTCCACTCTGTCGCACCTTAATCCAATCATTAACATGTGCTTCTTCACTTGCAGATGGAGGCCGCAAGTACATTTCAATGAAACTGGAGGAAAAACCTTAGCACATTAAGATGCGGGGATGCGTTTTCAAAAAGAATGTGGAGAAGGAAAGTTGTTCCATTGTGTCTGCTAATGTCGTAACAGAAAAACCAACCATAAGAAAGTATAAAAAGTTGATGACTCACTTGTCGATATGTGCTTCCTTCTTCGGAAAGGAGTAAACTGATTGTCCATTTTCTGGCTGATACAACAGCTTCACTTATTATAAGGCTCAAACAATATAATCAACAAAATGCAAGGTGAGACCAACTTGAATTTGCAATAAATTTATAGTAGTTTGTGATGACATAAATGAACCAGTTGTATAGAAAAATAAGATATGAAGGTAAAAATGCAACACAAAAGGTCCTAGTATTGAAGCAATATTCTGAATGGCAAAAACAGGTTTCAGTAAATTATGACCAGGGAGTTTAACAAGGAAGGCAAACCTCGCTTTTACATTTGAGCTTGTAAATTGAATCTCGAAATGATGCACCAAAACTATTGTTAATTCTGATCTGCAAAGAAGAAAAGGAATTTTATCAGAAAACAGAGGATATAAGACGTGGTTGGAACCTTAAATGTCTTACCTGTGCATGGTGAAGATCTGGCTCAATATGCTTCCTAAACAACGGAAAAATGCTATCAATTAGATTGTCCAACGAGCAAGAATCTCCAATATCGTATTGCACTTTAGAAAGTAGACTAAAATGAACACCACCAACCTGGTACCATATAAGACAAAAAAAAAAAAAAAAAGTTTAGAAATCCATATGAGAATCTACCATAATTGGTGGAAGCTAAACTTAAAGCATAACATGATTAGATGATAGAGCACGGATATATTGGTCTAATTTCAAGCGTCTTATCTTTTGATGATAGAACGTAACAGTCAGTTTTACAATGTATATTTAATATTTTACAGTAGTATTTATTATTTTACTTCACTTGCTGCAATGGCCAAAAACGATGAGAGCAAAAGTGATTACCACTGCAACACGAATATCTAACAGCGAGCGCAGTCTTGCATGGAGAGCATATGTACCATCAACTATAACCTGAAACAAAGTGGAACATATAAGACCAACGAGCTAGACTGCATGCAAGTAATACAACAATTATGCATGTGCTCACCACTCCAAAACTATTACTCTTGATTTCTTTAGTTCCAACGCGTCTTTTTTGTTGGAAATCAAACACCGGCGTCAGTATATCTTTTCCTTTTAGCAAATCCTATGTCAACCAAAAAGTTTTCAGTGATGATAAAGGAAAATAATATCTTTTCTGAACTTAAAAAGAGTAAATATACACATTTATCTTTTCATGTTTAACAGATGATAAATCTCATGTTGCAATGCCACAAAAAGCATTCCACCTTCAAGATAGCATGTCACAGAATTGTATCAAAGAAATTGGAAAGGTTTAGAACTTTAAAACAGATGGCATTAAAGTGATTTGGTCAAGTTTCAATCACGATTGGTCATGGGCGTACCAACTTTCAACATCCAAGTAGCATGTACCGATACTTTGACAAAAATAACGATAATAAAACCATGTTAATCTTTTTAGAAAGCCTCCGTACCTGAAGATTCTGAACTAAAAGATCAAAATCTATCGAACTCAAATCATTTCCTTCATCTGCTCCGGTGCGATAGTCTTCCATTGATATGACACCACAACCAATCACTGATGCCACCTTCTCTGTCAAGCTGTAGACAACATTCAATGTGCATCTTTATGTCCTTTCCATATACGTTGTCCGCAGAATTTCATACAACACTAAAAGTGGGTATATTGCGACTATAGGCATGTATCATAATTACCTCGATTTACCAGATCCACTAGGACCACCAATGCCAACAGCTACAATGCCCTCTTTTATCGATCTTAGTTCTTGAATTGATTTTACCAACAAGTAATACCCACGATCAAAAGACTACAAAAGGTTAAATATTAGAAAGGCTTTTAACTTAATACATTTATCAGTTTGCAATTTTGCAAATGTAAGAACTTCAAAGTTCCATCCCATAAGAAGTTTCATGTAAGCAGGCCACCTAGTTTCCAATACATAACCATTGAAAAGAACTCCATGATTGAAGCACATATCACACACTTGATCAAACCAACCTTTGATACAAAAGTCCTTCGCAGATTCGCAAAAATAATAAGATTTACAAATAAAAAAATTCAAATGTGAAGAATATACGGATTGATTTCTTACAAATACAACAAAACATAGCGCAAGTAACAAACTTTTCTCAAGAATTAGGAAAATCCACATTAATGGCAATTTGGGAGTCTTCAATTAAGTCCCTTTATATTCAAAATTAGAAAGGTTAACTCTTTATCTGGAACATGGAGAATTGGAGAGATAAATTCGTAAAACGGTAAAATTGAGGATAAATCAAAAATCGAACTACAACTTTCTTTAATCGAAATGAATCGAAGAATAATGGTGTTGGTGGGGATACAAACACTAAAAAGAAAGTGATTGGGCAATTTCATCAAACAATTGGTATGCACTATGAAAACCCAAAATCAACCTACCGCGTGAAGGGGAAGAGATTGGAGGATAGATGGAGATGATGAAGAAGTAGAGGGGGCTTGTTGGTAGTAATCTCGGCCACCTTCATGTAAAACTCGGTGCACCACATCATCATCCATGATAAGAAGCACAAAAAAAAAAAAGAACAAAATCTCTTCACCAACTGGGTGTATATCTGAAATTTCTTGTTGTTGCCGGAAACTAAAATTGAAAAAGGAGGAGAAAGCGAGAGGGAATCTGATCAAGAGGATTTGTTAATTTAGTAAAGGTTTTGTGTATACGCATAGACCATGTTTTTCTACTCTTAACTGTTTTGCCTCGTTGTTCTCGGGAAACTCTTTTGACTTCGGAACTTCTGTTAACTTCTCACAAGTTTGAGGATTTGTTAATTATATCAAGTTGTCAAGATCGAGATCTTTGTAACATCCTCGGAATTATTCATTGATTGAAATTGAGCTAATTAAGTGGAAAATATATAATTAAGTTGAAATTTGAGCAATTATTATGTATTTGAGATTTTTAGAAAGTTTGTTGTTATTTTAAGAAAATTTGAACTCGGAATTATTGTTAAGGACTATTATGAATTATAAAAGTTATTAATGATAAATTTAAGAATAAATCAGTATTTTATGGAACCGATTAAGATGAGGGGTGAAATGTGCAAAATGGTGAAAGTGAGAATAAAAGGCTAAAGCCTTTCATTTCATGCACACACTCTCTCTCTCTCTACAACTTTCTCTCTCTAGAATTCTCTCTGCATCTCTCTACGATATCTCACAAACCGACCGGCCGATTATCGAGATTTATACGTCATCGGAAAGATCTCGAGGAGTACAACAACAATCTACGGTTGGATTTCTGATTTCATACGAATTGAGGTAAGAATCGAATCTTTTAAGTTTATAGTTTCGGTTTTGAAGTAAACTAGAATTCGAATCTGTTGTTTTGTGCGAATTTGAGCCTGTTTTGCTTGAAATGTTGCTGGAATATGATAATATATGCATAGTAGAATCGAATCTAGGTATTATACATGATATATTAGTGATTTTAGCCTTAGAAATGAAGGATTTAAGTTGAAATGATGAACAGACTCGAATATGTCAAGAACAGAGTCGAAATGCATGAACAAACTCGAAATTTGTGCTAGATTCGAGTATATACTCGAGTTTAACCATCAGATTCGAACAAGGGTTCGAATCTATCATTATAGGTTCGAATTTAGCCCCTAGATTCGAATGGGGTTCGAGTTTAGCCCCTAAAGTCGAAATGGTTCGAATCTAACAGGAACTCGGCGAGTTCCTATACTGAACTCGGCGAGTACATTCAATTTTGGGCATATTCGAATGGGTTTTAAAGGGGTCGAATCTATGGACTAATAATTACACTTTTGGGATATTTTTGGTAGTAAATTAAAGTATATAATGAAAGGTTAATTGGAAATAAAAACACACCAATTGATGGTTTACATCATGAGTTATATAAAGGACAATGTATGAACATGAAATGGGTTCAAACTTAATTATGGTATGAATTTGGACATGTACCCGAAATGGGGGAAAATATCGCCAAATTTACGAAACTTGATTTTATGAATTTAAACGGTTAATGATATGAGGAATTGTTGTAATTGATATAACAGGTCCCTTGTGGTGTTGTTTAACCCACAGTGGGGTACTTGGTGGATCCGGTTGAAAGCCCGAAGAGAAATAATATCGGTTAAAAGATAAATTACGCACCCACTGTGAGTACAGTAGATTTCGCATGTTTATATTTGTTTTATGTAAGCTTTGCCTGCTGAGACCTGTTGTTTCATTGATTGTTTGGAATTCTACTAACTTGCGTAGATTTAGATGCACATTCTTACTTGTTGCATGTCCTTTCGGTTGTTGTGCATCTAGTGATGGACCGGTGGGTCGCATCGATTACTCTGATGTTACTGTGCTATATGACCTGGAGCTGATCCCTCCTAGGCCCGGTAGGCAGTATGTCATCCCCGATCGTACGTTTGTCTCAGATGGTATGTTTAAATGCCGAGCTTTGAGCTCGAAGGGGCTGCGGCTCTGGTCCGTACTTTGTGTACGAAGAGGATATCCGATGTTGGTCATCTGTGTTATCCTTGGGCTTCATAAAAATTTATAAAATGCGCAATCTATGTATTCACTAAGCATTCGCTTACGTTTTAGTTGTTGTATTTTTACAGGCAAAGGAAAATCTACTGCTGGACCTTCTAGTTAGGTCGTTTGGAAGATTTTGGAGATTCGGCACTATTTTATCGGTAATTTATGTTACGAGACAATGTTGTAATATTCTGGATGATTGTAATAAATGTATGGGTGTGTAGACTTAGACTTGGTACCTTATAGCACCGTAGGGTGTTTAACACTTGTTGCACTATCTCGTTTATGTCTTAATGCTTCCGCACTTAATTTAGGTTATCAGATCATTATGTTATTGTATGATGGTGATTAATCCTGGGTGTATTGTAATTGGTGGTTGTTGTGGCAAGGGTGCCACAATCTTATATAGGATCGTTTTTGTCATTGCAAGATCGGGATCGTAGGATCGGATCGGGATCGTAAGATTCTACCGAAATTAACTATTATATATCACATAGAGACTTTTATGGGAAAAAACTAACATAGAGGGACGAAAACGCAAAAAAAAAACATGTTGGTTTTTTTTCATAATAAACCACTTATAAAATTGTCATTTACTAAATCGTAGTAGTTTCAAAAAATACATACCAAAATATAGTATTTTAACGCAAAAACATGTTGGTCTTTTTCATAATAAACCCTTTTATAAATTGATCATTTACTAAATCGTAGTAGTTTCAAAAAATACATACCAAAATATAGTATTTTTTTATTTTATTTAACAAAAGATGATAGTTTTACTTTTCAACTAACTTTGCTCAAAATATAAGTTTTCTTCTCTTTTTTTCTTTACTTTAATAACAAAAACAATCATTTTCCCAAGAAAATTCACTTAATTTATTTTTTACTCACTCTAAGTTTTATTTAAAATTTTTTTTAACATTCATAAAATGTTAACATAAAATCAAACATTTTATACTAACTTCATAAACAATTTAAGAATCAACATAACAAGTTTAAAAATAAAAATTTCAAATATTATCTATAGCTTTATTATTGTTTTTTTATTGATAAAATTAGTTTTCCTATAATAACCCATATACTTCTAAATTTATATAGCCGTAAAACGTATTTTGTTGCATTAGAATTAGTATAATTTAAATTTTTAATTTTATGTAAACTATAATGTTTATATAGAATCACAGATGTTGCATGTTTTGATAAAAAAAAATCAGACGTCATTGCATAAACTGTATTAAAATGATCTTATTGCATACACTGTTAAAAAAAGAGAATACGTGATTGCATATTTTCCACATAAAGGTGTGTTTTGGCGAGGACACCCTGACCCGGGTCGCATTGGACCGACGTCATCCTACCTCCGTAGGCGTGTCCCTGGCAATCCCCTGTCCCGGTCTCCCACAGAAGGTTGAGCTTGTGTTACGAACCCTGGACCTATTTCCACAAAAGTCCCCTCCTATGGGCCCCATAGGCATTTGCGGGGGGAGGTACCGATCAACTAAATAATCAAGGTAGGATTTGAACTAGTGATGACAAAACACCCCGAGCCCGAACTTTTCGGGGCAAATTCGGGGTTCTTATCGGGTACGGTCGGAGTTAGGGGGGGGGGACCAAGTCCCGCGCCCGGGCCGATAGTGTTTATATTATTTTTCGTGTATATATATATATATATATATATATATATATATATATATATATATATATATATATATATATATATATATATATATATATATATATATATATATATAGGGGTGTGTTGAAACACCCATACAACTAATACGAGTATTTCGATAACATTATACGTTAATTTATACAGAGTACTTGCGGAAATACGTTCAAATTAAAACTTTTGCAATTAATAATTATCAACATGATTCCAAACACTTTGCATGAGACACAACAGAGTGTCGGAAATCACGGAGCAACGTAACTGGTGCTACAAGGTTAAGTTATCAATTTAATTACAAACGAATTAACAAACAGTAACTAATTCGCGTAAGTCCCAAAAATGGAAGTCTGCTACTCCCGCCCCAATCGTCCACAAAATATTGAGCTCCTATCCGAGCTCCAAACGATATCTAACAACTTGGGCCAGCCGGGCCTTTGCCCTTAACAGATCCTGAAAAGATATAACAACTAACGGGTAAACAACAAAGTTGTTTAGTGAGATTCTAGATTAAAGTACCATGCAATATATGAATGATGTCATGCAATGCCATGAATTCGACTAACAATTTTGGAGGCCAACTAATGGCTACAAGCTACCACATTGCGGTTACCATACATAAGCTTACCGTACAATGGGTTTACAATCCACTGCTCGATTACCACACCACAGGCTTATCGATATGCAGTTTACAATGATGCCATACGATTACCACCACAGGCTTATCGTTTTACAGGCAATAATGGTTACCACACTCAGGCTTACCATTATGATTCCGCTGGGTTACCACACTCAGGCTTACCGTCTCGGCGGAGAGGTCAAACGAACGATCAACAACTTATCAACCGAGTGATAAACAATAATTATGATGTATGTGATGGCAAAGCATGAAAATAACAATAATGATACGAAAGCAGTAACATACAATTCATGATATGCATGCAAATACGTTAATACTAGAACTCACAGTGATACACAATACGCTCTCGGCCTCAAAACCGAGTTATAATCGTCAAGGTAAGAGTGATAGTCTTCACGCGACTTAACCCGTCAAAACCCCTACAAGTAGGTTCATAATACAATATTTATAAGTCTCACCGCTTACAATTTCTCAACTTTGATCCGGACATATTAGTCGTAAAACCTAATTAATTTTCGGTATCGACCAACATAATTATTTTGGCCTAATTATCCTTCACAATTGGGGATATAAGCTATTTTGGTGAATGATCCCGAGGACTAATTAAAATTACAATCTCTGGCCGGAACTGGGCTCACGTTCCCATCCGAATTCGGATCAGCACCAGCCGGACTTCGGATCATCCGAGTTCGGTTCAGGGACCATCCGAACTTCGGTCCTAGGCACATCCGAATTTCGGACCTACACATCTGAAATCCAAGCCATCCGAATTCGGATCAGGGACCATCCGAATTCGGTTCAGGGACCATCCGGATTCGGATCGGGGACCAACATAATTTCGGATCCCTTCAAACCGAAGTACGGTCCGAATTCGGGTCAGGGACCACCCATCCGAATTCGGATCCCAAGACTGCACTTTTGCCCCTTCGAATTTAATGCTCAAAACTACCACAACTTTTCATATTTATTACAAACGGTTTGGGGTCATTCCCAAACATATATATACTCTTTATAACACATTTTAAGCGGTCAAAAACAACATTTTATTCCTTTTTAATCATCAAGAGTTCATGAACTCCATTTTCGGGTTTTTGAGCTAAAACCCATCAAAATCCATAAAACTTGCATATTATGTTTAAAAATGATGATTCTAACTACGTTTCATCATTATCCTTCAAGATCTAAAGATTTCTTCATGCTATTCATAAAAACCCATTTGGGTTTCTCATCTTCTTCAAATGAAGATGGAGAGGAGAAGAAGATAAAATAATAAGATTCATAAATAAGAGTGGTACCTCTTGGATCTTTCGAAAACAACAAGAATCTTCAACAAAAGTTTGATTTTGGATTCTTCTTCTTCTTCTCTTTTCTTCCTTTTCTCTCTATTTTGAAAGATGGAAAAAGTGAACACACACACACCTTGTGTGTGTGTCTGCGTATGTATAAAGCAAGGGAAAAGGAGGATATTTTCTCCTTTTCCTTTTCAACCCTTGACTTCCACATATTTACCAACCAAACCCTAGAATTATTTGAATTTCTTTTAAAGTCCTTTTTACATATTCAAGACATATATTCATAACATTCCTACTCAAACATTCATTTATGTGGAAATGAAATTAAATTTAATATCTCGAATCGTATTTCATTTCAATAAATATATATTATCAATTATATAAAATTCGGGTCGTTACAATTCCTCCCCTCTTAAAAGGATTCCGCCCACGGAATCAAGTTCTTTCAAATAGAGCGGGGTATTTGGCCATCATTTCAGCCTTTGTCTCCCAAGTCATCAGAGATCCACGGTGGTGCTTCCAACAAACGAGCACCATCTCGATCTCCTTATTTCTTAGGTTAATTACTTTGTCACCGATAATCTTTTCCGGTTCTTCCACATAGCGTAGCCGCTCATCGATTTGCACATCATCCAAAGGAATGGTCACAGCAGGATTGATCGGACTTCGCTTCAAATAGCTAACGTGGAAAGTGCTATGAATTCCTGCCAACTCAGCGGGCAGATCTAACTTATAAGCTTGAGCACCGACACGCTCGGTAATAGGAAACGGTCCGACATATCGAGGACTTAACTTTCCTTGTTTCCCAAATCTCATAATTCCTTTCCACGGAGATACCTTCAGCATCACGGAATCTCCCACTGCGAACTCTATATCTTTGTGGCGTTTGTCGGAGTATGCCTTCTGTCGGTCTTGAGCAGCTTTGATTCGCTCACGAATAATCTGAATTTTATCATGCGTCTCTTGAAGCAATTCAGGACCCGCTAACGGTTTCTCGCCTGCTTCACGCCAACACGTCGGAGTTCGACACTTTCGGCCATACAGCGACTCATACGGAGCCATCTTTATCGAAGCATGATAACTATTGTTGTAGGCAAATTCCACGAGTGGTAAGTGTGTATCCCAATATCCACCAAGCTCGATCACGCACGCACGTAACATATCTTCCATCGTTTGGTTAGTGCGCTCAGTCTGGCCGTCGGTCTGGGGACGAAACGCCGTACTCAAATTAACACGCGTCCCCAACTGATCTTGCATACTTTGCCAAAACCTTGAAGTAAATCTCGAATCACGGTCCGAAACAATGGACTTTGGAATTCCATGGCGTACAATAATCTCATCAATATACATTCGCGCCAATCTTTCCAAAGGAAAGTTTTCTCGTATCGGCAAGAAGTGTGCGGATTTCGTCAGTCGATCCACAATAACCCAGATAGCATCATGTTGTCTTTGGGTCTTCGGAAGCTTTACCACAAAATCCATCGTGATGTGGTCCCACTTCCATTCGGGTATCTCGAGGGGTTGCAAATTTCCAGATGGTTTTTGATGTTCGGCCTTGACCCGCAAGCAAGTCAAACACCGCTCAACATGATTACCAATGTCTCGCTTCATCCCGGGCCACCAATATTCGGATTTCAAATCCTGATACATCTTTGAACTCCCGGGGTGAATTGAGAACTTCGAATTATGACCATCTTCTAAAATGGTTTTGCGCACGTCGCCGATCTTAGGTACCCAAATGCGATCTCTAAACATCTTCAGACCATTGCTACCTTCGGTTAACAATACACTCTGACCAACCATTCTTTCAGCTTTAATATTTTCTTCCTTAAGGCCCTCAACTTGCCACTTTCGAATGTCGTCAAGGATAGAGGAAGTCACAACTACATGCGTTAGCGCATAACAGGTAGCTTCTGGATATCTCTTTCGGCTCAAGGCGTCAGCTACTACATTGGCCTTTCCAGGGTGGTAAAGGATTTCGCAGTCATAATCCTTGATCAATTCCACGGCGCGCCTCTGTCGCATATTTAACTCTTTCTGATCAAAGATATGCCTCAAACTCTTATGATCAGTGAATAACTGGCATTTCGTACCGTACAGGTAATGTCGCCAGATTTTTAAAGCAAACGTGACAGCATCTAACTCCAAGTCATGAGTCGGACGACTCTTTTCATAATCCTTTAGCTGTCTCGATGCATACGCTATCACTTTTCCTCGTTGCATAAGCACGCAACCCAACCCATTTATTGATGCATCGCTATAAACGGCAAAATCTTCGTTTCCTTCCGGCAACGCAAGCACAGGAGCGTCAGTCAAACGACTTTTCAAAATTTGAAACGCCTCAATCTGCGGCTTTTCCCACACAAATTTCGCATTCTTACGAGTCAACGAAGTGAGTGGGACGGCTATTTTAGAGAAATCTTGAATAAATCGTCGGTAATAGCCGGCCAACCCAAGGAAGCTACGAATTTCAGCAACATTTCTCGGCGCTTCCCAACTTTTAATGGCCTCGATCTTGGAGGGATCCACAGAAACACCCTCACAAGATATAACATGCCCTAAAAATTGCACTTGTCGTAGCCAAAACTCGCACTTGGAGAATTTGGCATACAACTGTTCGCCTCGAAGAAGTTCGAGCAATTGTCTCAGATGAACTGCATGATCCTCCTCCGTCTTGGAATACACTAAGATATCGTCGATAAACACTATGACCGACTTGTCAAGCATTGGACGGCACACACGATTCATCAAATCCATAAAAGCTGCAGGAGCATTAGTGAGCCCAAAAGGCATCACTAAGAACTCATAGTGTCCATATCGGGTCCGAAAAGCCGTTTTTGGCACATCTTCCTCACGGACTTTAAGTTGATGATAACCTGAACGAAGGTCTATTTTCGAGAAATAAGCAGCTCCTTGTAGTTGATCGAACAAGTCATCAATACGAGGCAAAGGATACTTATTCTTTATAGTCACCTTGTTCAATTCTCTATAATCTATGCACATTCGTAAGGTTCCATCTTTCTTTCGTACGAATAGAACTGGAGCACCCCAAGGCGAGGTACTCGGCTGAATGAACCCTTTCTCTAATAATTCTTCCAATTGTGCCATCATTTCCTTCATTTCCGAAGGTGCTAAACGATACGGGGCACGCGCAATTGGTGCAGCTCCCGGCACCAATTCAATCCGAAATTCTACGGATCGATCCGGTGGTAATCCCGGTAAGTCATCAGGAAACACGTCGGGATATTCATTAACCACTGGTACATCCTTGAGGTTTTTCCCTTCTTTCTTAGTATTCAACACACAAGCCAAGAAGCATTGACAACCTTTACTTAAATTTTTCCGAGCCTTAGCTACCGAAATCACTGCGGCTTCCCTTTTACGTCTATCCCCATACACAAATATTTCTTCGCCTTCCGGCGTGAACAAACGAACGATTCGTTTCGCACAAGCAATAGTGGCAAGATTATTGGCCAACCAATCCATGCCAACTATTACGTCAAATTCTTTCGTATCTATGGGGACAAGGTCGATATCAAAGTTATGTCCATCTAAGGTTAGCACACAGTCATGATATATTTGGGTGGCACAAACCGATTTCCCGCTTGCCACATCAACAGATAGAGGGAAAGGCATCAAAGAAGGTACAACATCTAACTTTCGTGCAAATGATTTAGAAACAAAAGACACACTTGCACCGGAATCAAATAATACTACAGCAGGTAATGAGTTTAGAAGAAAAGTACCGGTTACGACATCCGGCACATCTTGCGCCTCAGCAGCTGTAATTTGATAAACCCTGGCTTGAGGCTTGGGTGGATTCCCCTTTGATTGGGAGGAACCACCCACAAAATTAGGCTTTGCGACCGAGCCTTTACTTTCGGACGTCGCCAACCTCTTCTTCGGACAATTCCGAGCAAGGTGGCCCACCTGGCCACATTCGTAACACGCATCGGTTCGCTTAGGACACGCAGGACGTATGTGTCCCTCTTCTCCACAACCATGGCACACAATGGGGGACAAACATTCCCCACGATGAAGTTTCCCGCAACGGTTACACGTAGGCACCGAATTGGAAAACTGAGATTTGGACTGAAAGTTGTTGGAGCCAGCAGGCTTCTTTGAGTGCCTTGACGATTGAGAACGTGAACGGGAGTCCACGTTCTTCGAAAATGATTGTTGGGGTTGCTTAAACGTCCCCGACGAAGACTCAACCTTCGCTTTCTTTGATCCAGCCGCCTCTTGTTCCCTACGGAACAATTCATACTCTCGGAGTCGCGCATACTCCACAGCTTTTTCGAACGATTCGACGGCGCGAACAGTCACCATTTCGCGAATCTCACTCCGCAGTCCTTCCACAAAATAATCGGTCTTTTGCTTTTCATCAGCAATTACCGTCCCTACAAACATTGCTTTCGAGTTAAACTCGATCAGATAATCGTCCACTGACAACTCTCCTTGCTGAAACGTGAGAAAGTCTCTTTTTATCTTCTGTACCGCAACAGCCGGACAGAACTGCTTGTCGAACCTGGTCTTGAACTCTACCCAGGACATTTTCGCCGCAACATCTAAACCCATTATCTCGACCTCTGAATCCCACCACGTTAAAGCAGGACCAACAAATTGCGCAGTCGCGTACTGCACCTTTTTATCGTCGCTGACGTCAGTGACTCGGAATAACTTTTCGATTGCCTTGATCCAGTCCAAGGCCTCCACAGTAGTTGCCCGTCCATTGAACGCTGGAGGACGACAACCAATGAAATTCTTATACGACATTCTCTTTTTGACTTAGAGGAGCCGTGCTTCCTTTCTTTATCCTTCTTAGGCCTTTCGGCCCTACTTCCACTTCCGGCGCCTTCAGTATTATCGTTACTTGCTTGCTCCCCCTCAGCGTTATTTTTCTTTCCTTGAACATTCTGGGAAGCAAGTAATTGGGTCATTAGCTCATTCTGCTGGCGATTTTGCTCCAGCATTTGGGCCATCATCTGCATCATTTGGTCCTCTCTGGACCCTCCACCAGTACGGAAACTGGATTCATTTTCGTAATCTGGAGACTGATCCCTGCCTCCCCCATCATTTGACTGTTCTACCTCCTGGTGTAGAACGCGATTCGACTGATTATCCGACATTGTCTGCAACCAACAGTTACAGGTCGGTTCAACATTTCTTTCACACCAAAGTGTGCACATGAAATTTATTTGTATGCATATGTATGTATATATATATAATTATGCTTACGTCAAGTCATAATCTTAAAAGTCTACCCAATATTATCCCATCCTAGGCCAAAGGTCAATTGTAATTGTTATAATATTGCCGCCTAGGTGGGTCAATAACAGCATCTGAAACCGTGCTCAGAGTAGAGTATCGTCGACTATACTCTGTCTATGAGCTCCAGCTCTGATACCAAATTGAAACACCCATACAACTAATACGAGTATTTCGATAACATTATACGTTAATTTATACAGAGTACTTGCGGAAATACGTTCAAATTAAAACTTTTGCAATTAATAATTATCAACATGATTCCAAACACTTTGCATGAGACACAACAGAGTGTCGGAAATCACGGAGCAACGTAACTGGTGCTACAAGGTTAAGTTATCAATTTAATTACAAACGAATTAACAAACAGTAACTAATTCGCGTAAGTCCCAAAAATGGAAGTCTGCTACTCCCGCCCCAATCGTCCACAAAATATTGAGCTCCTATCCGAGCTCCAAACGATATCTAACAACTTGGGCCAGCCGGGCCTTTGCCCTTAACAGATCCTGAAAAGATATAACAACTAACGGGTAAACAACAAAGTTGTTTAGTGAGATTCTAGATTAAAGTACCATGCAATATATGAATGATGTCATGCAATGCCATGAATTCGACTAACAATTTTGGAGGCCAACTAATGGCTACAAGCTACCACATTGCGGTTACCATACATAAGCTTACCGTACAATGGGTTTACAATCCACTGCTCGATTACCACACCACAGGCTTATCGATATGCAGTTTACAATGATGCCATACGATTACCACCACAGGCTTATCGTTTTACAGGCAATAATGGTTACCACACTCAGGCTTACCATTATGATTCCGCTGGGTTACCACACTCAGGCTTACCGTCTCGGCGGAGAGGTCAAACGAACGATCAACAACTTATCAACCGAGTGATAAACAATAATTATGATGTATGTGATGGCAAAGCATGAAAATAACAATAATGATACGAAAGCAGTAACATACAATTCATGATATGCATGCAAATACGTTAATACTAGAACTCACAGTGATACACAATACGCTCTCGGCCTCAAAACCGAGTTATAATCGTCAAGGTAAGAGTGATAGTCTTCACGCGACTTAACCCGTCAAAACCCCTACAAGTAGGTTCATAATACAATATTTATAAGTCTCACCGCTTACAATTTCTCAACTTTGATCCGGACATATTAGTCGTAAAACCTAATTAATTTTCGGTATCGACCAACATAATTATTTTGGCCTAATTATCCTTCACAATTGGGGATATAAGCTATTTTGGTGAATGATCCCGAGGACTAATTAAAATTACAATCTCTGGCCGGAACTGGGCTCACGTTCCCATCCGAATTCGGATCAGCACCAGCCGGACTTCGGATCATCCGAGTTCGGTTCAGGGACCATCCGAACTTCGGTCCTAGGCACATCCGAATTTCGGACCTACACATCTGAAATCCAAGCCATCCGAATTCGGATCAGGGACCATCCGAATTCGGTTCAGGGACCATCCGGATTCGGATCGGGGACCAACATAATTTCGGATCCCTTCAAACCGAAGTACGGTCCGAATTCGGGTCAGGGACCACCCATCCGAATTCGGATCCCAAGACTGCACTTTTGCCCCTTCGAATTTAATGCTCAAAACTACCACAACTTTTCATATTTATTACAAACGGTTTGGGGTCATTCCCAAACATATATATACTCTTTATAACACATTTTAAGCGGTCAAAAACAACATTTTATTCCTTTTTAATCATCAAGAGTTCATGAACTCCATTTTCGGGTTTTTGAGCTAAAACCCATCAAAATCCATAAAACTTGCATATTATGTTTAAAAATGATGATTCTAACTACGTTTCATCATTATCCTTCAAGATCTAAAGATTTCTTCATGCTATTCATAAAAACCCATTTGGGTTTCTCATCTTCTTCAAATGAAGATGGAGAGGAGAAGAAGATAAAATAATAAGATTCATAAATAAGAGTGGTACCTCTTGGATCTTTCGAAAACAACAAGAATCTTCAACAAAAGTTTGATTTTGGATTCTTCTTCTTCTTCTCTTTTCTTCCTTTTCTCTCTATTTTGAAAGATGGAAAAAGTGAACACACACACACCTTGTGTGTGTGTCTGCGTATGTATAAAGCAAGGGAAAAGGAGGATATTTTCTCCTTTTCCTTTTCAACCCTTGACTTCCACATATTTACCAACCAAACCCTAGAATTATTTGAATTTCTTTTAAAGTCCTTTTTACATATTCAAGACATATATTCATAACATTCCTACTCAAACATTCATTTATGTGGAAATGAAATTAAATTTAATATCTCGAATCGTATTTCATTTCAATAAATATATATTATCAATTATATAAAATTCGGGTCGTTACATGTGTTCAATGGAAAACCGATATGCACCGGAAAACTTCAGAAACCCCTTAGAACCGTTGATCTTGATGCAAGAAGCTAAAGAGGGCGGTGGCAGGATTGTAATTTTCTGCAAAATGATGAAAAGTACGTGCATCTGAAATTTGGGCGCGAAAGGGCAAAGTCGTCCAATTTTTTTTCACGGTTTTTAGAAACAAAAACATTTCCTTAGTTAAGGAAACCGTTCATCTCTCTCCTCCCGATTTTTATGCAGCGATAAGCATGGAAAATTTGATTTTGATTTTGTTCCTAAAATTTTGAAAGGAAACCCAAAGTTTTCGGGATTGTTCGCATAAAGATCAACGCTATGGTTGTCGATGCATCATCCTTGAAGAAGAAGGCAAAAAAGGTGCACCGGGTAGGGTTTTCACATGGTTGAAGCACAATTTTTTTTTAATGAATTTTTTAGTGCATCTGATGATGCATCAATATGAGTGTGAGATAATGCACTTAGGGTATCTTCGATATTGTGTTTTAGTTAGTAAAATAAATGCATTTTTTGTGTATCAACATATAATAAAATGTGAAATACGTGGTGCTGGGTATCAACCGATGCATAAGAACATGGTTGGTGCATGAGTTTTTTTTATGTGTCGAAGCTATATGATTTTGATTATGAGTGCATCATCATGTGTGTGAGATAATGCATTTGGGGTTTCTTCATTAATAGGTCTTAATTAGGAATTATGCACATTATTTTGGAATGATTTTGAAATTCAAAAAATCATGAAATCAGGAAGGTTGAGAGATTTTAGGATACCATAATTAAAAAAATCAGATTTAAAATATATTAGATAAGGAATCATTTGCAATACCCGAAAATGCCCTTGATTATTATTTGATGCATAGGCGGGTGCCAATGGTGCATTGCGAGTTTTCCAGAGTTTTCCGGTGCACATTGGTTTTCCGTTGAACCCCCCTCTATATATATATATATATATATATATATATATATATATATATATATATATATATATATATATATATATATATATATATATATATATAACACATGTATATATATAGAGTGGTGGGTTCAATGGAGAACCTTATGCATCAAAGAACCTTGAAGAACCACAATGCATCGCTAGAAAAACTGAAATGCATCACGTAGAAATCGATGTGTCACGCCGGAATTTAAGACATCAAGTGGAAATAATGTAAAAATCGATGCATCACTCAAGAATTTGATGCATCACGTGGAAATAATGATGCATTACGGGGGAATTGTGATGCATTTGTGGTGATACATGGAGGTTCTTCAAGGTTCTTCGATGCATGGAGGTTCTCCATTGAACCCACCTCTATATATAGATATACTTTCTTTCTTTATCTATGTTATAAATATATAATAACCTATTATTAATATCTACGTAACTTTAGTTGTTAATGTAATTGTATTGTTAATCTTTATTTATAATAATGCAAGCATGTTGTTTTAGTTTCATTTGGTTATATTTCATATAAATTTTCATCTTTTATTGTTAAAAAAAAAAAATATTTGATATCATTAGAAAGTTCATTAAATTTAACTTTTTAGACGGGTTTTAGGTTCGGGTTTGTATATGTAAATGGGAAACAAAAAAAGCCAAACAGAGAATAGAGTCTTATTGGGTACCCAATGGGGACCCGAAAGTACCCGATGGGAATCCCCGATAAGAAACCCGATGTTGGATGGGGTGGGGACGGGGAGACCAATCCCTGCCCCGAACTCGTCCCGTTGTCCTTCCTAATTTGAACCCCTGACCTCAAGGAAGCCAGGAGCCCATCCCATCCACTAGACTATCTAGTGATTGGTAACAAGTGATTGCATATTTTGATAACAAATACAAACATCATTGCCATAAATAATCTTAAAACTGATTTTGTTATATAATTTGGTAAACAAATAAAAACATGATTATATGAAATATCCTTGCGTAAAGCATGTTAAAAACGATTTCTTCCAATAAACTGATAGAAAAAAAAGGAAAAAAAATCGTTACATGAGTATTTGGTTAACCTTATATATTACAAAACATTAAAGAAAAAAAAAAAACTATAGAAACAGATGCTTCCACTTAAATTAATGAGTAAAAGTCAACGCTATTTCTTAGCCCCACTACTTTTTGTCCTTCTTTTGTCTTCTTCCCCACTTTTCCCATTTGACCCCATCATGCATCATGCTATCGTACGCCTCACCCTTCTTCCTGTTTCAATCCTATTCCCTTCCCACTACCAACCACTACTTCTTTCATCTAAATAATCCATCCATCAACCATTTCCTAATCCACAACTTATCATCTATTCTATATTTCTACATCATTCCTCATTATTATTTCAACTTTTTATCACTTTCTCTCCCAATTAATTCCTATTATTATTATCATAAACAGGTTATATCAAAATCATAGGATATCTCCAGATATCAATATTAATTTTTTTTTTAATTTCTATGTTATATATAAATAAAAGATTAAATTCTAAAAATTTTGTTTGGTTCGTTATGGAAATATTTTTCTTGAAAATATATACAGCGTAATAAAGTAATTAAGTAAATTCGAAATAGTACCAGAGTCACATTAAATAGTATGTTAATAATTAAAATATATTGTTGATTTTGAAAAAAGTAATAAGGAAATATTACAAAAAAAAAGAGAAGAAATATTATTAAAACACATATTTATACTTTATAAATAGTTAAATAAAACAACAATGACCATTGAATTTGTTATTAGATTAAGAAGTACACATCATAAAAAAATTCATATTTGTTATTTATTATAAATATTACAATATTTAAATAAATAACTCATAAGATGGTAAAAGAACTTATTTCATCTAGCAACATTTTTGTCTTTATAAACCAAATTTGACATCCCTTGATTTAGAAAAAAAAAAAAGAAAAAGAAAAAACAGAAGTTAAAAGTTAGGTCGAGTAAATCTGTAAAATTATACTGTGGGCTACTACTGTTAGGAAATTGGTGAAATTGTTAGGAAATTTATAAAACTGTTTTTGAAAATTTTCGTTGAGGAGGGTTCATGATAAGAGTGTGGGGCAGCGAGCATCGGATTCTCTCTCTTTATCAAATCAAACGTAGTTGAAGGGTGCGCACGATAAGCGGCACCTAAACCTCTCTCACTCGCATCCTCCGTCATCTTCTTCCCTGCGACTATATAAATACATACACTACACCCACACGCTCTAAGACTGACATTACATTGACTTTCTTCTTTCTCTTTTTATAAACATCAACTCCATGGACGATCTTCCTTCCGGTTACCGGCCAAACGTCGGTGTTTGTCTCATTAATTCCGATAATCTGGTAAAAATTTCGCTTTCTGTATATTTTCAATTGCAGATACGATTACCAGCCCTAGAGACTACACTTTGTTCTGCTCATACTCAACTGAACTATTGTTGATTCTTGTGTTGTCGATGCCCGACTTGGATTCAGTATCACTGATTTTTATTTCCTTAGCTAGATTGAATTTCGTGTTTGTAACATCTTAAATTGCGATCGGTCGTTACTTAAACTGCGTCTTGCTCTTGTTCAGTGGTTGTCTGTTTATACAACTGAAGCGAATGTCTCGTAACTCGTATGGCCTTTTAGTTTCGAAAACAGAGATATGTTTTCTGATTGATTTTGGAAACAGAAGCCAACGTGATTTAGTTTTGTTAATTGTTATCGGTTCGTTATGTATTAAATTATTTTGTACAGCTCTTTCTGTATGATTTAACATGGCCTATGTTCACGCCAGGAGAAACTTGTAGTTTGAGATACATGGAAATGGAAAGGGAATAGTTTAATAGGTGTATTAGGTGTTTGATGCGTTGATAATTCTATTTAAACAAAGTTTGCTGAGATTCGTTCTTTAAAAAGGTGTATGATGAGTCTTGCCACTGAAGTTGCATTTAAACTTGGTTCACTAGTCTTATTATTAGTCTATTTATTTATTCCACTTCTTTGTAGTTTTCTAGTCATGCATGTGAAGGCCTTTGTGGATTTGTATTGGATCTGAGGAAGGTTATTATTTACATGGAAATTTGGTCTGCTTTGATGGATGTAATAATTGATTTGCTAATTGCTATGGACATTTATAATTGTTCAATATTAGTTGAAATTGGGCCAGATTAAAAGGATTGGCTTGTTTCTCAACAAACTTATATTTGATTTTATGATCAAGTGACATGAACTTTGGCTGACTTGTGACTACATAAATAGTGTGACAGAAGTATGTGATAGGCAAACTTAAATCTTGCAACTTATTTATCTGACCACATCATTGAACTCTTGAGAACTGTACCAGAAGGTATGTTGTAACTGGCTTTTATTACCTGCAGGTGTTCGTGGCTTCCCGGTTAAATGTACCAGGAGCATGGCAAATGCCTCAGGTGAGGCCGCATTAATGTTGTTTTTATGGTTTTTATTTTTTGAGGTTGTAAGGATTAATGAAGAGGATACACAGCCTATAGCCTTGAGTGGTGAACCACAGGCCACAACCATTAGGTCCAAAAACATTAATAAAGGTAGATACCAATTGGATCAATGGCCAAAATTTAGGCTGAAATACTTTTTTGTTAATTTTTATTTCCATATTACATTAGACACTGACATATGATTATCTAGCAGCATTTTTGTATGAAAAAATTTATAGAGGCATGTCTCACTTTGAATTTATCAATTACTGTTCCGAAGGGTAGGAAAATGCTTTTGATGTAACCGCCATCTCTTGAATTTCTTAACTCACAACCATCTGGCTTACTGTCCCCTGCCAAATCCTCTTAACAGCATTTATTCATTAGTCTTTCTTTCAGTTTGCATCATCACTCCCTCTTTGGACAAAATTTACTTTTTTAACTCATAAATTTTGTTGTAGGGTGGGATTGAAGAGGGAGAAGAACCAATTTCTGCTGCAGTTAGGGAACTTCGAGAAGAAACTGGAGTGGTTTCTGCTGAAATAATTGCAGAGGTTAGTTTCAGAACAGATACATTTATCATGTAATAACAATACATCTACAAATTTTCATCTCAAAACCTAGTACTCGTCAGATGCATAATTGATATGGATTTGTGATTTTTTGTTAATATGTCATTAGCATTTTCCAATTGCTGTACTCTAGAAATGGGTTTTCTTTTGGGAAAACTACATAGAATTGAACAACTTCTACTCTTATGGAACACGAGAAAGATATCAAGTTTTCGTGAACATATTATTACACCGTAAATTGTGCTAGCCTTTCTAATTGAGTCAATCAGTTTTGTTATAGAACATCTTGCTGCTATCATGCTATGCATATGCATCCCTCAGTCATTTATCAATCTATGTTATAAATTTGTAGACATACTTGTTTCTTTATTTTGTTTACTCATAGCCATTTCTCTCTAAAGCATTTTCTAAGTATAAGAGTGGGTGAATTCTTGAGGCTGTGTAAAAATTCAAATACTTGGAAGTGAAACTGCTTTTAGTGCATAAAGATGGTGAGACAAATGGAAGCCCTTTATAGAACAAGTCATGATAGGTCTTGGTTTAAATAGGTTGAGTGTCCCTATCATCTCCTTTTTTTATCACACAAATGATTTGTACACAAACATGTAAAACATAAAAACAAACTCGTCAAATGAAATACTGAAATTTCAAGGTATTGAATTGTTTTTTCTATGAAATAACAGCTGAATTGTTAAAGCAAGACAATTTATAAGTACATTAAAATAGATCCTTTTGTGAATGTCTTGTTTTTCAATTTTCATGAATAATTTGATTCCCAAATTAATATGTGAAGAGTCATTTTTTAAAAATTTCTAAAAACTTCAAATTTCAAAGTTGAAATGATATGACTGATTTCAGTCTTTTTTATTTCTTAATATATTCTTTTCAAAAAAAAAAATTATCGCAAATTCGCAATGCATATTAATTGTAATATGGTATCTTTAACTAATATACAACAAAAATTCCACTTACTTTTTGAGAATGAGAAATGAGTTTTGACATTTCAGTTTCATATGTTGAAAAGTTTGAAATGAAAGAAGTATTTAAACATAACGTGTTACAAATTATTCATATCAAATGATAATTAATGTTATTAGCTTACAAGACATAAAGGGGCGTTTGGTATGGCAGAATGGATTGGAATGGAATCATTTAGGTTTTATTCTTTTTTTACTGATGATAGTTACACATAAATAAATGTTTAACATAAAGAAAATGAAGGAAATTTATTAAAACTCAATTCTCTTTCCATGTTTTTTGTTCTTCCCATTTTGAGAAGGAAAGGAAAGAAAATACTTGTAAACCTTATGTGATTCCATTCCATTACACTGCACCAAACACCCCATATGTTATTTAATTTGATTGGTCTTTATTTTTTGTCAAAGGGGAATTGAAATTGATTTGCACATAGCTATAGCATGAGGGTCGAAACATGCAGATATATAAAGATGTACTGACCAGAGGCAGAGGATGTTTGGGCAACCATACTAATGACCTGTTTGGGTTTTTTAAAGTAATTTAGTATTAATCCATTTGAAAGATTATATAAGCCCATTGCAACCAAATCTAAAAAAAATGTTGTTTGAAAGGCTTATTCTGATTTGAATTAATCGTGTGTTGGAGATGCTAGCTAATTAATGATGCTTGTACCTAAAGAAATGAAACCTTATTTCTTGTAAGCTGAAACCCAAATGGTTGTTGCTAATGTATAGGTCCCAAAATGGTTGACTTATGACTTCCCACCTGCTGTTAAAGCTAAAGTGAATCGTTTATGGGGGGGAGGTGAATGGCATGGACAAGCACAAAAATGGTAAATAGTACATAACCACCTCTTCTCTTCTCTTTATTTCTCAACACAGTGCCACACTATGAATCATCATAAGAGAATGTCACAATTATTTAGGTTCTTGATGAGACTGACAAAAGATGAAAGCGAAATCAATTTGGCGAGTGGTGAAGTGGATCCAGAATTTTCAGAGTGGAAATGGGCAAGCCCTGAACAAGTCATTGAACAGGTACCTGTTAATGTTTTATTTTATTCCATGGTAGCAAGTAAGGTTTGAGATATGCATGTGTGTGTGTGTGTATAATAGGCGGTGGACTACAAAAGGCCAACATACGAGGAGGTTATAAGAACGTTTAAGCCTCATTTAGATGATGGAGGAAAAGCAGCAGCCAAATGTCGGTCGACCAAATGGTGAAGAGTTTGAGGTGGGAACAAGAAGGTATGGAAGTCAGAAATATGGCATTGTACATGAATGTGAGATAGGTGTCCATTTATTGCTAGTAATAAAAAGTGTTTTGCCTAAAAAATACACTTGTATTATTGACTTGATGAAATCATTTTTGTCAACAGGCACTTTGTTATTTTACCATGAGATGAGATGAGATGACATGTCCCGATGACTTTTTGCAACCAAAGCATTATATCTGAACTGAAGTGTAGTGTCATCTGGATGTGGTTTGTTTTTGGGTAAATGTTTCTTTTCCAACCAACCAAACAAACAGTTATTAAATTACATACACAAATACAAAGCAACTTCATTTTCACTTTCTTCAACACACATATGAGTAATTGATAAATCATTAACAAACCCCAATGGTTAGGTAATTTCTTTTTCTTTTTTTGACAAGCAAACCTAACGATTATTATTCAAAACCAGCCACAAAAGACAAACAACTTCCACAATGATTGGGTAATTTTACATTGACCAAAATCCCTCCGATGAACCAACCAACTATAGAAATTATTCATTTCATTAAGCTATTTGTTCTACTTTTTTAATGTTTACAACTAGGTTTGGTTTTCATTGCAACTCAAGTCGAAGAATAATGGCATGGTGTTTGACATTTTGAATAACAAATTTGGAGTTATAACATGAAAACAAAAACAAACCACAGGTACTTGATGATTAGATTCATCAATAATGAAAATCCCTGATTGTTAATAAAATTTTTTATGTAAAATAAATATGTGTGTCTTATTTTATTAATAAAAATATTTTTAATAAGCTTGATTAATATAATTAAAAAGTGCTTGGAACCCTAGGAAAATGTGTATCATAGTATGTGACAAGTGAATGGTCAAATGTATACATTTGGTTACTAAAATAATTTTGTTTATACACATTTGGTCACGTATCATTATGAATCATGTCATCAAATACCTTTTTGCAAACTAATTACTGGCATGGAGACGTTACAAAAGGTGGTGGATGAAACATTTAAATTTAATGACTATGTATAAAATATATACAGATATCCTAATTTTAAAAAAAAATCTTTAAACACCTAATCTATCTATAATATTAAAAGAGTAACTATATGACACATGGCGACATGCTCTCATTTAATTTGTCACATGACGCTCTCTCCTTTTACCACGTCATCTACTGATTTTATTTTTAAATTTTAAAGCAAATCAAATCTGTGTAAATCTAATATGGATTAATTTAATAACTAACTAACTAAAAATTAAACGAATTTTATTTATTATATAGCTAAAATTAAGCAAACTTTATTATTCATATAATTATTATATTGTACGTATATATAAATATCAATTTCTAAAATTAACACATGTAATACATGGGTAATAACCAAGTACTAATTAAAATAATAATGTCATTTGTGATATTTCAAAATTTCTATTGCGCACTCATCAATCATGGGATCAACGGTACTAACAGTTGTCAAAATCATCCTCTTCTTCTTCGCCCTCCACCACCTTCCACCGCAACCAACGGCTCTTTCTTCCACAACAATCACCTTCCCCAAACAAGCTCTCCCCACAAAATCCGGCTATCTTCCCGTCAACTCCACCACCGGCTCTGCCATTTTCTACGTCTTCTACGAAGCCAACTCCCCCAACGCCTCTCTTTCACAAACCCCACTTCTCATCTGGCTTCAAGGCGGCCCTGGTTGCTCCTCCATGATCGGAAACTTCTACGAACTTGGCCCCTGGCTTGTTACTTCTTCTCTGCGCCAAAACCGCCAACACCTTACCCTCAAACCCAATCTAGCTTCTTGGAACCGATTCTTTGGTCTCCTTTTTCTTGATAATCCTATTGGAACCGGTTTCAGCGTTGCTTCGACACCCCAAGAAATACCAAGAGACCAAAAAGCCGTTGCGAAACATCTATCAATTGCCATCAACAAATTCATTGCTTCCGACTCTTCCTTCGAATCACGTCCAATTTACATTACAGGCGAGAGTTATGCTGGAAAATATGTTCCATCCATTGGGTATCACATCGTCAAACGAAACGTGAATCTATCCGTTTCAAAACGAGTCAATCTTCTTGGACTAGCCATCGGAAACGGGTTAACTGATCCAGCAACCCAAGTGAAAACCCATGCTCAAACCGCTTACTTTCTTGGATTGATCAACAAAAAACAGAAAACCCAATTGGAAAACCTTCAACTTGAAGCTATTCAACTGACGAAACAACAGCAATGGAACCGCGCCACAACCGCACGAAGCAAGCTCTTAAACTTGTTGCAAAACATGACCGGACTCGCCACTTTGTACGATTTCAGGAAACTCACACCCTACCAGACCAACATGGTCACCGAATTTTTGTCCCACATCAAAATCAAGAAAATCTTGAAAGCAAACGAATCGATCATTTATCAAGAATGCAGCAGTGTGGTAGGCTCCGCATTACATGATGATCTGATGAAAAGTGTGAGGTACATGATGGATTATCTGATGGAAAAAAGCAGCCTAAAAGTTCTGTTATATTCAGGGCAATGTGATCTACGAATTGGTGTGGTAGGAACTGAATCTTGGGTGAAGAAGATGAATTGGGAAGGGATCAAGGATTATTTGGAGTCAAAGAGGGAGATTTGGGTGGTCAACGGTCAAGTTGCAGGTCATGTTCAAAAATGGAGAAATTTGATGAGTGTGGTAGTTTTTGGGGCTGGGCATCTTGTGCCTGCAGATCAATCAGTGAATTCTCAGGCAATGATTGAAGATTGGGTTCTTGAAAAAGGGTTGTTTGTTAACTCTAATAAAAAGATGAATCAGAATATTTCTCTGGTAACTCAACTCTAATTGGTGTAGATTACAAGTATCTAGGGTAGAAACTTAATTGGTAGCAATAAAGTTGTGTATAATGAGAAATTTATACTTTTTAGTAACTAATGTTTTGGCACGTGTGATGCCAATTGTATATTTGTTGAGTTGAGTGGATTTGATTTTGTCTAGATTTGAAAATTGTTGCTAATTTGAATGAATTTACATAGACGGAAATTAGCAAGTACATTATTTATTTGTGACTATAATTTAATTGAGCTTGAGTCATGCCGTAAACGATGAGTGTTCGCCCTTGGTCTACGCGGATCAGGGGCCCAGCTAACGCGTGAAACACTCCGCCTGGGGAGTACGGTCGCAAGACCGAAACTCAAAGGAATTGACGGGGGCTTGCACAAGCGGTGGAACATGTGGTTTAATTCGATACAACGCGCAAAACCTTACCAGCCCTTGACATATGAACAAGAAAACAAGACGGTTTTTTTTTAATTCCAAACATAAAATATCTACCAAATAAATAATAAAATTAGATGTCGTGTTCGGTTGGTGACGAAGAAAATAATAAAATTCAGTAACAACAATTTCTGGCATTGAATTTTCTTGACAAATTTATCATTACTAATTATTAGGAAGAGAAAATCCACATTGGGCTGACACATTAGACCCATTATGTTTCATCAAGGGCCATAAACAAAGACCATACACATGTCCATAAATAAAATAAAATACAATAACCAACTAAAATAAATAATGAAAGAAGAGAAAGATAGAGAGGTTAGGCCTCGGGAAGGTACCCCATCTTGGTACCGAGCATGACATTGGCAAACACCACCCCGTCACAATGGCATGACATTGGCATCATGCAAACTGACATCCAAATGCTGAGAGAGGGGGAGCATGCCGAGTCATGTGCGTGTGTATAAACTAAAAAATAGGTGTGACAAAAAATGACATCGACACCGTGTGAATGACATCAAAATGACAAATGATGACAAAACTAACGTGGATGCAATTTTACTTAACATTCTTGCCAAGCAATTTTTAAGCCTTATAGAAGGTGGTGTAGGTGTGTGGATGGGATCACCTTTTTCATTCTGGATGAGAAAACCAACCATGTTGTTACTTTTTACACAATTGATATATATGAGCTTATTTTTAATTTTATTAATCGACAAGTCTGGAACCAACAAGTATATTAATTCAATCTGTAATTTAACAAACGATCGATTAAAGTATACGTACAACTAAATAACTTCGTATATATTTGAATTAGATTGCTAATTTCTCGATTATAATAAATATCCATAAAGTATAAAAACATAGAACTCGATGCATCTCGTTTACTACAAACATTTTTTTCTCCTTAATATCATATTGGAAGTTGGAACTTTGAATGTTTGTAGTTAGCATCTTTAATTCATTCTTGTTTTTAAATGATCTGATTTGATTTAGTTAACCCAAAACATACAAATGATTGAAACCAACTACAAAATTATAGCACTTTTTTAAAAAGAGGGACGGGACAAATAAAATTGACAAGTGCAATAATATGTTTAAAAAAAAATCATACAAAATTCAATCTTAATCCAGGCCCATATGGAAGGTGTAATGTTAATGTAGGTATAGATAGGAAACAGCAAAATACATAATCATTATTAACGAACAAGTGAATAAGGCAATTGTTTCCACTATTTTGTTTTAAGTATTTGTTGTTATATAGATTCTATGACTTGTATCTAAATCAAGTTATGGTTTTTAATGTTCGGACGTGTCCTTCTGTTTTAACATAATTTTATCTCACCTCAATGATCTTTTATCGTTCTTGAATATGATTCGGTTTTTCTTTTCTTTTGCTATTTTCCTAGATGACAAAGAAACATATACAACACACATGTTCATACACTTTATCCATTTCTTATTTTCATATTTTTGTGCCATCTTGATAATGCATTTACTTTTTCCTTTGATAATTGTTATGTAATACCATATTTGTTCCAACTATTATAATTTTTTTTTTTTACCTTAATGATTTTATTGTTTACTTTGAAATAACAAATAAAACGAAGTAAAAAGATATAAAAAGTCATAAATGTATAATAAATACTTTTGTGTATACATACATACATGTAGTATACACACATATACATACGAGAAGAATGCACGATCACAAACTACACTTCATATTTTTCTTGTTCCTGAATCCAACTTATAAAGGTCATCCCCTTTAGCTTTCATTTCTAGCCCTTTCACCATATCGCTTATATAACATCTCTTAATAATTTATAAGATAAACTAGTTTGTTTAACCCATAATATTGCGACAGGTCCAAATTATTATATTTATAGTATAGTAAAGATATATACCAGAGATATAAATAAGTGACAATATATCACATACTAAAAATAACAATTATTAAAATGATGCTAAAAATAAATGTTGTCATCAAGCTTTCTGTGTTTAATAGCACACTTAATTAGTACTGGTTTATATACTTGTGTATTACGCGAAACTAATATCTAATTTTTTATATAAAACCTATACGAATAAAGACCTAGAACATACAAATATTAAATTTTTTAAAAGATGCAAGATAATATATTTCTCATCATAGACTACTTTTTATAGCCTTTTAAATATATATGTATATGTATATGGATGTGTGTGTGTGGGGTTCAAGAGATTACTACTTATTATGCAGCATATCAGAATGTATCATTTTAAAAAATATATTTTTAAATTTTTTTTTTCATAAACATGTCTTAGTTAACATTATAAAGATGATAAATATTTTGTGTATAAATGTTTTTTACTGTAAGATTTGGGTTCAAATGAGTACCACTAGTTTTGCGGAATACCGGAGGTACCTCGCTTAAAATTATTTTTTTTTGAAATTTTTTTTCATAATCATGTTTAAATTAATAATATAAGACTACTTGCAAAAAATCACACATAAACACACACTATAACTATGTGAAACGTGCAAGTTCACATGAACTGCACTGTTGTGAACGTATGTTCACAGCTAAGCATGTTCACATGAATTTTTCCACGTTCACATGACTTTTAAGAGGCTACGAAGTGTGAATGCGTGTATTTCTTTTACAAATATGCTTATATTATTTGTATCTAAATGAATATGAAAAAAAAATTTTAAATTTTTTTTTTCTGAGCATGTTCACATCTTAAACCCGTGTGTTCACAGGTACTCACGGTACTCTGCATTTTTTAGGTACTCACACGAACCATATTCTTTACTGTAATAGTTAAAAAAGATGCACATATATACTATTTACATAAAGATTCGTTTACAATAATCACTAAAATTATAGTTTTTAAAAATAAAAATTTTAAAGTCATAAATAAATTACATATTTTTTTTTGAACAGCCAAACTTGGTAACTAGTCTAGAGTTTCGGCATTGCCATCACCCTAGACTAAGAAACCAAAAGATTTTTATTAAACAAATATCTAGCAAGATGCTAGAAAAAAGTACAAATTAAAAGGATAAAAGAGGATTACAATTCCACATTCCCCAAGAGACACTTGTACATTTACCCCTATATTTAACCCAAGCAAATAGTGACGCCTGAAAATCATCAATAACTCGAACAGGATCAAATTTTCTTTTATTGAAGATCAATTCATTCCTTGCAATCCAAATGAACCAAAACACACCACCAACAGCAGCTTCAAGGAATAACCTCCTCTTCCCATTATTACCACAGTCAGTTATACTCCAAATCAGCTGCTCAATAGAAGAAAACGATAACGGCGGAATGTTGCACCAGTTTAAAAACCACGTCCAGATTTTCAACACCGAGGGGCAAGAGTAAAAGAGATGATTGACGCATGACATCTATTTTACGACATTTGTGATTAGATTATTCTGTTTATAAAGAGATCTATTATGAACATTGTGGACAGTTATTTGTAAATGTCAAAATGAAAACGCTATAATCAGTTAACCAAAATTCGTATATTGAACCATCTGTTTTAACAGTGGGTCGGTTTCGGTTTGATTTTTCGGTTTTTATGCACACTAGGGGTGTGCAAAAAAACCAAAATCCAAACCGAAACCGAAAAAAACCGAAAAACCGAAACCGAAAATCCAAACCGTTCGGTTTGGACTTTGGTTTGGATGATGGATTTTCATAAACCGGAAATTTTGGTTCGGTTTCGGTTTCATCATACACAAAAACCGAAAAACTCCAAACCGAACCGAAAGTTATATAAATGTTAAAACTTTTATTTTATTTTTCTCTTTTAATAATGATTTCATTTGTTTTGTGTTATTTTTTTGAGCATGGAACTTATTTTTATTGAATATAAGCAATAATTAAATTTTTATTGTTAAACTTACAAATATACAATAGGTTTCATGAACGAAGAATAAAAATTTTGAAAATATAAAAAGATTAATTAAAAAACCGAAATCCAAACCGAAAAACCAAAGTCCAAATCGAAAAACCAAAAACCGAAACCGAAAAAACCAAATGGTTTGGTTTCTAAAATCCAAAAACCGAAAGTTTTGGTTTGGACTTTGGTTTTTAAGGAAAACCGATCCAAACCGCCTTTTGCTCACCCCTAATGCACACCCCTAGCTAGAAAGATAATATCACATTCTGGTAATCTCAGTCTACTTCTACTTAGAAGGATCCATGGCTCGTTGTGGTGTTAAGTGTTAATCACATGTTATCTTATATGCTATTGTAATAATAGACGGGTTTTAAGATATTGTAGAATCAATTTTTAGATATCTTTTTTTATATCAGCTGTCCTATGCGTCAAGAGAAGTTGCCAATCTATATTACCTTTTTGATTATCTGCTCCGTTTGATATTAGGTAAGCTTGTTGCCAAGTTGGGTTGGATTTGGATTTATTGTAGGGCTCAAAATTTTGTAGCAAGCCCTAACAAATGATTAACGTGTTATTTAATGATTCAACAATATTTGTTAAATTAAACAACAAATTATGTTGGTACCACTAGAAATATTAAAAAAATGATAGGACACAAATTTTTGTGGTTAAAATTATTTCATACATTTCTTATGGATTCTTAATTTCTCATAGTATGAGAAAGGTTCAATGGAAAACCTAACTTTCATAGGAAACCATTTTAAAACTTTAGTTTTTCATTAATTTTTTACTTTTTATTTAATTAAAACCTCCCTTAGTATTTAAAATAATTTTTGTTGATGGATAGAACACAAAATATTATTTATGCATAAGTTTTGTATTTATGCACAAATGGCTTATATATATATAAAGTCGAAATTTATGCATAAATAAAATCTCAGGATTTAGTTAATAACAAAAATAATATTTTACAAAATTGTATCTAACGCTTAAATTAATTAAAAATAAAAAAAAAAGTTTAAAAATGGTAAATGCAAATCATGTCCAATGAAGCAGACTATGAGATGTAATTAAAGAGTTGTTTATTATAATGGGTACCTATTTAGAGGTGGCATCCTAGGAAAGAAAAAATCTGTTGTAACCTGGTTTTGGTTTTTAGAAAACATAAATACGTTTAGAAAAAAGGTGAAAAGATTTCCGAAAATAAAAAGTAAAGAGTAGGATGATTACGAATGGAAAAGGAAAAAAAGCATAGGGATGATAAGGGGACCAATTAAGAAATTGGAAAGACAGAAAAGAGTTGAATTGATGGGGTAAGGTTAGTTAGGTTTTATGAAAGTTGTATTGTATGGGTATGGTTAGATGGGCATGTGTGGAAGGAAGGCCATTAGCCCGACAACACCCACCTCTTTGGGCTCACATGCTCCCCTTCCCCTTCCATTCACTTTCTCGCTCGCTCGCTCGCTCGCTTTACACCACTCAACTTGGACCACACTATCCTCTCCAAATGTCCATTCCTTTTTTTTCTTTTTCTTCTCAAAATATCATTTTTTTTTTCATTCAACTAAATAATAAATAGCATCTAAGAAGATTGAGTCTTGAGGCAGTCGAATAAGGCTATGTTTGTTTACCTCTTAATGGAACCATTAAAAAGTCATTTTACCTTTAAGTCGCTTCTTGATGATTCCATTAAGAAACAAACAAACAACCCCTAAGCCATCCGAGTCTGCCGAACTTGAACTTGACTCAAACTCCATCAAACTATCATTTTCAAGTTTAAGCTCGTTAATATATGTTTCAAATTAAGTTCAATTCAATTTTTAGTTAACGTAATTATATAAATGCAATTATATATATACAAAGAGTATAAATATAATTTTAAATAAGTTTAATAAGAATTATGATCTAGATCCTACTTAAGCTGCTCGAGCTTGAATTGAAACTGAGTTTATTTAGATCAATGTATAAAATAACGTTTCAAAATGCAGACTGAGCTTTTTGTGTATGAATTGAACCTTCTTTTCTTTATTTGTTATAATAAATCTCTAAAACTTATTTATAATATGTACATAAATGGTTTATTAATATTTTTAAGAATAATTTTTACGTTTTATTTTCATTGCATGGAAGCACCTAAATATTTGCGACCAAATTAAACGGGTAAGGAAGACGAAGACCCACATATAAAAGTAATAAAACTTGACATGATTTATGAAAACAAATATACAACAAAAATACACGAATTTTTGCATGTGCAACAGTCACAATCTCATTTTTAGTATTGGATTTTAGTTCATGTGCACCATTCGGGTCTTCTCTTTTATTTTTCAATATAGCAAGTTATTATTATGCTTGGGCTAGCTCATAAATGGTATAATTCATAAATAAATAAATATATATATATATATATATATATATATATATATATATATATAGAATATGGTTCGAGAGAGTACCACCCAAATGCAGCGCACCAGAAGGTACCACCTTTAAAAAAACTTTTTTAAAATTTTTTTTTCATAAACATGTTTTAATTAACATTATGAAGATCGTATGTAAATTTCACATACATTCACATCTCCTAGCTCCTAAAAAATGATGTGAACACACACTTACATAATTTTGAAGACATGTGAACATGCATTTATGTGATGTGTGTTTTCATGCACTTAGAGTGTTCGGATTTGCGTGAAATTCACATATGATCTGTGTAATGTTAATTAGAACATGTTCATGAAAAAAAATTTCAAAAAAATTACTTTTAAGGGTGGTACCTTCTGGTGCGCTGCATTAGAGGTGGTACTCACTTGAACCTAAATCTATATATATATATATATATATAGAATCATGTCCATCGGCGTACCTATAAGATTCCAGCGTACCCTATTGTGAATGATCATTCACATATATTTTTTTTTGAATAGACATGTATAAGATAACATTATAAGACTTTTTTTTTTCAAAAGAAACAACATCATAAATCTTGTGAATGATAAAAAAAAAAGATTATGTGAATGGTCATTCACACCATTCACATGGTGTGAAATGATCATTCACATGGATGACCATTCACATAAATATGCATTGAACATCCACATAATTTTTAAAAAGACAGAAAGTGTGAATGTATGTAAAATTCATATATCATGCGTATAACATTAAATTAAACATGGTTATGAGAAAAAAAATTTAAAAAAAGTTTGTTAAGGTTGGTACCTTCGGGTGTACTTGATTTCGAGAGGTACTTTTTTGAACCTGACTATATATATATATATATATATATATATATATATATATATAGGGTTGGGATCATTGCAGAACCTTAATTTAGTGCAGAACCATAGAACCAATCTAAACCATTAGATTATAATATAACACTAGGGATAAGATGGTAATTATACAATTAACATTGAATTAATAGCAGCCTACCAAGTTTGACTGTCCACTTTGACTTTTTTTTACTCTTTTAATATATAATGGACATGCAGTGTTGCATTGACGTTAAATATACGATATCAAAGTGTTCATTCGATATCGAATGATCTCATGATCTCACCATGATATATTGCATCGTGGTCTGAGTAAAATTTTTTACGAAAAATAAAAAAATATATATCATAATCGTTCTCGTTAAATCCACCAACTTTGACTACTAATTGTGACTATTATTTTGGCTCTGTTAGTAATGAACGTATATGCAATGTTGCATTGACGTTAAATATACGATATCAAAGTGTTCATTCGATATCGAATGATCTCATGATCTCACCATGATATATTGCATCGTGGTCTGGGTAAAATTTTTTTTACGAAAAATAAAAAATATATATCATAACCGTTCTCGTTAAATCCACCAACTTTGTCTACTAATTGTGACTATTATTTTAGCTCTGTTAATAATGAGCGTATATGCAGTGTTGCATTGACGTTAAATATATGATATCAAAGTGTTCATTCGATATCGAATGATCTCATTATCTCACCATGATATATTGCATCGTGATCTGGGTAATTTTTTTTTTACGAAAAATAAACACGTAAAATTTTTTCGAAAAAAATATATCATGACCGGTCTCGTTTTAAAGAGTATAAAATTCTCGTTTTTATGGTATAAATTTTTTGATTTAAAAATTAATAATATTAATGTTATTTTAATTTAAAGAAAAAGGATATTTATTTTGCTAATGTCAATCTTTTTGCTATTTCCAATCTTTTCCTTTTTTACCCCTCCAAGAATTAAAATATCACTATTACCAATCTTTTTTTCACTAATTCCAAACTTAACTCTTTTAATCAAGACCATTAGATTATTCTAATCTATGGACGATATTGGTTCTACAGTTCTACACTAAATTTAGGTTCTGTAATGATCTCATCTATATATATATATATATATATATATATATATATATATATATATATATATATATATATATATATATATATATATATATATATATATATATATATATATATATATATATATATAGATTGGGGTTCGATTGAGAACTTTTATGCATCGAGGCATCATTGAGAACTTTTGTGCATCGAACTATCTACCAAGGGTGCACAAAGGGCATTTAGGGGATATTAAATGTAAAAAAATTATTTATTTAAATGTTTTTAAAATAATTAATAGCTAAATTTGGTATGAACGATCATGTTTGAACGATTATGATATATTTTGATTTTGGAAGAGATGAACGATATGCATGATTTATTTTTGGAAGAGATGAACGATATGCATGTATATTGATGTATTTTGAATTTGTATTATTTTTGTTAATTTTGGAAGTGTAATAATTAAATAAGGATTGCATAATTCCTGTTTTACCCCTCCGCGAATTTCATTATGTGCACTTGATGCATAAAACTTTCTATTTAATTATCCTTTTGCCATTTGATATAACTTACACATTCTTTCCATCCAATAGCCAATGGAGGTTCTTTTGTGCCCCGATACACAAAAGTTCTCAATGGAACCTCACTATATATATATATATATATATATATATATATATATATATATATATATATATATATATATATATATATATATATATATATATATATAGGGGAGGGTTCTTCTAAGAACCTTAAATAATGTGGGAACCTAAGAACTAATCTCATCCATTGATTTCATGAAATCAATGGCTTAGATGTAAGATGACATTTTTGAAATTAAGAAGGCTTTAGGGGTTTTTTTGTTGGAAAAATGGGTGGGTAAGGGGTATATTGGGGATAACATTGAAAAAGGGACTGCACGTTTTTTCACACACAATTACTTCCCTCCTCTTTTTTCTCTTCATCCTTTTTTCTTTCTCCCAAAAAAAAACCACCAGAGTTTTTCTCTTCATCATTTTTTTTTTCTATGAATAATATACAACTTTATATGTAGATTAAGATATATTCTATGGAGTCAACATAATATTCTATGGTGAATATACAACATTCTATGACGGAGATACAAAGCAATACAATCCGATCGAACATTCGACAATCACAATCAATGGTGTCCATGGTAGAATCTTTTACAACCTGCATTAAAACAATGGATTCAAAACTATGATGCAAAAAAAATGTATAACTTTCTAGTAACATAGAATAGCAATATTCTATGTAGAATATGTGAACTATCTACGTAGAATATGTGAACAATCTACGTAGATTAGTGGTATTCTATGAAAAATATGTGAACATTCTGCGTAGAATTGTGGTATTCTATATAGAATATATGACACTTACCTAAGATCTATATAAATTTGCAAACAATTCTACATAGAATGCAAGATATTCTACGTAGAATGCGTAGAATGCAACATATTCTACGTAGAATGCAACATATTCTACGTAGAATGCAACATATTCTACGTAGAAGAAACGTTAAATAAATTTGCAAACAATCTGTAAAAAACTATAAATGTGAGAAGATCTATATAGATTTACACTGACATATAAAATATGAACATCATAAGATAACATAAAATCTGAGAAGAATACAAATTAAAGAATCCAAAATCTATAAATGTTTATTGAAGATCTATTCAAACAACATAGAATACAAAACTCCATATAGATTTACAGACAATCTATAAAAAACTACGAAGAATACAAAATAATCTACGAACAATATATCTTTTTTGAGTCCCAACTTAATTAAATGTCCACATTTTTGTTTTAAATTGTGTCAAAATAAGTGTCTGCTTATAAAAATAGATGATTATAATATTAGATATAATATATAGCCACTACTTAAAACTGTGTTATTTTATCTAGTAGAAATTTAATTTGGGACGAATAAATTATATGGTTTTCATAAAAAAAATTTGGATCTGTCTAGTGTATTTCTTTTAAAAAGTTATTTATAAGCAATAACTTCTTAAACACACATTATTTATTTTAAATTTAGAGCAGATGAGAGTTGATATGCTTTTAAATATTGACGTTTAGACTTTTTTAATGTCCGTTAACAAAACAAATATAGGGCAAAGATTTGCGACGTAGATTGTGTATATAATAAAACCTTATTCACTCACATCGTATTAAAAACTTTATCAATTATTGTTCGTTTATATACCTTATTTTTATTTAATAGTACCTATGCTTATGGATATTGTTGGAACCATTCTGTATTCATAACAACTATGTTAATACCAATGTATGACATGATTTAAATTTAAAAATAAATATTTAAAAATATGTATAATATAATAATTATAAGAATAATAAAGTTTGCTTAATATTAGTTAATTATTTATTAAAGTAATTATATTAAATTTGGATAAATTTGATTTTTTTTGAAATTTAAAGTAAATTTATTAAATGAAGTGGCTAAAAGAGCGACATGTTGCAAATCAAAGAAAAGTATGACACGTGACACGCTCATTTAATAATATAGATACATTCGTGACATAAATATACATCATTCCATCTCAAATATACAAACAAGACACGATGAGACCGTACAAAAATTAAACCGACACATTATGGATTTTTCCCTTTCCTTTTTCTTCTTTTACGTGACTATAAGTGTCAACGACAATTCGGAAAACCCCAAAATCCCTAAATGAATGAAACCAAAGAATGGCCCTCAAAGCACATGTTCGTGGCATATGCTTCCATGGTATTAGACTTAACTTTACAAAGAATGGGCCTTCTCCCATCTTTACTTTCCTTCCATCGCAATTCTTGGTTGTAAAATCAAATATTATCGTTCAAGATTCGTTTGATAAAATTTCCTCATTAATTTGATACGAATCATATACAGTTATGAACTTAAAGTTACTTTTACTATACTGTTTGTTTATCTGGTTATTAACTTTTGGCTTATGCATCGGCTTTAAAATTTCTTTTACCTAAAAAGATACCAAGATTCCAATTCTAGGGTCTTAAAGTAACTAGAATTCAACGCAATAAGAATCGGTTTACCTATAAAAGATACCTAACACGGACATAGAAAAACATTGCCATTTCATTGACCCGATGAATGATATCGAATTTGTTACTTGAAAAGAAAGTATCGACAAGCAAAGGCACGTTGAATTCAATGAAGAAGCCTTTAAATAAATATGGTATTTTTGTTATAAGTTAGTTTGAACTTACATATATATAGACTATAGTAATGATACACATTGATGGTGGTTTTATACGGGTGTTTCTCATATTCAAAAAACTTAATAATAAAAGTGACGTACATAATAATACGTTGGGACAAGTGACATGAAAATAAAGCTATTTTGGACTAGGATTTATATATATATATAAAGTTGGGTTCCGGTAACAACCCTCAATTTTGTGAGAACGTGAGAACCACTCTAAAATTTGTGCATATAATGTATAAAATTATGCATTTGATGCTAAAATTTATACATTTGATAAATTTATGCATTTGATATAAATATTTACGCATCTCATGATAAAATTTTTCACTTTATGTACGAATTTGCGCATTTGACAAAATTTGTGCTTTTAGTGTAAAATTTGATGAATTTAATTTTTAAAGTTAATTTTAATGTTAGATTATGATATTTATTAATATTGAAAACCATTAATGACTTTAAGTTATAAATTTAATTTTTAAATTTGTGCATTTGATGTACAATTTTGTGCATTTTGTAGGGTTCTCACGGAATTGAAGGGTTTTTATGTGAACCCAACCCTATTTATTCGTTTTAGAAATCCAAAAATCAAAATTTGCATTTAAGATATTAGCCGATTCTCGTAAAATTTTGGATTATTAAAACATTTGTATGAACCTTTAAATATATGTTTAGAAAATATGATATCCTAAATTTAATATTGACCAACAATACGTACACTCGTTATATTTTCATACGATTATTATTATTATTATTATTACTATTATTATTATTATTATTATTATTATTATTATTATTATTATTATTATTTTTCATATAAACCAATCGCAGTCATGCAATGAATTGAGGGTTGTGTATGGTTTCCAGTTTTATAACTTTTGAATATAAAATATTTATTCTACATGAACTTTTGACCTAGTCAGCTCAGCTCGATCAGCCAAAACACACTAATAAATATGAAATATCATGTTACGTACGTACGTGATTTGATTGTGACTCGAGTTTCTGTATGCATGCCGTTGTTAATTTACAACCTTCCTTCCTTCCTTCAATTCTTTTTTAATTTTTATTTCAACATTCTTAATTTCACTTTTATTTTAATTTATTTAATGAATATATATATATATATATATATATATATATATATATATATATATATATATATATATATATATATATATATAGGGTTGGGATCATTGCAGAACCTTAATTTAGTGTAGAACCATAGAACCAATCTAAACCATTGGATTATAATATAACATCAGGGATAAGATGGTAATTATGCAATTAACATTGAATTAATAGTAGCCTACCAGTTTGACTGCACAGTTTGACCATTTTTGACTCTTTTAATATCGAACGGACATGCAGTGTTGCATATATGATATATTGTATCACTTCGACGTTGAATGTATGATATAAACTGTAATTCGGCATTTAATGATCTCTATATAATATATTGAATGGACGTCTAGGTAAAAAACTTTTTACGAAAAATAAACACGTTTTTTCGAAAAAAATATATCATTACTGTTCTCATTAAATCAACCAACTTTTGACTACTAATTTTGACAATTATTTTGGTTCTGTTAATTTTGAATGTACATGCAGTGTTGCATCGACGTTGTATATACGACATCAAGTGTTCATTCGACATTGAATGATATCGGCCATGCTACATTGCATCGTGGTTTGGGTAATTTTTTTTTACGAAAAATAAACACGTAAAATTTTTTCTAAAAAAATATATCAATACTGTTCTCATTAAATCAACCAACTTTTGACTACTAATTTTGACTATTATTTTGGTTCGTTTAATTTTGAATGTACATGCAGTGTTGTATCGCCGTTGAATATACGATATGAAGTGTTCAGTCGACATTGAATGATATCGGTCATGCTACATTGCATCGTGGTCTGGGTAATTTTTTTTTACGAAAAATAAACACGTAAATTTTTTTCGAAAAAAATATATCATGACCGGTCTCGTTTTAAAGAGTATAAAATTCTCGTTTTTATGATGTAATTTTTTTGATTTAACAATTAATTATATTAATGTTATTTTAATTTAAAGAAAAAAGATATTTATTTTACTAATGTCAATTTTTTTTTGCTATTTACAATGTATTCCTTTTTTACCAGAATTAAAAAATCACTGATGCCAAATATTTTTTTCACTAATTCCAAACTTTATGGTTTTAATCAAAACCATTAGATTAATCTAATCTAATGGACGATATTGGTTCTACGGTTCTACAATAAATTTAGGTTCTGCAATGATCCCATCTATACGTGGTATCCATCTAAATTTAAAACCATTGACGTTGCCTTTCGTCTTTAATCCATGTGGTATCCACACGAATAAAGGAATTTAAAAATAACATATGTAATACGTACAAAAATAATTAAGAGCCTAAGAAAAGCCAGAGAGAATATAAACATGTATAGAATCAAATTAATGTTATTTTTCGCTTACATTTACATGTCTACTTTTGAAGTAATCACAGGATGTTTGATTATTAAGCTTTCGAAATATTTGTTAACAAGTTATGTGGTGTCCGTGCGTTGCGAGTGATGTATAGATATGTATTTTTTGTACTTTAATAGATACAGTTTAAATGATTAAAATCATACTTTATTTATAAACTAATTAATAATAAAATTTTAACAGAAAAGATAAAAAATCTATTAAAATTATACTAATTATAATTAAAAAATAAATTAAATAAATTGAATAGGTTGGAGAAAAAACTAATCACCAACCAAATTATATATATATGTATATATATATATATATATATATATATATATATATATATAAAAGCATATGACATTAGCTACAAAACATATGTTTATCATTTATCGTAGTTATTACAATAAACAAAAGTCATGATGTATGACCGAAAATGACGATAAACTAATAATATTTTCTTAAATTTTTTTATTGGTGTGATTAATATTTATCGTAGTAAAGCAAAATATTTTCTTAAATTTTTTTATTGGTGTGATTAATATTTGAAATAATAATGTTATTAATATAAAAATATTTAATAAACTAAACATTACAAACTAATTAGAATCAATCAAACATTATGTTAAACCGAATATAAAATGAACTTGATTTCATAAGTAATCACAAAGATATCGATATAAGACATTATAAAACACTAAAATTATTATAACCAAAATAAATCTTATTTTCAAAAGAGAATTAATTATTATTTAAATATATCAAATTTTAAATAAAATATATATAAGAACATGAAACATTCTTATCATATAATTTACATATAAATAATAATAAAATATGTATAAGCACACTTTAGCAAACCCCATCACAAAATAGTGTTTAACAAAAGCTTCTTCTAGTGCATTTTAGCACATTAATATATTATTAATCCTTAGATTTTCATCTCTAGCACATTTTAGCAAAGCTCATTTATAAATTATATTTCTTTGTTGATGTGAGAGGTACAAAATAGCAAAACCCACTTATGAATAGTGATTTCATTAGTGGGTAATGTATAAAGGTGTAATATATGAGATAGTTGTCAGCAATACAAATTAAATTCTGTAATTCGTACATCTTATGTGACATATGTCTGTTTGACACATAAGTATTAAAAGCTTTTGAAATTTAAGATTCTGATTTTTTAAATTTCTAAGTTTTTTTCATCTATAAATGTATTTGAATGACCTTTTTCCCGAGCTTACTAAAACTAGAAGAGAGCGCTTGTCATGCGAAATAGAACTTGAATGAATTATAATTTAATTTATTGCATATAGTACGTAGTTGATTGATTGAGACGTGAAACGATATTTAATGTTAGCTAAGAGTATGAAGTATGCGAAATGTTAGGAATCCAAATTCATCTACAAATACTAAGGATTAATAGATTTCTTTAACCATAGAATTTGATGAAATCTAAGACATTTTTATTCATAGTTTTTGTAATTAAAATTTTAAAATACACTATAAACAAATTCTAATTCTTTAAAAATCCATTTCGTGAGACAAACACTTAGACTATAAGCTCTTAATTTATAAGCCACTTCAAGAGCTTGTTTAGTAAAAACTAGCTGGAGTTAAAGCCGGCGTTTACGGTAGTTAAAACTTAAACCTTTTATGAAGAGATATATTTGATAAAATATCTAGAATTAGACATCAAAAATACAAAATGACATAAAAACACATATATAATAAACAAACCTAAATAAAATCACATCTAAATGACTTTATTTTTGTGCATGTTTGTGTGTGCGTGTCTATACACACACACACATATTAAGGGTGAGCCTGAATTATTTTTGGCAAAAACAGTTGCTTAACAGAAGATTTTGGTTTTTGTATAATAGAAAACAATTTGGTTTTTGGTTTGACAGTTTGATCCCACAAATTATTGGTTTTTAGTTTTTATAATTTGGGTCGGTTAGGGGTCAAGTGTTCCCGATAAACTTTTAGTTTCATGACTAGATATACGTCAAATGCTTTCAACGTCGGTTTTCTAATAAAACCCAACTCTATTTTTCATAAAAAACACATTAAGCTCTTTTTGGAGTGACTGTTCATACTTTTAATATAGTGTGATGAATTATAAACCGATTATTTTAATATTTATGAAAAATCGACCCCTATAAATTTTTTTGACCCGCCACTAGTTTTGGGGTTTAAGCCCGAAAAACTTGGATTTTTATACTCTAAACTTGGACTTTAATTTTATAAATGATTTATATTTGAATTTTTTTTTTATTAAATTGGGTTTTGATTTATTTAACTTGGATGTCAGTTTAGTTCGGTTTTTTAAGTTTGATTCTTAGTTAAATAATTGATACTTTAATAAGTCGATTTATTATACATGAGTATTAAGAACGAAATAAGTTTTAAAATATTTTATGCATATGTTAATATTTTTTTTTGTCAATTTATGCAACCATATTGATATTTGTTACCACTTAGGCAATATTTTACCAAAAATCTGATTTTTTTATGGTATGTCATCATTAATTTTATATTATGTTTCAACGTCACTTTATTAATTAAAAAACAAATAAAATCAATAAAAATATAAGTTTGTTGTATAGATAACTACTCAATACAATAAATAAATAGTATAATCATTCTCATTTAATAAGTAACCAATTAGTTAATTTTAAAGATCTCTTATCAAAATAGAAATCATGAGTAAGATTTTTGAAAAAAAAATAAAAATAAAACCTAAATGACATCATCCCTTTCGTACGGTTTGAAATTTTATCTTACCAACCATAATCTTAATGTATTTTATTATTCACTACATTTCGTTATTGATGACATAAAAATGCTAAAAAGAAATAACCACACGTTTTCAAACGCATCCATAAACCTTATTTCGATTTAAACATTTAATAATTCAATTTAAGAACCTCATTGTTTTAAATATTTTGAAATATGAAAACCGATGCACCATTTGGACGTTCAAGTCAATCAAACCACTTCTTTTTAATATATTTGGTTTGTTAACCAGAAAAGTAAATTGGATTTTTCTTATATTCAAGTTTAAAAAAAGTTGATTTTTAAATTGAAACGAGGTTTATAGATGCATTTGCAAATGACACAAAACTCTATTTTTAAGCTTTTTGATGTTGTCGACAATGAATGAGTGGTGAATAGTGATAAAAACTAATGAGATGTCATCAAAAAAATATATGAATGATGCATTTGATACTGATTAATTAACAAGACTTAGTCGAAATATCATGAAATGTCATAAAAAAAATATCATATTTAGGTAAATGTATTGCAAAATTTTGGTAATAAATGTAAATGTGATTACAAATATGATTGTATAAAACATTTTAACATTTGTTTAATTGCATACATTAATGACAAATTTAATGTGGTCATGTAAATTGAGAAAAATTTCAAACGTAGTTGAATTAAACATGACAAAACTTATTTCGCTGTGTAAATTGATAGAAGGAGAAAAGGTTGTAGCATAAATGTGTGATTATCTCTCTCTCTCTCTCTCTCTCTCTCTCTCTCTCTGTCACACTCTCCCTCTCTATTTCCCACTCTTTAAGGTGTCGGGTAAAGGTAAGGGTGGGGTAGGGTAGGGGTAGGGGGTTTAGGATAGGGTAAGGTAGGGGTAGGGTGGATGAGGTAAGGTATGGGGTAAAGGTATAGGTGGGGTGGGGTGGGAGAGACGTGTATTTTTTTTGGTGTGATAAGTGGTGATAAGTAGCATATCAAAGTCTTATCATGATAAGACATGATAAGAGAATTTTGACTCTTATGTCTTCTGCATATCAAACGCACTTATCAGTATTTCCTCTTACCGAATAAGAGGTTAACCTGTGATACGAGCCTGATAAGTGGCTATCAAACACCCCCTAAATCATGTAAGTAAGAAATCACTCCGTAAGTGGTAACAACAGTGATTCGTGAATGGGGTAGTCTATTTACACCCATGATGGGATAGAAAAAAGTTAGGTTGACTTTACAAAGTGAAATGGTAAAATGTATAATTTTTAATTGACTAATTAATTATAAAAAATTAATTTATAACAATAAGTAATAATGATAAAATAGAGATATATGGGTTTTGTGAATCACTTTCACCCACAGGCCACAGCCACACTAGACTTACACGTGCACATTCTCCCCTATAAATACATACACACCGTCGTCTATCAATCCTCATGCCCATATCATATCATATCATATCATCTTATCACTTTCTCTCTCTAACTATCGATTCCTTCTGTTGTTGATTGGTTGTATGAGTATCAGTCACAGACTTTTTTAAGTTTACAAAAAGTTACATTTTAATCTCTTTCTCCGCTATGATTACCGGCCATGATTTCTACACAGTCATGGCGGCAATGGTGCCGTTATACGTCGCTATGATTCTGGCTTACGGCAGTGTACGCTGGTGGAAGATTTTCTCTCCTGATCAGTGCTCCGGCATCAATCGCTTTGTCGCTATTTTCGCTGTTCCCCTTCTCTCCTTTCACTTCATTTCTTTGAACAATCCTTACGAGATGAATTTTCGATTCATCGCTGCCGACACCCTCCAGAAGATAATCATGCTCGTCGTACTCGGGCTTTGGGCCAATTTCACTAAGAATGGGAGCTTGGAATGGATGATTACCATTTTTTCACTCTCCACGCTACCTAATACTTTGGTCATGGGGATTCCGTTGCTCATCGCCATGTACGGTGACTATTCAGGCTCCTTGATGGTTCAGGTCGTCGTCCTGCAGTGTATTATTTGGTACACTCTGCTCCTTTTTTTGTTCGAGTATCGTGGCGCCAAGATTTTAATTACCGAACAGTTTCCGGAAACCGCCGCGTCCATTGTGTCGTTCAAGGTGGAATCCGACGTCGTTTCACTTGACGGCCATGATTTTCTGGAAACTGATGCCGAGATTGGAGACGACGGGAAGCTTCATGTGACGGTGAGGAAATCCAACGTTTCTAGAAGATCGGTTGGGCTTGGTTCCATAGCCGGAATGACTCCACGGCCGTCGAATTTAACGGGAGCGGAGATCTACAGTTTGAGTTCCTCGAGAAACCAGACTCCAAGAGGATCCAATTTCAACCACTCTGATTTTTACTCTATGATGGGGTTTCCCGGTGGTCGGCTGTCGAATTTTGGTCCGGCGGATATGTATTCCGTTCAGTCATCGAGAGGTCCGACGCCCCGACCATCGAATTTTGAGGAAAGTACAGCTCCCGGACCTTTAAATTCTCCGAGGTTTGGATCTTATCCGGCACCGAACCCGGAGATTACATCCACCGTCACGAAACCAGCAAAAGGCCTACACCCACCGCATACGGCGGTGCAACAAAATGGCTCACAAAACAAGGCAAAGCATGATGACAAAGAGCTCCACATGTTCGTCTGGAGTTCCAGTGCTTCACCGGTTTCTGAAGGCGGTGGGCTCCATGTTTTTGGTGGCACTGATTTCGGAGCAACAACGGAGCAATTAAATCGAACCGATCACGACGACGCTAAGGAAATCCGGATGGTTGTCTCCTCTGATCATCCTGAAACAAAAGGTATTGCTACCCGTTTATACAGCTGTTCAGTTTTAAGAAGGTGTAATTTATGGCGTTAATTAATGGTGCAGGGAGCGGGGAATTCGGGCGGGATGATTTTACTTTCGGTGGTGGCAAGGGTGGAGATGATGAGAAGGAGAAAGAAGGTTCGATTGGTCTCACAAAACTGGGATCGAGCTCTACGGCTGAGCTTCGTCCTAAAGAGATGCCAAATCCTGAGGGAAATGGCGGAAAACAGATGCCGCCGGCGAGTGTGATGACCCGATTGATTCTGATAATGGTGTGGCGTAAGCTTATCCGGAACCCGAACACGTACTCGAGCCTCATTGGTCTAATCTGGTCGCTTGTTTCTTTCAGGTAATTAATGGATTTTGTACATTGGCCAAAAAAGAAATTAATATACTCCTTGCTCTTTGACTTGTTTCTTTCAGGTAAGTAATGGACAAAATAAAAATAATTTAAATGCTATAAACTAAAATGGGAGTTGCGTTTGTAGACAACTTTAATTAAAATAGACACCAAAATCTTATTATTTTTTTAAAAGTTGATTGTAAAACAACAAAATCTAATAAGTAGTTTAGTCTTCAGATTTTGTTCCTCATTCTCTTCAAGTCACATTTTTAGAGGGTATAATATAGTTATAGGATTAAAGGGGGTTTTAAAACATGAAAGAGTTAATTAGTAGTAAAAAAACATATCTTTATTATATATCTATGTTATTAACGAAGGAGTGTAATGATGACAGGTGGCACGTGGTAATGCCAAAAATAATAGAGAAATCGATTTCAATACTCTCGGATGCAGGTCTTGGAATGGCCATGTTTAGTTTAGGTAAGTTTTTTCATGAAATTAATTAAATAAATTAATTTTGAGTAGAAATAAAAAAAATGATTGTTTGTTAAAAATATATATGGGCCGGGGAGCGTAATGATTGAAAAATAGACTCAAATTGTGGTCCCTATTGGGGCTATGGAAGGAAATTCAACATCAATCTTATCAGTTGGTTGTTGACGTCGAAGGTTTAATCCATCTTTAAATTTTACTCACTTCTGTTTTGGTTATGGTTTTGGTTGCAGAAAGAACAGCAATTGTAACAACCAACCTTGACAAATCTGTCTCTTATATATTATATTATATTATATTGATGAATTGTTAAAATGTTTTGTAAATTAACGTGAAGGTCTGTTTATGGCGCTTCAACCAAAGATAATCGCTTGTGGAAATTCAGTGGCAAGTTTCTCCATGGCGGTGAGGTTTTTAACCGGACCGGCAGTGATGGCTGCCGCTGCCATTATCGTTGGCCTCCGTGGTACCCTTCTCCATGTTGCCATCGTACAGGTAGCTAGATTTTAACATTAATTTCTCCTATTTATAATCAATCCATCTGATCTACCAATCCTCTCAAGTCACCTTCCACTACCAACATGCATGTTTTATTTGTTAGTAGATAACATGACATAATCTTTGATCATATATCAGAATTGAATGGTCACATTGCTAACTTGTTTTTGGCTTTTACAAACAACAGGCTGCGCTTCCACAAGGGATTGTGCCATTCGTTTTTGCCAAAGAATATAATGTACATCCGGCGATTTTGAGTACTGCGTAAGTATTCTCCCTTCCCTTCAATTTTATGTTAAACAACAATCTAACTAACATGATTTGTTTATAGAAAATAAGAGATAAACTCTTGATTAATGAACCATAATTTAAGTGATATTTGTTTGCAAGCATTGAAAAAAGCTTAAGCTTTTACTTGAATAGAATAGAATTACCGTTTTGTCTTCAATTACTTATAAACTAAAACTCTTGATTAATATAAACATCATTTTTTTAACTTAAAAGTTACAACTATATATTTTACAACACATTTTTATAGAACTAAACGCTCTGCCAAAAAGTCATAATTTCAAAAGCTACGTACGTCTAGCTAGTTTTATCAATCAAATGTACACTAGGTGATGTTAACATGAGTAGTAGGTATGTTTTTGCTTTGGGAATACATTGAAGTCATAGAAAAGGAAAAAAGAAGATAAATTAAAAGTGTGTTTAATTGTCGTTTTGGATATTGACAGGGTGATATTTGGGATGTTAATTGCATTACCCATAACATTGGTGTATTACATTCTTCTTGGCTTGTGAGATATAGAGAGAGAGAATTAAGGTACGTACGTGGGGAATTGAAGATATATATGTCTGAATGAACATGTTTCGGATAGATGGAATGTTGAAGACAAAATTTAGTCATCCAACAATTGTAAGTACGTACGAGCATTAATTGAATGATCCTATAAATTAATTAAGACTGACTCGACTCCCAAACAAACAATCTCAAGATATATGGGAAATTTTGACTCACATTTCCTTCATACAAGGATCTTGCTCCCCAAACACTACCTATCTACCTACCTACTAAATTATATCTCCAAGGATCCATCGAGATGGGTTTTTTAAGACATATGTACGTACGAGAATATATTAATTAGTTGTATATTGGCAAATTAATTATTGTTTGTTGTATTTCTATTTTGTTTACTGTAATTAGTAATTTAGTATCAACATATATGATGATGGATGAAATGAAAAGAGACGCTGTTGTTGCATGCCTGTCTGCCTTGTTTATAGAAAAATAAAATAAAAAAATATGTGTTGGTGTACGTTTTTCAAGCATTACCACTCTACTTATGATTTAACTGGACCGTCATATTTATATGGTAACTCTTCCATACTTAAATAGGTAAATTTTATATATGTTTCCATGTTGGAATCAAATGATCAAGGATTGTTGTACGCTAAAAATCAGAACGTGAAACGATTTATGATATCATGGCATGGTCGATGCGCAAATCATTGATAATCTCTTTGTGATGTTAATTTCTATGAAAAGCGCAAGCAAATAAGAAATAATTTTAGTTGACACATCATAGATGGATAAAGAAAAAAAATTTTAAATATGAAATTCATTGAAACTTGGTTAGGTTAAATTAAATAGTGAAGCAAACACTACATGCAATTGCCAACCGGTCAGTAATTAAGTTGTAGCTTGTACCCATTTATAGTCTTATTTCATTATCCAACAATTTAGAACTAACTAGTAATTATTAGTAATGGTGGTTCATGCATCTTTTGAGACGTTCCACGTCATTCTGGCCTCCAACTTTTGACTTTCATAGTTAAAATTAAGAATCACCATTGTCATCGATTATCATTCAAGTTTAGAGGGAATTTTAAGTTTTTAATTTGGGAATTATGATGTAGTTGTCCTTTATTTCTTTTCTAATTTTGTTTGTACTTTGCTAGCATCTTGCTAGTTTTTATATTTATAATATCTTCGTTCGGGTTTTCTAGGTGGGGGTGATGGCCATGCCGAAGCTCTCGTCTAGTTAACCTTTTTGCCGTTCAAAAAAAAAATATGTATGTTAGCACGTACAGTCATTAATTGAGTTAACAAATGATATTATCATATATACCTAGTAAATTGGTACGCCATCAATTTGCATAACTTTTTAATCTCCTTATATATATATGCTCAGCTCAAATACCAAAAAAAAAAATAATAATAATAAAGAAATTGGATATATAGCGTACCTTACCTTCTAGAAAGCATCCTCATTAAAAATGAGTAAAGGGATGGGATGGATTATGAGGTGGCTCTGGAAACGCATCATCTTTACTTTGTGGCCCAAAAACTACTTTTTGTGGACTTTTGTATGCAAGTGTGTGTGTGTGTGTCCCAAAGTAATTTAACTTTATTTCATTTGCTCATTTGTCAATGGGATTGAGGGCCATTATGTAACACTCACACACTTCATCTATAACATATTCTTTTCTCATGAATGTTATATATTCTATTATTTATGTTTAACTTATCATACTACCTTTATTATATACTATATGAATGGATTTTGGGTATGCTTAGTTGAAGTTGTAAGCTTAAGTTTTTAAAAACTATATTTTTTCATTAAAATGAACTTTTGAATTTCAAAATTTTGTTTGGTGGATGTAACTACAATTATAGCTTAAAAACTTAAATGTCGTTAGAGGACATTGATTTTTTTCTAAACAACATAAATTTTATTAAGATCTCAAGCAAGATACTAAGAGCCAAGAAACCACCAACTACACCAATTCAGTTTTCTATGAAATATGAATTAATCCTCTAGAGCTTAACAAAAAAAAAACCAACATTGAGTCATAAGCAATAGATAAGAACTAACAAACGAATCTGCGAAAAGGTCTTCGAGAGTCTGTATTTCCATAATATCCAACATACTGAAAGCACCGCCGCTAAAAACGCTTCCAGTCCAAAACCTTTAAGACCCAATTTCAGACCCCAAGTGATAAGCGATTGAGTCGACCTATTAGACGGAGCACATACCACCCACCATCTTCTGAAATTTGCCAACAACTCCCTAGCTATATAACACTCGCGAAAAGCATGATCTTGAGATCTGGAACTTCACCACGCATAGAAAACGATATGAGTCCAGGGAAATGTCTCTCAATGACAGGTTAGATCAGGATGTCTTCTTGGAAATCGACGAGACTAAGTGCAAGCGCCAAGAAAACACCAAGGTCCCCTCAACGGATAGGCCAAAGCTGGGAGAATGAGATTTTATGTCGTAATTGTCATAAACCGTAAAAGCCCTCAAATAATATCTCACGGAAGGAAGGGCAGGGAAAATGTAGCAGTTCTTTTTACCAGAGGAGATAGGGAAGTAATGGAGCTTCTTCTCATGGATGGATTGAAATAGTAGGGATTCAGAAACGAGACCATTAGAACCGGCGGTAAAATAATGATTGGAGAGTGAAGACTTTACTCTGATGCAACCATAACAAAATAATAGATAACTCATAAGGTATATATTAGTTTCTTTCATTTGGTAATTGGTTAAAGAATTTATAGTCTGTGATTCAAGAATCGAATGCATACTTTCTGTAATCGAGCATTCAAGTAATCAAGTGCTTACTTTTTGTCTTCCTGTAATTGAGCATTTAAGTAATGGGCGTCAACTAGTTAGCCATTTAGGGATTCTGTAATAGAACTAGAGCATTTTGCATTCAAGTGCTTGTTTGATATTGCAGATTAACAAATTGTTGCTTGTTGTAGTTGGTTACTGTCAATTGACAATTGTCAAATAGGCATTCAACATTCTATATTCAATTATTCAATTATGCATCCTCATTCTGTTAATTACCAAAATTTTTTTTGATATTTTGATCAGACTGTTTGATTGGTTACTGTCTAGTGCTTGTTTGTCAATTACAGGATGTTCATTCTGTCAAATATTTTGATCAAGTTGTTTGATTAGTCACAGTCAAGTGCTTATTGCCAGATTGTATTCAAATAGACATTCTGATCAACTGCAGACTGACAGATTGTATTCAAATAGGCATTTTGATCAAATTGTTTGATTTGTTGATCATGTACTTGTTTGATATTGTAGATTGTTGCTTTTTGTTTGATATTACAGATTGTTGGGTTTTTTTTGCTCACGGCTTATCGCTCGCGTTATTTTCATGATCAGGTTTTATCATTCTATGCTTACGTATTGTTTTATTTTATAAATCTTATTTAGTTATTTGATTGACTTGATTTACCATGATTCCTCGAAAACAACCATCAGCTGCTCAAAATAGATTTATGTTGTATTTGTTATTGAAAGTTTATGTATCCATGACATTTTATTTTTAATAAAATTCGGCGTGAGCATGAGCCGCCTAGCTTAACTAGGTTCCAAACCCCTAAAAAATTGTGTGTTTTTGTTTAGGTATTTATATGGGCCATTTTGTTTTGTTGGTCGTCCTGTGCGTTAAAAATCTTAGGACTGGCCCTGGGAGCCAACGTAGTGTTGACTCTTTTGAAGGAGCTGATAATTGTAAATGCTAATTAATTGGGGCTTTGGCTTAGACAAATGAAATCAAACAAAATTGTATTGAAAATTTTATCATCTTGCATGGAAACTTTATCTCATTTGGATGTATTTTATTGTTATGTGCCCTAAAACCACAACTGCACACATGAATGATTTGCCAATATGGCTTTTAAATCCTTCCTCTTGTAATATTCCTTTTCATTTTACGTTATACCAACTAGCATTTAATTTTTTCTTTAATATTATTAATTTATTATATCATATCATAACATAACCAACCATTAATTGTAACCAATGATCCTACAATTAATTAGTTGCATGGATAGCATATAGTTATTACGATACATCCATCATCTCATTAATTCATTAACAATCATTAATTACTTAACGGTAATAATTCAATATGACTGTACACGTATATAGTTGTGATTTATGCGTTTCTTGTGTCATTAATTGTAACTAAAGTAAATACTACATATATATTGTTTTGGTTTCTTAATTTAGGTTATATGAGAAGTGCAATTAATGAGTGAATGAATTCAATAGATCTCGATCGTCACTTTTGTTTTTTAAATTATATTATAAGTAATATTTATTTGCTTGTTAATTAACTGTATATATATGATTTTTTTTAAATAAAAACAAATCAGAGTAATCTTAATCATCCAAATTAAATACATCTCATCTTTTTTGTTGTAGTATTGCAACATATATTAGGTCATGGTATTCTTTTAAAGATTTTAAATTTATCTTGAGATGCTGACTTATAATAGATGTGTACATTAAATGTTTGTTTTACGTTATACTTCAAATTTTCATTGTTGGTTATATTTTTTTTGCTTCCATTTGGCAGTTATATTTTTCTTTTTATTTTCATTTGGTAGTTATATTTTATTTTGTTTTCATTAGGTAGTCTACAAACGTTTTCTTAACCTACAAATGGCATACAACTTGTAAAATTTTTTGAAGTGACTATTAAATATCAATATTGTAAAAAATAGAGGAGTGCAGAATTTGGGATTGACTTGAAAAACCGATAAATTGTTCTAAACCAGAATCTAACCGAATGACAACTGTTCCAGTTCGATATACTTCATCTGTTGGAGGCTTGGGCTGGAGCTCTTGCTAGTTGGACTAGAAACTAGTTATTCCGGTGTACTTGTTGGGCAGATCGACCATCCTTCATCCCTTCGTTCCAAGTGAGAATTTTTAAAATTTTAGATCAACAATTCCAAATAAGAGAAGAACTAGTAAAAACAGTTCCAAGTCCTGCACGTCACTAATATTTACAATATAGAAAATAGTCGTGCATAGATTTAAATCAAACACATATTATTTTGTAAGTTAACAAATCATTTATTAGAAAAAAATTGATAATTATCTGATAGAAAGAGTAATTAAAAAATTACTACCAAATATCAAATGCTAAGAAAGAACACATAAATAGAAATAAAAAATGAAAAAAAAAATGTCTCTATTATATGTCATTTTATAATTTGTCTGTCACTATTATAAAGAGAAAAATAGCTAAATAGTAGCATACAAAGCAAAGGGTGGTCCAGGCTTTTATAACTAAACCCATGCTACGGTCATGTGGATGTGGTGCTTGCTTAAATCATAGTGTCTATTATTAAAGGAGAGATGGATGTGATAGACTCCAACCAAATGGCTTTCAATTTCTAGCTACTTTTTTTTAAAGTCAAATATATTTATAATGTAAATTTTGATAAAACTAACATGATCGATATCACATACGTTTTTTTGTTGTTGATGCTTAAATTAAGCATGTTTGGATTAGAAAATAGTATTTCTTTTTTTAATATATGTACGTGTTTAGTTACTGAAAATTTTCATCTCATTTTTCAAAAAAAAAAAAAAAAAACTTATTTACTTAACAACTAAATTTTCATTTCACTTTTAAAAATACCACTTTTCATACTCTCTCTCTCTCTTACTTTTCTATTACGTACCTTATGTTTCTTTATAATATTCTCTTTCTTTTTCTTACTTTTCTATCATATATCATATTTTTCATATTTTATAATCATTCATTTTATTTTTCTTTAAAAAAAACTTCATCATCTAAACAAAATTTCACTTTTATTAAAACCCTTGTTTTTTTTAGAAAACTATAAATTGAAAACTGAAATTAAAAAATAACTAGTTTTCATTAACTATACGCATCCTTAAAGGGTCCGTAAGCTAGACTTGCTTTTGGTAAAAAAAAAATCGTTGAAAACAAGGTATTTTAGAAACATTGTTTTTTTTTTTTTAATGTTTAGGGTTCATAATTTTCAATTTAAATTTTCAAAATGCCTTTTTCTAAAAAAACTTCATGTTTTATTCATTTTTATTAAAAATTTCAAACCGAAAAATTTTAGTTATTAAACGCAACCTAATCTTTTTTATTGCTAAAATTAAGAAATACATGAAACAGAATTTGAGAGGATCAGATTCAACAAAACAGGAAAAGATCGATGAATCTAAACAAAAAAAGTTGCCTCAAAATTGTGAAGAAAAAGAATAATTGACCAACCTTTTTGCAAATCTGAGGTCCTATTGACTTGAGGGAGGTTCCATTGAGAACTTTTGTGCATCGAGGCACAAAAGAACCTCCACAGGCCCTTGAATGAAAAGAATGTGTGGGTTAGATCAAATGGCAAAAAAGTAATTAAATAGAAAGTTGTATGCATCAAGTGCACATAATGAAATTCTCGGATGGGGTAAAACAGGAATTATGCAATCCTTATTTAATTATTACACTTCCAAAATTAACAAAAATAATACAAATTCTAAATACATCAAAATACATGCATATCGTTCATCTCTTCCAAAAATAAATCATGCATATCGTTAATCTCTTCCAAAATCAAAATACATCATAATACAAACATGAATCGTTCATACAAACATAAATCATGCATGTCGTTCATCTCTTCCAAAATCAAGATGGAGCTAAGAGAGAGAGAGAGATAGAGAGAAAGAGGGAGTGGTTTTAGGAAAGAAGTTAATGGTGATTTTCATACCAAATTTAGCTATTAATTATCTTAAAAACATTTAAATTCAAAAATAATTTCCATACATTTAATATCACCTAAATGCCCTTTGTGCACACTTGGTAAATACTTCGATGCACAAAAGTTCTCAATGGTGCCTCGATGCACAAAAGTTCTCAATCGAACCCCAATCCTATTGACTTATTGAGGACACTGTGCGGTTGAGCTCACAATTGTGTAAACACATCACTTATGTCTATTGTTTTTGGTTAATAGAAAGCTTATATGCATAAAAAAAAATCTTTATAAATTAACGTTCGTTTTCCATTCTGACTTTTGGATACTCTTTTTTGCCCGTGCTGCATATATCATGGCATATGGAAAACAAATGCATGCATGCATACATACATATATCATGTATAAACAGCACATGCACACATGTATGTAATTTCGCACTCATCATAATGCATGTATGTTAGTACATGTCGCCAACTTATTTATGTGAACACTCCATCTCATAGAGGTTAACATATTAATTAATAAATACTATGAAGCACCGTCTATAATAGTACACCTTCTATATCTATAAATATCGAAGCTCCGGTTAGTTCTACCTTTTGATTTTCAAAACAAAAATCTACATCTATAAATACTATTAAAAGAGTAACTAAAATTGACATTTGTCATATTCTCATGACGACAAATGACATCTTCTACTGATGACAAGCAGGGGCGGATCCACATTGAATGAAGCGGGGGAAAGGCCCCTAACGATGTGCGTAAATTTGACAATTTTTTGCTTATGTGTTCCGGAAAATTAACAAGATGAATGCCTTATAAAACCTCATGCCCCAACGAAAATTTTTTTCTGGATCCGCCACTGATGACAAGTGTTAATTAGTTATTCAAGATAAAATTAAAATTTTTAAATCAAATTACTTTTAAGATAATATTATGGTTGGATACTTAAATCATAAAAAAATCAACACTTGAAAGTTATTATTGATTAGTTTTTTTGTTTAAATAATTTATACATAAATTTATAATAATAAGATATATTAAATATTATTAATTAGTATTAGAAGTTTGAATATTAATTTTTAAGTTTATATGGTTTTAAGAAAGCAAATTTATTAAAGTTATCCGTGTAATACACATTTTAATAAACTAGTATATATAATAGTAACACATATCGACATATGTGTGCAAACACAACGTCCCCCTCCTCTCCCAACACACACACACACTCATGCATGCATGTATGTTCGAATAAACAACACTAGTTTACGGAATTATGACCGATGTATCACCCCTTAAAAACAGTTTCTAAAAGCTTTTTTTATAAACAATCATGTTTTAATTAACCATACAAGAAAATTTGCAAAAAGTCATACATATGAATAATATCATTCAAAGTTGATGAATAATTTCTAAAAGTAACTTAACGTTATTCGATTTTGAATATTCAATACATACAAATATGGTGCAAAACTGTAAAATGAATAATCGACTTTGAATATTCAAATTGTAACGTAAATTGTAACTTGGCCAAGTATTATAATATATTTGTATAAATTGGATAATACAAAATATAGAAAAAATAATGGTAATGGTGGTGGTACGAATACGTAATGTTGAACATAAATGGATGTAATTAAAAAATAGTTGAAGTCGTAGAGAGAAGTCGTTTTCAGTGTAGGGCGAACACCGGACATTATGGCATGGGTGGTGGCCGGCGGGGACCACGCTGATGGTACTGGTGGATGACAACAACACCTGCTTACAACAAAACCCTCTTCAATTTACTTTTTATTAATATAAAATTATCACGTTTGTATGTGTTTATAATTATTAATAAATTAAGGGTGATGATAAATGCACACCCCTTGTTTTTCTAATTATACACCCTCTTTAATTACCTTAATCATTAAGTAATTATTGCATGATTTGATTTATTTATATTATTTTTAATATATAAATACAATAATGATGATAATAATGGTGGGTCCCACCCACTAAAAAACAAAAATAATTATATATAAATTAACAAAGGGTGGGGTGTGTTGTTTATAAATTGATGGGTCCCACAACATTAGAAGTAATTAAGCTAATTATATATATATATTGCCGACGGAGCAGTGAGAAAAATGCTCACGTGACACAATATTATTGGTAGAAATTCCTATTTTTAAGGCTGATTTGGCACAATATGATTGGTTAAAATTGAGAAAATTAACGTTGCTGATTTGACGCAATATAATTTGTTAAAATTCAGAAAATAATAGGATAACATCAGCAATCTTATCAAACTAACAAACTTGCATAAAATAATAAGATATTTATTTATATATACAAATTACAATTAAACATTAATTTTTCAAAATTATTATTTTTATATTTTATAAAATAGATATAAATAGTTGATTATTCTAAAATTTTCATATATATATATATATATATATATATATATATATATATATTAATTAATATAGATTAAAATTTTAGTTTATAAATAAAACAATATTTTATATTTTATTATAATAAAGTAATAAACAAAATATATGAAATATATTTTTATATATCGTTTGGTTACTTTTTTAAAATGTAATAAAATTAATAGTTTAATAAAATTAATAATTTAGAATTTTAAAAAATTTAATAATTTTATATAATGTTTATTTGTTTTTAATAAATTTATAAGAAAATGGTAATTTTTTTATTATATACATACATAAGTATTGATGAGATAACATTTACATTTAGATTTAAATTTTATTGATGATCCAGTTTAATAAACATATAAAATACAACAGATAAACATATAAAAGTAGTTTTTTAATCAGCATATATTATTAAATAGGTAAACATATGACATTTATTATTTAGAAAAAATTATGTGCTAGCTTGCTTTTTTACTACGAGCCATTTTTATTGTCTCGTCTGTTGGGTCAAAATTGTGTCATCCCTAATTCAAACCTCAGAAAAAATGTCGTACTGATATACTTTTTTTTTACATTTAAAGCTTCTCATTATTTTGTATTGTTTATGTATTAATGCTTCAAAATTAACACATGTTTTAAAAAAAAATTTCAGTATACCATGAAGAACAATGAAGATCTTCGTTAATAATGAAGCGATAATGTTTTAAATAAATCTTTAGCCAATGGGATATGTCATGCCATTTAAATTGGTCAATGTGATTTTATTAAGATTTATTAAATTTTTTTATAATAACTGCTTTTGTTTGATAACATTTTATTAATTGGTTTGAATAAATTGTTATTATAAAATTATGTTAGACGATATTGTAATTAAGTAATACTTTGCAAATACGTGTTTGTATATTAGTTGATGGAAAAATGATGTGTTTTCATTTTATTGTAAATTATTTTTTTTTCCTATATACTTCATTCTTATACATGATTTTTTAACTATAATCAGTCTTTTGATCAACTCACATATATTAAACTAGATATGTATAGACTTCAAATATAATTATGTGTAATAATTAATATTAATGATTAATACAAGTAACATTTTTCGCAAACAATATATAGTTTTCTTAAAAAAATAAACTTTTGTTGTGTAATCAATTAATTATTAATACCAATGGGGTTTAGCCCATTTGGTATGAGAGGTTACGTTTAAGTGTCGGATCACGGCTTCGACTCCCGTCGGAGACAAGTTGGAATTTAGGCAGCGAAAGTAACTTCTGAAGTCTCCATTTGGGACAAAAGGGTAGTTTAGGAATAGGAGTAGATTAATTTGCCGTTCAAAAAAATTAATTATAAATATTAATTTCATCACACATCACCCGAGCAACGCATGAGTATTCAACTAGTTAAATATGGGGAGGGGGTGTATAATTAGAAAAAAGAAGTGAGGGGGGTGTGCGTTTAACACAACCCATTAATTAATGAGGATGCATGAAAGTTGATTATACCTAGCTAGACTTCGATCATTAACATTATTATTAAATTTCAAGAATATATGTTAATTGGATCTATCATACACGTACTTTTAATTAAGTAGTTAATTGTTTGATTAAAATTGTATGCAAGGATTGCTCGTATGTAAGCATTGCACTATCTTTATATATATTAACAAATATTATATTTTTCAAATACTTAAAACGAATAAACAAATACTACAACTGTAAATATTAAGTACATTATAACTTAAATGTATATATTTTGTCGTTGATCGAGTTTTATATACATATACATATGCATAGACACATTTAAAATCATGATGCTTACTTAGCGTTAACTAATTAAGTTTTATTTAGTTAATATTAACGGGACTTATAAATAAAAAATGAAAAAATATATATAGTAACTTACGATATAAATGAAACTGAAAATATTTGATAGTATGTATATAAAGATGGATAAACAAGTTTTTTTCTAATGACAAACTAACATACTCCTAAACTACCCTTTTACTCTAAATGGTGACTTTAAAACTTGTTTTTAATTACCACCTAAGGGGGCGTTTGGTTCACTGGAATCTGACGGAATGGAATGGAATCTGTCAAAGGAATGGAATTCTGAAAGGAATGGAATCTGTCTGAATCCAAATACTATAGTTTGTTTGGTTGGCAGGAAAGGAATGGATTTCAGATACAATTCCTTAATTGTTTTCCGTTTGGTTGATAAATCTGTCAAAATAAACTTTTTTCTTGAAGTACAAAAATATTTTAAAACTATGATTTATTTAATCAATTTCTTTATAAAATAAATTTTTTATATTGCAAAGTCACAAAACAAATACCTTAAAATGTTACAACCAAAATAATATGTGATATAATACAAAAGACAACAGAAAACATGATTGTAATACATTTGGTCATTTATGACAGATAATTTAAGTACTGATTATATATATATATATATATATATATATATATATATATATATATATATATATATATATAAGTTATTAAATGATTGTCAACTTTTCCAACAAAAATTACCCACGGTCATGGTAGTATTTAAAAGAAAAAGTGGTAGTGGAACCAAAAACAGGAGTTGAGCTGGAGGAGAGGACGAGCAAAACCCTAGTCACCGCAGATGGAGCAGATCGGCGCCGGAGATGGAGCTGCTTGGCGCCGGAGATGGAGGAGGTTGGCGGTAAGACGTCCTGCGGCTAGCAGATCGGCACCGGAGAGGAAGAACAAGTTTTTTTTTTTTGTGGCTGCTAGCAGGGGCGGATTTAAGGCCTGGGGTGTGGTGGCCCAGGACACCAGTCATTCAAGCCCAACCCTTAGAAATTTTCAAAAATCTGCTATGGTGCACCCAGCCCAATATTAGAAGGGACCCAATTAAATTATTGTAGCCCAAATAAGAGCCCACAAATTAAAAAAAAAACCTAGCAGTGAGCCGTGAGGTCCAGGACATGAAAACTGAAAACGCTGTTATATCCTTCTGCGCCTCTGCGGTCGCCTGCTTCTGCGCCCCTCTCTCTCGCCGTTGCTTCTGCGCCGACTGCCGGCGGTTGCTCTCTTTTCTTCTTCGGCGGTCGCCTGCTTCCCGCCTTCCCTTCTTCTGCGCCAACCGGCGACCCACTGGCCACTGCGGCGCTGGATGCCCCTCTCGGCTTCTCCAGACTCCAAATCTCCGATTCCAAAACTAAAGCCAACAGGTAAATATTTCATATTTGGTTAATTAGAAATAGATTATAGATTGTCATTTATTATTTTAAGACTTTGAGAGTTTGAGTGTTTTATTAGTTAATTGATAGTTTGATATTAGATTGTTAATTGTTTAGTTAATTGCTTTGTGATTTTAAGACTTTGAGTATTTTGTCTAGTTAATTGATACTAACTTGTTAAAATGTTAATTGTTTAGTTAATTGCTTTGTGATTGAAAGACTTTGTGCTATTGTGTGTCTATGTGTTTTATAAAGTCTTAATTGACAATTGTAGGTTCAATGGATAAATTTTTGAAAAGGAAATTATATTTCGGTAGTGGGGATCCTTCAAGTGGAAATGGTTCAAACAAAACAATTAACAATTTAATTTATATGTAGTATATATATATTTGTCATACTTTTGGTGCCACCAGCGACATTATTTTCTAGATCCGCCACTGGCTGCTAGGGTTGAGAGTGAGCGGATGGTTGTCAAAAGGTAGGGGTGTTCAAAACCGGATATCCGAAATTTCGGATAGTGAATTTTGCTATCCGAATCCGAAATTTTGGATATCCAAAATTCCGGATTCGGATATCGGATTATCCGAATATCCGAAACTTCATATTTTTAATTTTTTTTAAAATTAAATCAAATTTTTGAATATCTAAAACACAAATTTTATATATCCAAATACGTATTAAAGATAAATATATCACAAACTAAATGTATCCGGAATTATTTTACCCAAAACGACTAAAAAAATATTAAAAAACTAAAAATATAAAATATTAGTTAATAAATCTATAATATTAAGATAAAACTCAAAAATATACATTAGAATAATAATAAACACTCAAATATTATGTAAATAATCAATACCAAAGATATAAAAAAATTTAAAAATAATATTTTTTTTTTTGGATTTTAGGATATCGGATTATCCGAATATCCGAAATTTTGGAATTTTACTATCCGAATCCAAAATTTCGGATAATTTCGGATCGTATTTTGGATTTTATTCCGGATGCGCGGATTCGGATTTTTATGAACACCCCTATCAAAAGGAATTGAGAATGAAATTTAAATTCTTCTCATTTTGCTATGGAATGATCATTCCTTCAAAAGAGGAGTTTTTTTTTAACATGTGGAATGATCATTCCATTCCTTTGGACTACCAAACAACCCATCAGAATGGAAAATCCATTCCTTTTCTGCCAGATTCCATCAGATTCCAGCGAAACAAACGCCCCCTAATTTCAAATTTATTTCCGACGAGAGTCAAACCGTGACATTTAACTTGCATATCAACCATATACAAGACAGGCTAAATTAAGTAAAAGAATTGAAGAGGCAGGCTGGACATGAAGTGGATAAGACCCCACCTTAACTCAAGTGTTCACTGCATCTTACTGCTCCTAGCTCTACTAACATTAATTAAAAACCCCTTCAGATATTATCCTTCTTTTTCTTTATAGATTTAATTTGTCTCATTTTTATATATAAAGATGTAATATTTTAATTAAGCATATATTACTTAATTAATACATACATCAACAATCATAATACATGCTTACTAGGCATGCATACGGAAATCCTTTTCAGCTCTTCTACATACAATACAATAGACCAATTTTTATCAACACGCTGATTTGTTCGAACATGATATATTTATTTTGAGTAAATTACAAAATGGTCCCTGTGGTTTGCTCAAAATTATTGAACTGGTCCCTGGTCTTTAAAAATTACATAAATGGTCCCTCAAAACACTATTTACTTGCAGAAATGGTCCCTCCATCTCTTGAATTTTTCTAAATGACGAGTTTGCCCTTATTCTCAATTTCAATTTTGGTCCTATAGTATTTAATTAGTTATGGTTTTAGTCATTTTCATAATTTTTTGTTTCTGATTTTATATTTGAATTTGAATTTTAAATGATAATTTAATAAAGTATGATTTAATTATTTTTATTTAATTAGTTTATTTCAATTCTATTTTATATATTCAATTTATTTATTTTACATTTCATTTTTTAACATTTTTATACATTTTGATATTTTTATACGTTAAAAACTAACAATTTCATTGTGTTAACATATTTTGATTTAATTATAATTTTAGGAAAAATATATAAATCTAGGATTTTATTTGTTTTGATTAAGATATTTTGTTACATTAATACCTTTCATATTTTAAATTTAGTATTTTTTCGTTTTGATTTACATATATTGCTACATTAATCCGTTTCAATTAACATCGTATTTTATTTGTTCTTTTCTAAATGTTTTGTTACATTGATACGTTTTGAGTTAATTGTAGCTTTTAACAAAACTATGTCGAGTTGACATTTGATTCGTTTTGATTTAAATATTTTTTTGTTTTAATATGTTACAATTAATTATAATTTTAAAATATACATAAACTTAGCATTTTTTGCATAAATATTTTGTCACGTTAATGCCTATCGATATAATTATATTTTTTAACGTTTTGGTTTGTTTCTTTCTATACGTTTTGGTTTGTAGATTTCATTATATAGGTTTCGAAACGTATGTAAAGAAACATATATACGTTTTATTCAAAACATATATACGTATGAATATGTATACGTTTCAAAACATATAAACAAAATATACAAAAGAAAATGTATATAAAGAAATATACAAACCAAAACGCTAAAAATTACAATTAAATCTAACGCGACTAAACATTTAAGCGAAAAACAAATAAAGCGCTAAATATATATCATCTTTAGAAGTTATAATTAAATGGAATGTATTAACAATAAAATCTATTTAAATCAAAACGAATAAAATGTCAAGTCGACATAATTTTGTTGAAAAATAAAAATTAAATCAAAATGCATCAATATAACAAAATAATTAGAATAGAACAAACAAAATACTAAGTTTAATTGAAACAGATTAATGTAGCATAATATATAATCAAAACGAAAAAAAGACTAAATTTAAATCGAAATGTATTAACGTAACAAAATATTTTAATAAAAAACTCTATATATTTTTTACTAAAATTATATTCAAATCAAAATACATTATCGTAATATAATAGTTAGTTGGTAACGTATAAAAATATAAGAGCGTACAAATATTCTAACAAATGAAATGTAAATAAAATCTGAATATATAAAAAAAAGATTTAAAAATAAATTAATTAAATAAAATAATTAAATCACATTTTATTAAATTAGCATTTAAAATTCAAAAACAAAAACAAAAAATTATAAAAGTGACTAAAATCAAAACTAATTAAACTAAAGGGATCAAAATTGATTTTGAGACTAAGGGCAAAATTGTCATTTAGAAAAAGTCAAAAAAATATAGGGACCATTTCTGCAAGTAAATAGTGTTTTGAGGGACCATTTATGTAATTTTTAAAGATCAGAGATCATTTCCATAATTTTAAGCAAACCACATGGACCATTTCTGTAATTTACTCATTTATTTTAGTTAAATATAATTCAATCTATAATTTTAAGCAAACCACATGGACCTTCCCATAAATCCACGTTTAAATGTCGAAATGCATCACGATTTTGGTGATGCATAATGATGGAACAAAAACGAGGATGAATATGACCGAAATGCATCACGATTTTGGTGATGCATAATGATGGAACAAAGACGAGGATGAATATGGTCGAAATGTATCATGTTTGAAATTGAATTGGATGAAGATGCATCGTGTTTGAAGACGAATCCAATAAATTGGATGAAGATGCATCATGTTTGTTTAGATTCGGATAGAATAATTCTGAATTAAAGCATCTTCCGATTTTGCCCTTCCGAGCGCGAGAAGTTATGCACCCGTGCACCTATTTTCAAGTTAATTACCATTTTTGCTATCACAATCTGAACCATTAAAATTCAAGATCTAACGGTGCATACAGGTTCCCAAAGTGTACAATGCATACAGGTGCCCCATAGAACCTGACCCTATATATATATATATATATATATATATATATATATATATATGTATATATATATATATAGGGATGAGTTCAATGGAGAACCTCTATGCATCGAAGAACCTTGAAGAACCATAATGCATCGATAGAAAATCGTAATGCATCACGTGGAAATAATGATGCATCACGCGGGAATTGTGATGCATTTGTGGTGGTGCATAGAGGTTTTTCAAAGTTCTTCGATGCATATAGGTTCTCCATTGAACTCATATATATATATTATGGCCACCAGGCCCTATAATTATCACGCATGGATTTTTTTTCCCTCTTTTTCCTAGCTTGGTCCTATAATAAGTCTATATACCTACACACATACACACACTCTCTAGAGATTCACGACACCGCTGTGGTTCACGATACCAACGATTATTCACACCATTGTTGTGGTTAACCGCATAAACAGTGATACAAGACACATTTATGGTTCATGACACCACCGATGATTCATAATCAATACGGGGTCATTTCACAATTCAAACACAAGTGATTCACGATATTGATGATTCGCAAGTGTTTCACCTTTATGTAAACCTTCCTTATTAATAAATTTTCAAGTGTTTTAAATTTAAATTAATTAAAATGGACGACATGTCATTACCGTCTTCATTTTAAGGATGATCCTTATTTGATCCACTCCATATATATATATATATATATATATATATATATATATATATATATATATATATATATATATATATATATAGACTTGGATTCAACAAGATACCGCTTAAAATTGAGTGCACCCGAAAGTATAGTTTTAAAACATATTAAAAATTTTATTTCACAATCATGTTTAAACTAACGTTACACATATATATGTAAATTTCAGATATATTCACCAATTATACGTACTTAAAATTTCGTAAATGATCAAATATATTTATATGATTGGTCATTCAAGTGAATGATCGATCATTCACATGATTCACATGATTTTTTTCAACGATTCAAAATATTTACATTTTGAATGCTAATCTATAAAAATATGATTCTTTTGATAAAAATCTTTATAATCTTGGTTTATACATGTTTATGAAATAAAAAAACTGTGAATAATTTTAAAGAAACCAAAACTGAACCAACTTCATTAATAACGATTTGCTCCGGGCCAGTTTTCGGGTTTTTTTTTTTGTCTGTGCTGGGTTGTTTTTTGTCAAAATGCTCATCTCTATATCTATTTACTGTAAAAGTCATCCCAAATTTTATTTTATCGCTCCGATATAATTGATGATTATCATTTTTTTAATTTTTATTAATATATTTGATAAATTTGATTTAGATCACTTTATGCATGCTGCAATGGGAGGGTAATATTACCTGGTTATTTGAACATTTGCAACTTAAAACTATGGTTTTCTTTCAAAATCCTCAACTTTTTAATATTTTAGTGATCATATCCTGTTGGAGTTATTGTTGCAAATTTGCAAGGGCTAAATATCTCTATCTATAGGCCATAGGAGTATAACTCAAATTGTTTGAAAAGGAAAATGGGCCTTTCAACCAATGCTATTATCCATTTGGCCCGTTTCGCCCCGCAACATACTTATCGTATTTTTCGGATAAAGCCGGACCAAACGCCAAAATAAATTAAATAAAGTCAAGTTAACATCTTATATTCCTAAACACTTTTTTAACATGATTTTTTAATGAAGGTTTTTTTGTGAATAATTTATATGATGTGAACATTGTGAACCAATTATATTTTGATAACTAAGCAAAGATCATTTTATCCTTAAAAATAATATTTTAGTCCAAACAAAAGTCATAAACACGGTTGTGTTTCTCCCATAACATTTGGCTCCAACAAAATCTCCTATTTGTTCGGTGATATTCCATCAAAGAAATAAGGTTTTTAGTTTCATTATTTAAATTTATCTTTTTTATATTATTATGTAATAATGCTTAAAATAGAGTTTTTTACCATAATTTTCATCGTATTCCATTTACCATTGTTTGTATAGTGACTTTTCTTTAAAAAACAATTGGCAATTGCATCCCTTCAATAAACGGCAGTGTCGATTTCTTTTCTCCATTATCGTCTTTTTTTCATTTTTGATATTTAGAAAGCATTCAACGAACTAGTCGAACTCAAATTTAACAACATTCGTTACTTTTTTTTTTAGTTACAAGACATTGATCAACAATGGGTATATTTGAGATAGATTTCGAACCTGATGAACTAGTTCGGTCGAACCTGAATTCAACATCGGTCATTACTTTTTCGTTTATTTATATTGTTTCTTATGGTGAACATTAGATTACGTTACTGTTTTGTGTGTAATCTGGTCGATAGAGCATATTTTTTTCCAGTATGTTGGGATAACAAAATGATCGATAATTGATTAATATCGTCTCTAGTGGTGTCGATGCTCGCATGGAGACCTTAATCGTGGAAGTTGCATTGTTTTTTCGCAAGGCCATTGCTGATGCTTATACTTCTACCATGCTCACATCAAATGCTTCAAGAGATGCTCACGTTTCACAATGTAATAAAAACACATTATAGACCGACATTCGTCGAATTCAAAGGGTTCACAGTGTAACAAAAACACATTGTAGACCGCCATTCATCGGATGATACTTTTGGACATATCCGGAATCCCTATACTTGATTGAGGGGTGACATTCATAAGATTCAAAAGAATGCTTCGGGTTCAATTGGTTCACTCCGTAATAAAAACACATTGTGGCCCAACATTCATCAGATTCAAAAGATGCTTCAGTTTCAAAGGGTTCATGACGTAACAAAAACACATTACCGACCGGCGTGTAATTATTGGATGAAATATTCAATAAAATATAAAATTAAATGTGAGTTGATTAAACTTTGTTCAAACACAAATCACAAATTCACAATTAAACCCTAAATTCAAGTAATAATGATCAAAATATTCAAAGAATAGACTCCTAGGCTTTGGATAAAATTTGGTTTGGGCATATATTTTTTAAAGTAAAATCATTATTGGGTTAGAAATTGAGCTAAAATTAATATTGGTATTAAAAAGTATATGGGGTTAATGGGTTTAAAAAATTAGTATTGGATTTATTGGGTTTTAATTTTGGAAATATGATTGTATGTTGTTGATTTATTAATTTAATGTATTAATTATTTATGCAATCAATTTTTTAAGGTATCAAAATTCTTTCGACAAATTTGCACACACATAAATTTTGAATGTGATAAGTTGCACACATAAAAGTTCACCGATTACAAATATAAAATTTTTTAAAAAATAATTCATTACGAAACGAGGTTATTTGGGAGGGGACCCGTTGCACGGGATATCCCCCATTATAACCTGAATCCGCCTATCAGCATATATACCAAATATTTGTATCATGATGCACAAATGATGGATTTAATCTGAGAGGTATGATCGATTGTTTTTAGATTCATTGATCCACATGGTTCTCCACATGACCATGTATATAAATTGAAAATTGATGTGTAAATAAACATTTATCAATTTGTCATAATAATCACATGAAGATTTACTTGCTATGTATAGAAACCGTTGATGCGCAGTATCCATAAAAAGATCTCAAAATTAGCCCAACCAGCACTTTGTTGCTAGAAACATAACCAGGATACATGAATTCTTGCTTTTCCTTGAATCATTTTACCAAATTTTATATTTCGACTCATGCACATTTCTCCGATATGATTAATTAAGTCGGCAACCGTCCACCTCATGATTTAACCCGGCCCTCGATCGATCAATTAACAAAGGCAAGAAAGAATGTCACCTAGAGGTCAACCAGATGTTGAAGATGGCATGTCGTCGGCTAAAGGTCAATCGCCAAAGAGAAATGAAGGTTTTGGGTTTTGTTCTTCGCCGGAGGTGGTTGTCATAACCCAGAAAGTATTTGCAGAAACCGTGGGGACATATTTCTTGATATTCATAGGCTGTGGTACGTTTGTGGTGGACAAACAATACGGTTCGATAACGTTCCCAGGGATGTGCGTAGCTTGGGGTTTGATTATCATGGTCATGGTGTACTCCGTCGGACATATATCCGGTGCTCATTTTAATCCGGCCGTCACCATCACTTTCGCAATCTTTCGACAATTCCCCTACAAACAGGCCAGCATCATCAATCACTATATATACCTACCAGTAGCAAATCCTTAATTACATTATCATCAGGAATTAATATATAACTTAATAAATTTGATGTTATATTTGGTTAATATATTATTAAGATTCTTGCAGGTACCTTTATATATAGGAGGGCAAATGCTAGGATCAATTCTTGCAAGTAGCACATTGTACGTATTGTTTGATGTTGAACAAGAAAATTACTTTGGGACGGTACCAAAGGGATCAAATATTCGATCCCTTGTTCTTGAGACCATCACCTCTTTCCTCTTGATGTTCGTCATATCCGGGGTTGCCACAGATAACCGATCGGTTTAGTAACCCTAGTTTCTAATTTTCAATCTCGATATATATAGTTTTGGTTTTTTAACGTAGCTAATTTAATCGTTTTGATTTGGTTGATTATATATATATATATATATATATATATATATATGTAGATTGGACAATTGGCTGGAATCGCTATAGGAATGACGATACTGATAAATGTACTTATCGCTGGGTAATTTATTAATTAATTAAGTGTAGATATATATATGCTTGTGTAGTAAGGAATTGAAGATTTGAATGAAGATGCATGAATGATATGATATGATGGATGTGAAATGGATGTGCAGGCCGGTATCAGGAGGTTCGATGAACCCAGCGAGGAGCCTTGGTCCAGCGATAGTAATGCACAAGTACAAAGGAATATGGGTTTACTTGGTTGGGCCAGTGGTAGGCACAATCATGGGAGGTTTTTCTTACAATTTGATTAGATTCACCGATAAACCTCTTCGTGAGATTACCAAATCTTCTTTAAGAAGTTTTACATCTGGACACAGATAGATAGATAGATAGATACAAATTCGATTGATTTGGTACGTCACTCTTGATTATATTAATTGTGACATATATATATATATATATATATATATATATATATATATATATATATATATATATATATATATATATATATATATATAATTAGTACGTGTTGCCAACTTCATTAGATTAACTTTACTTACGTACTCTGTCCTCAATCCGATTACTTTGTTGTACGTGTCAATATATTAAGAATACTTTATAATCGTCCGGCAATAATCGATCAGTGGAAAATACAACCAAAAAATATCAAGAACATGCATGAGAAGTTTACGCTTGCGGGAATATCACAGGCACGACAGATGATTTCTAGATTTTGTGATAAAAATATTAGTGATTTGAAAACGAAACCTACATGGCTTATTTATAGATCGAGCCATGGAAAACAACTTATAAGAAACTAATTAAAGTTCCATGATCATCCAAATTAAATATAACAATATATAAACCTTATTAATTACTTTATCATTATAATAAAAAGATTAAGGCGACTTTTTTCATTTGAAATTGTGAATATTACATGAATACATGAGGCCTAGAAATGTCTTTGGACAGAAGTACGTACGTACAATAAGCATTATATAGGCAATATCTACTAGCAAACTACGTTGTTAAGATCACGATTAGTATTTTAATAGATGTTGCTATTACTCTATCTTCCGAAATCAAACAAAAGAACCATCATGACTACTTTACCTAAAAGAGATTTCTTTTGGTCCTATGTATATGGTTATTTTACAAGGTCGTATAGTTAGTTATTTTACTAAAAAATCCTTAAATTATTTATTTTTAACACGTTTCAGAAATTTATCTATTATAACATGATTTTTCTGTTTCTTTTTTTATGAAACCCGATTTACCTATTATGACAGTTGGTTTTTATAAGAAACATGCAAAAAAAGCTTTAGGCTCTGTTTGTTTGTACTAATACCCATTTAAATAGATTTGAAATCTGAATTTCAGATTTAAACTTACAATATATTGTTTGTTTGTCTTCAAAGTTAAGAATTTTGTACATCTAAAATTCGCTTTTAATTTTAGAAGGAAAATAGTAAGTTGAAGTTTAATGAAGAGTTTTTTTATTTTTTAGATCTTGAGATACTTTTAGTTTCAGATATTATTTTTGAACTTTGGATATTTAACCTTCTAAAAATAGAAACCTCAATTGTTACCTAGAAAAAAAAGATGTGAGAGACCAAACGAACGTAAATATAATCTTATCTTTATTAGTTTGAACCATTGTCTTGCATAAATAGATCAAATGAATATACAAAAAAAATGCATCAATTAAAATAGGAAATAAAAAAAATAACGAGGGACCTAATTAAACTGTTTTCTGCTGTTTAGTTTTTTTCTTTTTTTTTTTTTTTTAGTTTTGCGAATATAGTACATGTTAATATAAAAGTATAAACTAACGTGCGTTTGAAAGTAAATTAATTTTTTAATAGTAGGAAATAAAATGTGAGAGTATATATATGCATGCCTTGGATCTTGTTCATGGATCGATCGATCCAAAGAACCTCGGTACTGAGAAATATTAAAATTTCCAAGAACAACTCTACAAGATTTACACAATAGTTCAATGATGAACAAAATACCCGTTTTATCCGAATTGAACTGGAACTGGATCGGAATTGGACATAATGATTTCATTTTCAAGTAGGAATCGGTTCCTATAATTTGGTTGTCGGTTCGGTTCGGTCCGGTCTGGTTTGCTTTTTTTCTTTGTAAAATTCGGTAATAACCTGAACCGGATCGAACTAGACCAGACCGTTTCATATTCGGACCGGATCTCGGTTCTTGATTTTACGCATTTGTGATTTTTGGGTTCGGTTCATCTCCCAAACCGAGCTCATCCCTACAATTTTTGGCACAACTCACATGTATGTTTGACGACATAAAGGTATGTATATAGACATGGTGTGGTGTACATATGTATGTGTGTATGTTTGAACTTTGATGATTAAGTTGGAAGTAAGAGTTTTTTTAGTATAAAATGATATACGATAACAAATAAACAAACACAACCCTTCTTATATACCTCCTCAATTCCTCATAAATATACATACTGCTAATTCATAAGGCCGGCCCTGGTCCACCTGGGCCACCGCCCAGGGCCCAATTCACTTTAAGGGGCCTAAAAAAAGTTAATATCTTAATATAGCTCGTCAGTCTAGTATTAGGTTATATGTGTTTTGCGCGATAAACATCATAAAATGTGTTGGTTCAGCTGGTAGTCATCTCTCCTTGGAACTCTAATGACATGGGTTCGATTCCCATTGTGTGCATTTTTTTTATTTTATTATCTCATCACTTTCACTTGGATTTTCATCTACAGATATCGTCTATTTGTTTTATATCAATATACAATCCATCAAATTCAATATTCATACTTTTGTTTTTCAATGACTTTGATTTTTTTTATTTTTGTTTATCACGTGGTTTATGTTATTTATTACACGATTATTAAAAATACTCATGAAATATGTATTTATTTCTTGAGATGTTATTTATTTTTGACACATATGTTACTAGTTATGTTATAAATCATTTAAAATTTAAACTTTTTTTTTTAGTTTACTAATAAAAATATAATTTAATATTGTATGCAATTTTTACCCAATTTATAATCATACGATGTTAATATTAATTTTTTGCGGTTTTTTGGATTGAGGAAAAATTCAGAGAAGCAGCGTGAAACCATTGCACAATGACAGATTGTGAAGTTTTTAAAGACATGACATTGACAATAGTGTAACAAAATCGATATTATTTAATTGTAACTTTTTTATACGAATATTGCTTATATATATATATATAGGGTCCTTTTTAAGTATACGCCCCGGACCTAAAAAATGATAGGACCGGCACTGCCAATTCATGTGAAACTGGTAATTTATAAACTTGATCAATGTTTCTTCGATCTACATATTTATATATGGAGGATGTTGGGCAATGTTATATGCTAACAATTTGCAAAATCTGATTTATACAAAAGATCATCCATCAGATGCCAAAAATAAAATGGTTGATTAGTATATACATCACTCGTTTAATTGATTTACTCCTTTTCATTTACGTAGTTCAATTACAACATACGTACATTAAGCAATTCAAATTACCAATTGGAGGGTTAACAATACATTTGTATATAGTAGAGATAAATTAGGGAAATTAAGAAGATCAAGATGATTATGATCATAATTAGCTAGATCCCTATTTAATACATTGAACAAGAACAAAATAAAGATTGTTATTTTAAAGATTCAGAATCTTCCATCTTTTAATCGGATCTCCTAACTCTAACCTAAATTAATCAGCAAAAAATAAGCATACCCAACAGTAATCCAGACACCACAAGAAGCTGGCCGGGAGTTATGGGGCCGGGGGGCACCAGAGAAATACGGGTTGACGGGATACAGATTTCCGGGAGGACTGGTTATGTAAATGTATGAGGGAGGTGCCATCGCATTTGCATATCCACCTCCGATTGGTGGCGGAGGGCAGTTCAGTCCTGGCGACATCTTGGGTGGTGGGGGCGGCGGTGGACTAGTAATAGTGTAGCAAGGATTGTTACAAGGGCAACCACCACACTTAATTTGGTCGTCGGGCGAGACAGTTGTGGTTGTGGTTGTGTTGGTGTCGTCGAGACTCATTCCTGTGACGGAAAGGATAGGTACAGCTACTGCCAGGATGATAAAAAGGATGGTTTGTATAGTTATGGGCATCTCTCTTTTTAAAAAAGGATTTAGAACTTAGAAGAAGATGATGAAATGGAATGTGGATCAGTGGATGAAGAGCAAATTGAAAATGAAGGAAATAATTAATTTACGAGGGTGGAAGTGGAAGGTGATGATTGGAAATGCAATTAAGGAAGATCGAATTGAATTGAAGTGTGGAGGCAGGGCCTATTTAAAGATGATGAGGAAGCTAGGATTAGATAATTAATTAGCAAGTCCTTGCATGTGGTAGTACGTAAGTACGTTGTGTTAGTGTAGACTGTCACAAAATAAACTTCCGTATTCCCATTTTTAGTTCACACAAAATAATTTTTCATTTTCAATATATTATTTGGTTGTAACCCATTTGATTTTATTTCTAAAACAGTACTGGATAATTGGAGAACCATATGATCACACTTGGAAAGCACTGAATTTGTGTTTCTAAATTTATAAGTATATTCCTTCAAAAGTATGAAGAATTTAAAAATGGTGGCTTATCTCTTTAGCAATCTTCTTTATTACATATTTTACATGTATTTGTATCAATAATTGCATTCCTTTTTTCAAAAAATAATAAATACTAATTTCAAACGACCGTATTCGGGGTTGGAATAATGTATTACTATATATTCTTGATCGATAATTTCATTTACTTAATTTCTATTTTTTTTTTTTTAAAAAAAAATTTAGAAGAAAAGAAAAAGGTAAAGAAAAGGAGGAAGCGTACCTATAGCTAGTGTAGTGAAGCGCATGTGAATAATAAGGTTGGCACAACCATAAAGTTAGGCTTTGAAAGGAAAGGGTGTTGGCCCTTATTTATTGTAACATATCATGTTCTATGTATGGTTTTAGACAAGTTAGCATTATGTATGATTAATGTGCATGATCCTTGTTTAGATTAACTTGAATAACAATCGAGATACTCGGTTGCAATCTTACATATGTATCTTATTCCAAAGGATACACTATAAGGAAAAACGTATCTTGAATCGAAAAAGTCATTGCGTAAACTCAAAAAGGTAATGCCAAAGTTATTGCGACAAGCTAGTCATGGCCACACACTCATAGCAAATACCCTTCCGCGATGACAATGTCATCGCCAAATATTAATCACCTACTCACATGTACTCTTATTAAAAAGAAAATCAATAAAATATTTAATAGTATCTACAACAAAAGTCCTACTAAAAAAAATACTTGTTTAAAATGTTTTGCAGCAAAAAAGGTTGTCGTTAAAAGTATTTAATTTCCAGCCCCGATCCGGTCCCATCTATACTATATATAATAAGAAAACCACTTGGAGTTTCTGGACCATTGGATGGAAAGAAATCAATGGTCCAGATCAATGACAACTCATAAATATTTATGAAATGTCTCTTATACCCTTAATTAAAATCAATAATTATACATATGCCATTGTTTTAATTTATTTTCCAAATTTACTACCTTAACTTAATTACATTAAATTTTGATTTTGATTTTAATTTTTTCATTAATGAATTAATATTAAATTAATATTTACCTAAAATAAATATGTGTCATTATTATCCTTAATGATCATAGTTAAATTCAAATATAAAAATTTGGATTTAAATGTAGAAGTGTAGTAATAAAGTTAAAAAATTTTTGTTAATTATTTTGCTAACAAGATTTAAAATTTAATTGATAAAACTTCAATTGTGAATATGATAAATTTTGATTGTTGATTTTCAGATATTCCATTTTTATATTTTATCATTTTCAAAATATATACACATTCACATAATTGAAGTTTTTTGTTTCTTACATTGATATTTCATATTTGAAGTTAATAAAAATTAAAAGAAACATTTTTTTCGAACACATATTATCTGTTTTTCAATATAATAATATACTTTTATTTAATATCAAACAAGTAAGTATTTTTTATTTTTAATTTAACTAGCTTTCAAATTTTTTTAATTATATACAAATTTTATAATAATTTATTAAAATATATTTCTAAATCAACCCATGTAATACATGGGTTGATTAACCTATATATTATAATAAAACAAAACAATTTATGTCATATGTCACTTCTACAATACAAGAAAATTTTATTCTTCCACCTCTTTTTCCAAATTTAACACCTTAACTTAATTGCATTAAATTTTGACTTTATTTTTTCATTAATTAATTAGTAATAAATTAGATTTTGTAACATTTAAAATTAATGTTTACCTAAATAAATATCTATCATTATTATCCATAATAATCATAATTAGATCCAAATGTAAAAATTTGAATTAGTTGTGTAAATTATTATTATGTATAATAAAAGAAAACATCAAATGTCACGTGTCACCTCTACGTTCACCAAAAAGATAATTACAACTTATAAAAAATAAAAGGATAAATACAATTTAATATTTTTAAAAAAGATAAATATACTCTATTTTTTAATCTGTAAATAATAAAAAAATAAACACAATTATTATTTTTGTATTTTTTTATTTTTACTCATATACATTTTATATAAATAAATTTAGTTAAAAATATCCACGTAATACGTGGGTCATAAACTAGTTTAATATTATAATATAAATGATTTTATGACGTAATTTATTAACTACATTTTAAATTAATTAATTAATATCTATATATGTGTGTGTATATAAATATAATTGTTATCTTGTTAAATTATTTTATTTCATTTATATATGTATTATAAGACGTTTACAAAAAAAAAAGTTAGTTTCATTATAAACGATTAGTTACATTTGTATATAACTCAAAAATATTGAGATAATTTGTTTTAAAAACCTGATTCTTTGATGGGGATCCCTGATACTCGATGGGCCTGGGGATTAGGCGGAGAATTTATTATCCAATCGGGATTAGAAAAAAGATCGATCCCTAATCATCCCCGCTTCGTTGTCATGGCTCTACAAAACCTCTTGTTGGTTATTTTAAGGCTTTATACAAGTTGTAGTTCCTTAGAGTTTGTAATATACAAAGGGGTTGAATGTAATCATACAAATTTGCTAAATTTTAAAAAATGTATTTATCTATTTTTATTTTTAGCTAAAACCAAATTACCAAGTGTTTGTCGAGGAATAACACTTAAACATATTCTAAACACTTTTCTAAAGACAGATGGTGTTTCAATTATTATCATTTCACACTTAAAAATTTCTAAGTATCAATATCCAGACATAAACAACTCGTTGAGAAGGTCGTCACTGGTATGCTTGAGATGATACTTTTCTCAAATAGGTCTTGATAATTCGTGCATCAAAAGTCTTTGTCTTGAATCGATCTCATTTTTATATTGACAAACTTGTATTTAATGCTTTCAATCATGTTTGTGATGTTGTCGTATTCTGATTAGTTGAACAAAAGCATTATTAAAATAATAATACCTGTCAAATATCGTCGTACGAATGTGTAAAATATCTTAGTCAACTTGTGATATCGCCCTTTTCATACATAGTTACCGGACAATATTTTGTGCTTTTATCGACTAAACGTGTGTTTTTCGTCAATCAATCGTGTCGGTTTCAGAATTTACTATTAGAAAGTGGAACAAAAAAAGCCAGTCTAAGGGCCGCTCAACGAGTCAACCTGAATTCTGATATTTTCCTGAAAATTCCTGAAGAAATGCAGCACCCACCAGAAGTCAACAACACATCCACTCAGCGAGTTAGTCTTTATGACTTGGCCCTTTCTGCTGGTCCAATTATAACTTGACAACACATCCACTCAACGAGACATCTCTAGATTAGTTTTTGGTGGAACAGAATTTATAACAAAAACACAAACACAATCTGATTTGTTGAAGAGAAAGGAAGCTAAGGAAATGATCAATTTGAAGATTCAACATTGGGGATCATCAATCCATCATCGACTTGAAGATTCAGCATTAAGGAGTTTTATTACACTCGAACTTTAGTTTAATGTGTAGAATGCTATGTTGTTCTATGTTGATTGACTTGAAGATTCACCATTAAGGAGTTTTATTACACTCGAACTTTAGTTTAATGTCTAGAATGCTATGTTGTTTTATGTTGATGTATAACATCATAGAGTAGTTTTATCGTGTAATCATGTGGGTTAACGAATTGGAACATTTTTATAATTTTGCATGATTGATGCTATGTTATAGTTTTGCTTACTTTGTACGAAAATCTTGTTATTGTGTTACTGTTTGTTTAAAATCCTCCCATGAATGCTTAATTATTTCCAAGATGAACATTCAAAATAGTTGATATTTATTTTCGATAAACTAAGTAATTTAGTTTATTAAATCTTTTGATTAAAGATGGTAAAAATGTGAGCTGAATATGTATAAAGGACTTGAATGCTCACGTCTTTCAACCCATGCTTCCCAGTTACCGTCCAGATGCATAAAGAAATGTTCCCATTTGGTCACATGTTTTCCCCAAATTTAATTTGGGCTTTCCGATCTTTTAACTTCGACTGTTTAAATGTTCTTGTTCTTTTGAAATCTCCAATATTAGTGGTTAACATCTCTATTTTTTTGGTTAGAAACCCCACTTATGACTTTTCATTTAAAACAATACATTTTTTCGATCGACCGCAGTTAATTTTCAACTGAGAGCCTTGTATCATCGTTTCGTGTGTTTGATGATCAGACTTATCTTAACCATGTCAGTACATAGAAACAATAGGTAATACTTGTCATAACAAAAACTCAAAATCAAGATTACTTGTTTCTTGCTTAAGGAGAAGCTCAAACTGTTCAATGTCCCACTTACATTATACCACTGGCGGCCCTTATCAAGCTCGATGGCTAACCGTTAACATAACATTCTTTCAACTGTTCCCGGTTGTTTAACAAAGTTGGGTGGGCGGTGCGGTGCGGTGGTAACCGACAAAAGCTTGGGTCTAGTTTTGTGGGCATGGATTATCCACAGTTCGTCTCGCACCTACCAATGCTGGATTGACGGAACTGCGTCAATGGGTTTGTGTCGGCTCGAGCTCTCTTTGAAGTTCTAGAGTCGTCACCTAAAGACAACAACGGATGTGATTCAAATCCACAAGACTCTGAATACTTGAAACTTTGCGCCATTTCCCAAAACATGCTCTGTATTTCGCCAAAGCTGTACTTCTTCTCCTGTCCAATACAATTTATTCAACATCTTTCAGCATATATATGAAACTCGAGATTAACGGAGATGGAATTTGGACTGCTTAGAAACACGGGAAGTTGTTTACCTCTTTCCTGACATTTTTTATCAAACAAGACATCTCTTTCATGAAATCTGCGAAGCCCTATTATATATTACAAGTAATTAATAAGCATGATCCTAACTATATAATATAACAAACAAATGCATGGTAATTAAGTAACAATAAATATCAAAACCGTACGTAATAAGGGGAACTTATAATCAACAAGTAATTAGGGAAACCGTTATGAACAGAGAAAGGAATTACCTCGTCTTCATCATCTTGAGGATCATACAATCCTGCATCATACATTGATCTCTTTCTCTCATCTGACAGCACTGTTTAATTTCGCAGGTTAGAAAATTTCATATTAAGAATTCTAATATATATATGTTAGTATGACCGATAATTACCTGAATAAGCTTCCTGAATTTGTTGAAATTTGCGTTTAGCTTTTCCCAAAAGCGACGGATTCTTGGTCCACTTATCAGGATGCCATTGCTACACCAAAGGAAATCCAAATCCAAAATCAAGAATCTGTTGACTGTTGATAAAAATAAAAAAAATAAAGAATCATAAAGGAGCTAGGGCGGGAGGCAAGAATACCATGGCAAGCTTACGATAAGCACGGCGGATCTGATCGTCGGATGCGTCCATAGAAACGCCAAGAATAGCATAATATCCTTGGCTCGATTCCATCAAATTCCAATTCACTGCACCAAATCAAGGAATGATAGTTGTATTGATCGGGAAATAGATGTGTGTGGTCCGTGTGGAAGTGAACGGTGGCGGTGGATTATAAATGTATTGTATATAACGCATAGTCGGTTTGAGAAAGTGGGACCCATGCTAGCTAAAATATCTAGGGTGAGATATTTATATTTTTTCCATGGTGAATGAATGAGTAAAAGATGCGTAGAATGTTCTTGAAGTGTAGGAAGAAAATATCTTGTTGATTTGGGAACCACAGAAGGTTCCAGACCTTTTCAGAGACTCGCTTGAATTGTTGTTTCTCTTTCCGTTCACACAATTACTAATCATTACTTTTCAGTTATATTTATTTCAATATTTCAATTTCAATTTTCAACTGAACATGTATATATTATTCACCAACCCCTTACATCATGTCATTTTAAAACGATAATTATTGTAATCATTACTTATACTATTGTTACGTATGTAACTAAAATGTATTATTAATTTATCAATCACTATTATAAAATTAAAAATTTTAATTTAATCCAACTAACTTTGCAAAATATGGACGACTTAATAATACATAAGCATTTCTGCACAAAATAACAACTTACCTAAGATTCTTATTAAAACAATTTACCAAAGATTTCGTTTAAAACAACATCTTATCACCTGAATTTTTTTACTAAAACATTGAATTCTATTAATACTTTCATAATAACAACCGTTGATGATTTGACATGGTTAATATCACAAAATAGCAACGTACTGTGTAAAATAACAACATACTCCTAAAATAACAACGTACTGCACAAAATAAAAATGCTTTAATTTTTACAGTTTTAATCCTAAATTTAATATTTTATTAGTATTATTAAAACTGAAAATGTTAAATTTTGATATGTTCATCATTTTATCCGTTCTAAATATGAAATGAAATTTTTTCCTTTTTTTTTTCCATTCGAATATATAGAAAAACCAAATATTTTGTCGTTTTTTTTTCTGTTTGAAGAAACTGAAAATATGAATGGTTTGTAAGTTTTTATTTGGACAAATTGAAAATCATAACGGTTCGTTATATTTTCTGTTTGGAAAATTAAAAACGACGAACCAATCCAAATATGTATCTTGAAAGATTGTGATTCGCTTCACTCGTTTCAATTTTTAACTACTTTTTAAGATATTATCAATTTGATTCACATGATATAAACAAAGACTAAATTAAGCCACTCATAATTAAATGAGTCAAAATGCTGGCTTTAAATTGGTAATGCTAGTAAAACCGTCTAAAGAGAACATAAATATTAACGTATATTCAATTTGTATTAGTAGCTTTTTTACACATGTGGATCTATGACTTTTACAGAAACAATAGTTGTGTAAAGAGAACATAAATATTAATTTCCAATGAATCTAATGCTCAGATCTGGTCCTGAGATTTTTAATGCCCAAAACGAAATAATAGAAAAATGTCTTAAACTAAATACTTAAACAAAAGACACATTACATTTCAAGAAATGCCCCTACGAAAAAGTTAATTCTTGATCTTTTTTCTTACGTTTTCTATTTTGAGCAACCGATTATTGTTTTCAAGGAAACATGGTAAATCAAGTATTCAAGACGATTAACTAAGTAAGGCTTATATAATAAATAATAACTGAGCAAACAATGATAAAACCTGACCGAAATAGCGTGACTGTGTGAGCTGAACTTTTAAAGTCAAACTAAATTTCAATCACAATCTGCCAAATGCAAATCAAACCCAGTAATCACAATTAGTAATTGTTATAATTTATAAAGAACAAGATTATAAATTAGTGAATACATCTGACTTGAAAGAATATAAATTAACATTAATAGATTGTAAATCTAACTTGAAATCAAATGTATATATATCAACATTAATAGATTTTTACCTAAGAACCTGAGATGTAAAGATTAAGCCTCAGTGTCTCACTACCTCGACTTTGATCTTTGAAATCGATTAATCAAATGAATGAATCAATAGCCTTTGTGAAATTAGTGATTTTAGATACTGTTACAATCGATTTGAACGAGCAACATGGATTAAAATTAAGAACGATGATGGAAGCACTGAATTCAGTCATCCAGGGACTGAATATAGGAACGATGTGAAATTAGTGAACGAGCACCAAATCCAGATTTAGGTCGAGAACCAACCTTGAGCCTTTGTGTCTGCCCATCTTCGTCAAGTAGCAAGCATGAATAAAGAAAGCAGGATCTTCGTCTGTCAATCTTTGTCAAGCAGCAAGCACGAATGCCCGATCTGCACAAGTCCATCTTCGATTCTTCGTGATTCATGATCTGCGTCTGCCCATCTTCTTTGAAATTTCCAAGACGATATTCGTTTGTCCATCTTCGTCCACTGATGCTTGATTGTCGTCTGTCCATCTTCAATTTCATACGCATTTATTTGTCTGCCATCTTAGTGTTATTTCCTTTTTGGGTTTCTTTTAAAATTGGGCCTAGTATCCCTTTTATTTGGCTAAAATATTATTGCCCTTATTAATTTTGTTGTCTTGGGTTGAAGTCCACTTCGACCCCCTCCCCCTTCGCACCCACCCTATTGGGTCGGGCCTGCTAATATATGCATACATGTAAATATAAGGCATATAACAAAAATTCCAAAATAAGGAAAAAGTTTATTATAATGTAAGCAATAAAACTTGATTTGTATTAATTTTAATATGTGCTTGAAACGCTCTTACTTACGATCGAAACTAAAAAAACGCACAACATAATAATACAAGCATTAACTATTCATCATAACAAAAGATTGGTTCGATACATAAGAAGGTACAAGCATAGTCTTGCACTGTAAGTGTTGGTTGGGTCAAACCATCGTGGATGCGGCCGCAATGGCTGGTTCGTGGCCGCAATGACCAGCGATCAGATCTAGTTCGTTTTTGTTGTTGCTGAACTCGATGAAAATACCAATTTGGTGAATTTTAGAAGTAATAACCAACACAAAACACTTGGATAAAAACTATGCTAAAACATTACCAAAACAATGCCAGAGTTGCATGCTAAAATCAAGGCCAAAAACACACATTTTAAACAAATTCACGCTCAGCTTTGCACACTTCTTTAGTACTTTGATATGCTCATACGCCTTTACTTAAATGTTCCTCAGAAATCAAATTGAACACATAATTTGGGCTTCCAAAACGCTCACAGATATGTTACAATAACATTTCAACACATTTTCTAAGCTTTTAATCGCCAACTAACTTTGAGCCTTTACCCAATTTGCTCAAGCCTAAAACTTACTTATAATGGAATCACTCTTGATTGAATCAACATATGCAACGAGTTTAAGCCATAATCCAAAGTTTTCAATTCTTGATTTTAAGAAATGAAGATGGAGGTTGAGGTTGAGGAATAAGGGTTCCCGTAAGATATTAATTAATATCCAAATTAATGAAGGAAATTTGTTAATCAAAGACTTAAAGCCATAAGGCTAATGAAAGTTTAGTAGAATGATACGATGGTCCTTGGATTTGCATTTGGAAGAGAGAAACTTTCAGAATTTGATGCATTTGGCCTTGCATTATTAAAATGCAGAAAAAGCAAGATCAAACAACGTACGAACCATCTAATGATACCGGATTTTAACGAAACTTTTACAGCACATCTAATGATACCGGATTTTACTTCAATTAAAGTTTTATATTATTTTTATTGAAAAATCAATTCGTAACATAGATAAATTGATTAAGATAAGATTATAATCTCTACGATATTGGTAAAAAGAGATTAAAAATATATTGTTCAATGGTCTAGCTATAATTTCGACAGAAAAAAAAGGCATAAAAGAAATGTATCTTGCAAAACTCATATCGAAAGAAAATTGTATAAACCGTATTTGTATTAAGTGATCGTCTTACATTACAATATCATCTACTACCAATAAATCTATCAACACCGTCTTATGGATTTTATAGATCCTATACATTTAATTATTTATAGTCCTTTAAATATAAATATAATAATAAAATGGTCATATTAAAAAATATATATAATAGGTAAATTGTAAATTAAGAATAACAAATATTATGCATTTGTGTGGTATGGAACTTTAAATACGTGTGTGTATATATATATATATATATATAAAATAAGCTGACAACAAATTAATGATTAATGACAAGTTATACTCAAAGCAAGTTACTTATAATGCTTTTATTGGAAAAATATTATAAATAACATGAGAAGAAATGTAGGGAATTTTGAAGGGATATATAAGCCTCAGTGCCTCACCTTTTTCTCTTACGTGATGCACGTGTAGAATGTACAAATTTTGAGGGTTTTAAACCCAATCATTTTCTAACCATAAGACCCTACAAAATTAACGTCCAGTGCAATCGAAACGCCTACACTCACGTATCGAAGACAGTATATATTGTGTTGTGTTACTCTCTATATATAGGAACTACTTGTGACCCCTTACTTTTGTCACTAGTCCTTAATTAGGTGGTTAGCAAAATGTTTCTTGGACATATAGATTGAATAAAATGATTAATTTCAAATGATGATGACCCTTGTTTCACTGATAGTTAGGACAAGATTCAAGAGAAGATGAATCTGATACTCTGCTAATAGAGCCGAGTTATCTTATTAAGGCTTGAGCTTAGCTCATTTCAAGCTTTGGTGTTTGTGTGTAAAGTTCGAGTTTAAGTCATGAATAATTTTATATGCTCGTCTTCGATCAACCGGTTTATTATATATTTATTATTTATATAATTTATATATTATATACCATTAATTAATATATGTTTTTATATGAGGGACCGTTAATATATGGTTCTATGTGACACGCGGTCTGGTGCTCGTTTATTAATTGAACTCAAATTTAGGCTTGAGTTCGGTTCAAGCTCATTTAAGTCAAGATTTTAGTGAATTGAATTGGGTTCATGTAGCGTAGTCCTATTACACCCTTAGATAGGTCAAACCTAATTTGGGCATCCAATAAATTTAAATCGACGTACGGTATGGATGCCCTAAAACTATATATACATTGTATGTTTGTTTGTGCATGATTAAACATAATATCAAACATTTATTTACAAATCAAACTCAAATGTATACATATATATATATATATATATATATATATATATATATATATATATATATATATATATATATATATATATATATATATATATATATATATATATATATATATATATATATATATATATATATGAATGAACAAAAGTTAGAATTGTTTTGTTAATTAATTAATTGGTCTGATCTAAAGTTACATCACTATCGTAAACAAAACTACTCTCACTTCAAAGCAATTCATAGACAAAGAAAACTAGAAATGTTGAGTTAAAAAATTTTTTTGATGTATAAAGAAGAAAACAATCAATGCGATTGGTAAATCAAGAAGAACGTACTAAAATACAAAAAGCTATGAAATATGAATTGAAGCCAATTAACGATTACCATGCCCAAGAGATCATCATCAAACTAGATATGATGGTGTGGAACTTTTGGTGACTGCTCATTGATTTGATCAATCCACGTACAAGCGTAAGATTCAAACATTTACGGACAAATGATATCATCTTGTGGCGGAGGAGGGGGAACAAACGGAAAAGGAAACATAGGGGTAAAAGGAGGAGTAGATAATGGAGGAACAAACGGTGGGGCAAACGGAGGGGGAGCAAAATGGGTTGGCTTGTGATAAAGCATGTTATGACACGGTGATGGACCTGAAGGCGGCACGATGCCTCTTGGTAGCATACTCGATAACCCCTTATGCTCCACGTCTACCTTACGAACCCGCCTTGCACTAGCGCCCGTCAAGGATGAATCCGATATCGAGATGAAAACCACCAACGCAATACATAATACTTGCCTTAAAACCATCGTCTCCCTTCCCTTGCAAGCTTTCTTGAAATCGTCTGCAACTAATGTTATGTTATAAAAGTTTTAACAAAGAATTAAGTATAAAGTGATGATAGCAAGCAGTATTATACAAAATTGAATCTGAAATGGGATCAACTTTTTCTTTGTTTATGTGCCATGCATGTTTTTTATTGGGCATTAAAATCATGGGATGAAGCTAATTAAGTGGTACGTACGTGGAGTTTGAAATATTGTTGTAGAAGCATCCAAATATACAAGTCTTGATTTAGGGAATTAAATAATTTATCTACTTTAGCTTGTGTATGTATAGTATAGTGGTGGAGTTGTTATTTTAATTAACCGGTCAAGGCCAGGCCTCGTGATACAAATATATATATTTGTCACGTGAAAACTAAGAAATACACAAACTATAATTAATGTTACCGGTTTTAGAGGATGTTTGGATTTGTATTTGAAAAAGTGTTGTGCCGTTTTGGAAACTAATAATTAGATAATAGTTATAACAAAAAGTGTTGTCGGACTTGTAGTGTTTGGTTTAGCTTCTGATTTTTGCTATCGTAATTATCAAATAATCAGTTTTTAAAGCGTTTGGATTTGCGTTTTAACTTGTAAAATGGTCAAATAATCACTTATTAAGCAAATAAGCTACATTTTTTAACTTATGAAAAAGTGTGGTAGTAATAACTCTAAACGCAAATAATCACTTATTAATGTATACAATCCAAACACTTTAAACCAATTATTTGTGTTATTCTAACGTAGTAAGCTAATAATCTAATCTATAACGCAAAATCAAACACCCACTTAAACGTTTATCTACGTTACAAACCATTCGTTTCCTTTTTCTTTTAAGTGAAATAGTGGAATCCATTTACGTCATTTGTCTTGATTCTCTTATAGGTTTTATCATTTGGATCTATTATTAAAATTTCTTTATCTTATTTACTCCCCATACCCATACCCATCCACATTAATTATTTAAACCTTTTTACTTCTCATGCTGGATTTCAAAATGTGTATATATAAAAGTTATCATAGTTTAAAATACACGATAGAAAAATAGTAGTTCTATAAACGTATATTATTAAATGTAATATGTAATTGGTAACCAAATAATATAAAAGTTTTTGACCATCAAATTAATGATTTCAATCCCATATTGCCTAACAAAAACGGTAGTGTTTTACCATAGGCAAATTGTAAAAACATTTTATTGGTTTTTGGTATCAAAGTTTACAAATACGTACCATGGGTACAATTTAATCATCTTATATATATGCTCTAAAACTTATATTATCTACAAAAATAAAGTAATTAACACATTTATAATATACACAAAAGTTATTTAGTAAACTGCCCAAATAATACTTACTATGTAAATAAAAAATAAGAAAAATAGTATATGACAGAATCTTCCCTAAACAAAACTAAAAAAGAACTTTGCACATCAGTTAACATCCTTCTTCAACTAATGATTGCATCCAATTATTGCCCTTTCGTCAAAACTAGATCACAAATGATGTCGATTTACTTGGAAACTTTTCATTTTTCATGTTTAAATTAATTTAGTTATCATGTCAGCCTTTAAAAAGTCATAGAAAAAATGTGTTTTATTCTAAAAATTGTTTTTTTAAATTTTAAAAAAAGTACAAGTGAAATAATAAATAAAAAAAATTCAAAAAACGTGTGTATTCTAAAAGTTGTTTTTTTGCATGTCAACTAAAATGAACCATGATCATGTGAGTTCAGAACGAAAGTTTGCTCCTACTTTGAAGATTTTTCACTATAAATATTATCAGGCTCAACCATTAATGTCAATTGGTACAAGTGGCATATGATTAGTGGATGACTTCGGATCCATCCGGTGGCGGATCCAGAAATTTTTTTATAGGGGTCGAAATTTTCCCGCTACGACAGTACGAGTGTTTGTGGTTGTATAAAATTTTTCATACTTCAAAAGTTCGGGTCGGTTCATATTGATTAAATAATAAAATAAATGCGTAAATGTTACAACGTCGTTAATTATTACATCATCATCCTAAACATTGACAAATAATTCTCTATCTACGGTGCAAATGCAACAGTCATTTAACCATTCATCATCAATTGAAGTGCACAAATACTTGTGAAATTTTTGGAGAAATATTATAAGCTTGGTAATTTTCTTTTCAAAAATCAATTCATATTGTCTAATGAAATAAAAAATTAACAAATGTAACTTGGTGTTAAATGTTAAACACTTAAAGTCTTAAACAAACAATCAAAATATCTAAAACCCTAAAACAACAAAGAACATAGCTACAGACAAGTAACAATAAAACTAAAAAAGAATTTTATAATCAATTAAAACTAACAAGTATATCGATGTCGAACTAAAAAAATTTATAAAAGTTATATATTAACTATTAGGTTTGGGTATATTTTCTTAGATTTTGTAACAAAAATTTTTAAAATTTATAAAAACTAACAAGGATATTGGGGTCGAACTTCAAAAATCATAGGAGTCGAAAAATTTTCAATTATATATATAATGCATAAAATACAAAATTTATCGGGTCGTTTGACCCCTAGCCCAACACTATGGGTCCGCCCCTGGATCCATCTAAGACCAAGGTAGTAACATCGAAACGGTCGATGTTTCGACCAAATCATTTGATTTTTATTAAGTCAATCGTTGTCGAAGCCTAAAACCAATAATGAATTTAGTTTTGTTAAACCATTAAAAAAAGTACACTTTTATAAAAACCTAATAATTCTTATAGTTTTATTATAGCAGACTCTTCTTCGTCACTCATTTGAAAATTTATCAGAATAAAATGATTTCGCATTTTAAACGGGGCAAAATGATTGATATTAACGGGCTGTAGGCTGTAGCACCCAGCCACCCATCACTGGACGGCCTGGGCCCTTTCACTGTAAGCCTGTAGGTTCTGTGGACCAAAAAAGCCTTTGACAGGCAATATGAGACTATAACACAGCCCAATAACATTTACAAAATATATATCTTCCACGAATATTAATAAAAGAGTAACTAAATTGTCATGTATCTAAACATGCTATTGTCGACTTGTCATATTGCATCATCTACTACCGTTATTTGTAATTATATTTTTTAAATGTATAATTAAACCATATCAAAAATAATTTAAATCATATATAATAAAATCCAAATCTTATCTAATATAATACATACATTTGGATTTGAATTTATGTTTAAATTATTATATTATTATAAGTATATACTATAAACTTAATATTCTAAATATATATACTACAATTTTAATAAAAAATATTTTAAATTATTTACAAAAACTATATATGGGTTTATAGACCAGTCACGATAATATAAAAACAAAAGAGGAAGGCTGGGCTAATGCGGTCAGATAACGGTAGAGGTGCACGAAAAATCCGGTTATCCGATTTTGATCCGACCGATCCGAAACCGGATTCCCTCTAACCGGTATTTTTTAAACCGGACCGGTTTTTCAACCGGTTATGCAGTTTTTGGGCGGACCGGTTATTATACCGGATAATTAACCGGTTTTTTGTAACCGGTTAAAAAACTGGTTTTTAACCGAAAAAAAAACCCAATTTTCAGCCACTTCGAAATTATAGCCATTGGAACTTTTCTAGCCGTTTTTTTGACCGTTTTTTCCTCAAAAATTTACCATTTTGCCACCCAATAGTTTATAAATAGGTTAGAAATGTTTTTGGTTGATTACCATTGATTCCAAACACTCTCAATTAATATTTTCGGTATTCTCTAACTCTCTCGTTTGATATTTTTCGGTATTCTCCAACTCTCTCGTTTGATATTTTCGGTATTCTCCAACTCTCGTAATCCCGAAAATTCCAAGTAATCTTTTTCTTTCATCTCAAATGGCTTCTAACACTCCCGAAACGACCGGACAATCTTCCGTCGGTGGAAATCTTGAAGTTGTTCGGGTGCTCGAGAATAGACGTAACAAAGAAATTTGGGATCATTATGATTTGTGTGAAATGTCAAATGGTTCGAGAAAGGCTCGTTGCAAACTTTGTCAAAAGTTTTTTGCGGCCGAAGGAAACACGACGTTGAAAAATCATATTACGAAAGCATGCAAGGCACTTCGGATGAGAGCCGATCCTACTCAACCGAACGTTACCCCGCAAGGTGGCGTTTTTATTTACGATAATGATAAATTACGGGAAGCGTTTACAAAATTCGTGATTACGAAATCGTTGCCGTTCGATCACTTTGACGATGAAGCTTTCACGACGATGATTCAACAATTGATGCAACCACGCTATACGCAAGTAAGTCGTACTACCCTTCGTCGTGACGCTTTAAAAATGTGGAGTGTTGCGAGGGAAAAAATGATTTTGGGTTTTCTAGAACATAATTATAGTGTTTCGTTAACTTGCGACGTTTGGAGCGCTCCTCACAACACCGGAAATTCTTTTTTAGCCGTTACGGCACATTGGTTAGATTCAAAAACTTGGCAAATGATGAAAAGAACAATCGCGTTTGATTTATTCGGCGAACCACATACCGGTGCAAATTTATTTGCACTTTTGAAACGTGTGATTTGCCTTTATAAATTAGAAGCAAAAGTATTTTCGATTCTTTTGATAATGCGTCGAATAATACAAACGCGGTTCCTAGATTAAAATTGTTATTAAATCCTATTTTAGATGGCGCTTTTTTTCATACTCGTTGTGTTGCACATATTATTAATTTATCCGTGCAAGCTGGGTTGGAGGTTATTGAACCGATTAGATTAGAATTTAGAGCGATGATAAAATCGGTTCTTTGTAGTAATAGCCAAAGACTAAATGCATATAGACGTTATTGTAAATCGGTTAATAAAAAAGCTTTAAGTGCGAATTTAGATGTTCCAACTCGTTGGAACTCGACATGGATGATGATGCACTCCGCGTTAAGGCAAAGGGAAACGTTGCAACCGTTTCACAATCGCCTATACGAGAAGGGCCATGTTCCAAGTGTTTATCCGAGTTCGAGTTGGGAAATGATTGCGAAAATAACCGATTTGTTAAAAGTTTTTAAAGACGCAACAACTTTTTATTCTTAATTAGGTTCTCAAAAATTATTCATGTGATCAATTGAAGATCAAATACAACCAAATCGATGATTTTTTTTTTAAGATAAAGGAGTTAAAGGTAAAAAGTATCCTTAAAGATGTTATAAAGGTTGTAGACTCACCATTTTTAGTTTTTCAAATCAAATTTGGCCTTTGGTTGGTTCATGATTTCAATGAGATATTGTTACTACTAATATTATATTCGAAAAATAAATATTTTTAAAAGTCTTAAATATTATCCCTTTAAGATCTAGCATGAAATACGAATATCTTTTTACTTCTATCATAATAAATTATGTATTTAAATAATAAAATATTGGTATTTACATGTTGACATATTATTTAACATGTTTCTTAATGAATCGGGCGATAATAATGAATTATATGAATGATTCTTTATTAATGCTTGAACTAAAAATTGAGTGAATCATTACAAAACAACAAGGAAACTAAAATCATGTGCAACAGATAAATGACTCCGATTTTCAAATTTGGTTCCGAACCTTCCGGTATTAAAGTAGCTATGGGGTTTATCGTCGATCAATTGATCATTTAGGCTATGTTTGGTAGAGAGCTTCTAAGAGCTTTTAAGAGCTTTTAGAAGCTTTTATTTTGAAAAGGCTCTACTAAAAACTAAAAGCTTTGTTTGGAAGGATACGTATAGTTTTCATTTTCTAAAAAATAAGCTCTTTTTTAAAAAGCTAGTAGAAGTAGCTTTTGAAAAGCTCTGTAGCTTTTTGTCAAACATATTTACATTTTTACCCTTCTATTAATCATAAACTACCACTTTTAATTAATATTAATATCCTTTTAAGTAATTTAATACTATAAACTACAGCTACAGCTAGTTTTACCAAACACATTTATAAAACTAAAAGCTCTAGCTCTTTTAAAAAGCTTCAGCTCTCAAAAGCTTCAGCTACTAAAAGTTCTACCTCTATTAAAAACACAAAGCTACAACTAGTTTTGCCAAACATACCCTTAGTGTGATTTGTCAACATCGTCAGTCACCAAAGGTCTAACAAATCATGTTTTGTCAATCTTGATCATTATCATGTTTACTGAAAATTTGATTTATACCTAATCAAATTCAAATGGAATTTAATATTTCTACCTTTTTATGCACCTAACCATGGCACATCATATTTACCATTTGTGTGGACCATCTTATGGGTAGGTGAGGTCACAACCCCGTGAGTTCGCCTTTTAATGTATGTGTACTTAAATAATCCGTTTGGTTTATTTGTTTTGAGGATTAGGTCATTTAGCCTAATTCTTCTCAATTATTTTAAAACTTATCTTAATCTTACCTCATAAATTTTTTATGGTTCTACTTGAACATCAACAATATTGATTTTTATTCACAAGATCCTTCTATCTTAGTCTCATCCTCATCAATAAATGAAAAGGAAAGAAATTATAGTGTTTTTGCTCTAAAATTTTTATTTCAAAAGTGGGAAGAAACCAAAGGAAAGAAAATATTAATGTCCTCTCCTTTATTTTCTTTTATCTTATATTACTTCCACTTTAGAAGATTCAGTTAACGATAAGAATTAACGTACATGATTAAAACTTGGCCATCATCATAATTCCACGATAAAACTGATTTTAATTCAGGATATTTATTTATCGTGTCATGATTGGTGTGTGTAGTTATATGAATACATGAGAAATACAAGTAGTGGAAAAGATGGGAGTTTGCCAAAATGTAGAAAACATTCAATCGGCCTGATTGGGTGAAGTTGGTATGAGGCCATTATCATGAGCAAGAAATTTTAAACTTCCCAAATGGTCATAATTGAAATGAGAGGAAAAAGTGGGTGAAATTTGACTCTACTCAAAAGCTTTCTCATGATCCAATATGAATCCATATGGGGTCTTGGTTCCCAAACCAAGCATAGTGCTTCAATTTTGACTCAAATGGAGCCATGATTTCATGGGGCGATGCTATTTATGCATTAAAGTTGCTACTCCATCTAGACATTACATCTATATAATTGAATTATTTATATTATCTAGAAAGAATCATATCTAAAATTAGTATATTGATAAGATTATCTCTTTTTAACCGTCACCAAAAAGCATTGAATTTGAATATTGCGGTTTTGTTTTATAAAACAAATTTGAATTCATGAAAACAAAATATTTTGTTTGATTTTGATTAAATACGTTAAACGCTATGGGGATATAGAACAAAAGAAGAAGAAAGCATTTGTTGTTTTTGATTTAAAAATATTATTAATATCAATTAAGTAAATTATATTAAATACTTAATTATCTTTTTAATACTATGAATATATGTATTATGTACCTTGAATTCTTGAAAGAATGATTAATTAAGCGACAAAAGTCCCACTCGATCATGTGTGATTTTCTAAGAAGAATTTTGTTTTGAAACAAGTGAAATTGTCCCCATTTCTTCTTTTCTTGGGATGTCCTATAGTTATAATTATTGTTAGTTGGAATATATTGTTTAATGTTTTCAATACTATTATTTTTATTAAGATACATTTGAAAATTTGTCTACAAGTTGATCAACAAAGTTGATGTCATATCCTTAAAATAAATATAACAATGTTTTAATCCGTAGTAAATATACCAAGTTAAATTTAGTTATATTTAATTATATATATCTTTATCATAATACCTCAATAAAAAATAATAATAATTCTATACTTTAAATTGGGATTATTAATATTGAAAAAGATAAATAACTTTCTTATTTTTACAATTAAGTATTTGAGTCTTTAGATTGTCTTATTTAAAACTATATATTTTTTACATGCTACGTGTTAAGCTAGTAAAACAATTAATTTATTGGATGATTTAATATTGAAAAAAAAATAACCAACTTTTTTTCTCATTTGAGTTAAAATCATGACCTTTTTTTAAAAAAAAAAAATTGATACTAAGTACTAACCAATTTGAGAAAGTATTAAGGGTTGAATTTTATTCAAGATTAAATTTACAATATAGAGGTGTTGACACCGATTCAATTGAGTGTATTTTATGAGGGAACAAACAAGAAAATATTGATTGTTGTCTCTTTGGATGTTCAAAGGTTGAATCTTCTTGAAGAAAAACTGGGAGTTGGTGAAGAATCTCTAGGAGTTTTTTGAATCCATCTCCTCCTTTAAATCGAAGGTGTTCATATCGGGTCATTCCGTCTTGGAATAAGTTATGTCGAGGGGTGATTATCGTAACTTCATAGATGATTTTGAAATGGTGTAATCGGCATCTTCATGTGAAAGAGGATGATGTCGAGATATAAGATCAAACAGGAGGATCTATTTCCAAGTGTTCAGAGACTTACGGGATTATCGTTTGCAAACTGGAAAACTTCACTCAAGGTAATTTGGTCGAGATGGTTTGTATGTCCTCTCGAGGTGTAAGCTGGTTTTGGTTGTGCAATTCTTTGTATATGCACCGTTTGTTTTTGACATCATTTTGAGCTACTTTCTGCCTTGGAAAACGGTCATTTGTTTCTTTCTTTGGTGATTTTTATAGAATTTTTTTTAAAATACTAAGTACTAACCCTTTAAAACACATTTTCTTATAATTTTAAAGATATATTACTTCATGGGATGGGAATCCTTTGAAGTGTGAAACTTGTGTTGTTAAAGTAGATGAATTTTAAACTTGAGTGTTCCCTAAATATTAATCGGGGTAAGGAGGAGGAGCGACCCACTTGTTACCTTTTTCAAAAATGTTGACCCGGTGGAAAAGCTCTGTTTTGGTTCCTAAAATTCCACAAATAAGGGTAGGACCGTAGGAGTAGAAAGGTCGTTCTTGTAATTTCAGTTTTCATGGCTAAAGTAAATTGCCAAATTCCACAAAAGGGTAGGAAGGGCATTCTAGGTATTACATCCCATCAAGTGGGTTTGCATATAAATTAATATTATATATATATATATATATATATATATATATATATATATATATATATATATATATATATATCCCACATGTTGTTTAATCTACAGTTGTATCAATGACTCTTTTTCTAAACTCTCTTTTGTACGTGATCCACTTTTTGAACAAGTAACAAAGATAAGGTGGTACTGGTGGACGCACTAATTAAATAGACATTAGAATGTGAAACTTTCTATTTTCATAGTGCACTCGGTTCTTGTTTCTATCTTTCTAAAACACATGTTATACTTATCTTTCAACCCCTAAGATATTTTTTTTGTTAGAGAATGAAAGGACTGCGAGGGATATATCCCAGGTGGAGATCCGCCCAACTAACCTTCCCGACGGGGTGAAGGTGGTGGGATGGTGTAGCTGATGTGTAGCCTATACCGCCGGGCTCAATATACCCTTGGCTCTAACAATTAACAAATCTCTAAAGAGGCTTTTGGTACAATAGAATGGAATCACGTGAGGTTTACACGCTTTTTTATTTTATGACAAGATTTTTTATTTTAAATGAAAAGAAGTAGAAAATTGTGTTCAATATAAATTTTATTTCTCTCTTTTTCCATATCATTATGGAGATCACTAAAAACATAGAAATAAAATGAAGGTTTACATAATTAATAGTTTTTCATAACAAAAAGAAATTGGGGAATTCTATTTGCATTTCCTTCCCAATATAATGTGATATGCACCCCACGTTTTCTCTAATATTTTAATAAGTTATTTGAATTGTGATTGATTAATAGGGTTGATGTGACATGCACATTAAGTAAAAAGAGGTGTGAATAGCAACACTCATAGACATTTGGTTAGAAAAACTTATAAACTTAAACCATTACATTCTATCGTACCAAACACTCCATAAATACTTTAAACGAATCGATCAAACTTCATCATGATTTATGATCAAATACTAACCTATTCCCTTACCACTAATTAAAGTTTAATTTTCCCTTGACACTTGTATGTTAAGAGTGTCCAAAAATAAGATACAAAGTGTGAAACTGAAGAATTATACCAAAATTGATGCAACTTGATTTTATTTTATTGTAAAAATATTAGAAATTAAAACAAATAATTTAGCTCATATTTCTATTTGTGTTAGCAGAACTATTATGGACATATTCTATTTCATTAAAAGTTGCAGTTGTTCACACACTTTTTTCATGTGATATATTGTACTTGATATTTATTATTCATCATGCTTTATCATTAATATCGAAATAAAATAAGTAAGTAATAATATGTGAGACCATACTCGTATGGCACAAAATATATATTCTCATAATTATATATTATTTTCATTGAACGACAACAACTAATAAAAAAAAAAAGAGCAAAAAGAGTTCACAGAAGCCATTAAATTCTCAGCATTTTACAATGCTTAAAAGGAAGGCAAGAAGTCCAAAACAAGCAAGAATATATAAACGTCCCTTGTAGCTTGATGCTTGATTCTATACAATTTTTATATACTCTTAGTTATACGTTATTTTTCATTTGTTTCCATAAATTTGCTATGCATAAATTCTTAATTTAACATTTGAGACAGATTTTAATTAGAAGCAAGATATATACTTGGTATGTTTTTATAACAGAGAATAAAATTCGTATCAACAATTAAGTTGATACTTGATGAAAAGATAAACAAATAAAAAAAAAAACAGAATGATATAAAAAAGAATCTGGAAAAGGCACCCAACATCCAAATGTAACATTCCAACATGAAAAAATTGCCTTTTGGGAGGGACTATCATGTCATGCTCCTATATTTGACACCAAAGGCATCTATCTGTCTTTGTTTTCCATCAGTTTCTCCAAATAATTAACACTGGATTAAAACTCATTTTAAATAATAAAAGATTTAATTTTATAATTTGATATTATATGAATCACATCACATATATTATATCATCAAATCAAATGTTAATTTAAGAATTGAGATTTAACTCTCCATTATTTGAGTCAAATAATTCAGAGAAGGGTATAACAATGCCTTTTTAGTGATCGATAGCATTGGATTCATTTCTTATCAAGAAAGATATATTGAGAAACTACTTTTTATTCATTAATATTTGTTTTCTCTATTATTTCTTCAGTATAAAATATGTAAAGTTTTAGCACATATCCTTTATTTTCCCAAGAAAATAGTCACCTATCTATTTTCATATTAAATCTCCAACCTCCTAGTTCACTAATAACCCGATAAAATTTTCTATGTCCACACGCAATCATCATTTATAGAATTAGAATGCGATTTATTTTTATTATATATATCACGCACACACACACAACCATATTTTGGGTCCATTTGACAAAATTAGTTTTTAACTGAAACTTGAAGCTGAAGCTTTTATATATATATATATATATATATATATATATATATATATATATATATGTGTGTGTGTGTGTGTGTGTGTGTGTGTGTGTTTGACAATGTGGTTGGAATCAAAACTTTTAAGTGTAAAATGACATGTAATGAAAAGTAAATAATAACACCAAATAAAATATATAACCAACAAAAATCGCATTCAATATTTTAGAATGTCATTAAATATGTATATTTAGATATATTTATTTGTTTGTTGCAAGAATAATTAGAAACCTATATTTAATAAATAAAGTAATAATCAATGTTTAAAATATAAAAATCATGAGATTATGAAAGTAAGAGAATGTAGGTTTTTAAATAACATTATATCATATATGATTTTACATTTTAACTATTTTTAGTTAAAATGTATTCTCAAAAGTAAGAGATTGTAGGTTTTTAAATTACATTTTTAACTATTTTTATTTAAAATATATTCTAAAAAAATAAGACAGAGAGTGCATTTGAAAATTTATTTAGCATAAACTAAAGCTCATTACAATATCTAGTTGAATTAGCTTTTTATTTAATAGTTTATAATTTTCATGAGCTTACGAGAGAAAAAAAAATCATCCAAACACAATTTGTGGGAGGAAACTTTTTAAAATTATAAGTTTAAGCTCCTAAAAAGTTTTATATTAAACATAACCTTTTCTTCAACTGTGTTGATTCACGGTTCACGTACCAATCACCCGTCCAAAAGTCGAGCCTTTCTAGTATCCCAGACATGCTCACATCCTTGACGGCCTTTTGATTTTGATGATTTCTTAAGAATATCAACACTATATATATATATATATATATATATATATATATATATATATATATATATATATATATATATATATATATATATATATATATATATATATATATATATATATATATATATATATATATATATATATATACATATATATATATATATGATCAAATGAGAATCTAAAAATATCTTGAGAAGTATGAGAAACATGGTTAAAGTGATGTGAATGTACGCTTACATAGATTTGCATGTATGTGAACTTACATTTATATGACTCATGATTTCATGCACTTAGTTGTGTGAATGTGCGTGAAATTTATATATTATCTGTGTAATGTTAATTAAAACATATTTATAGAAATAATTCAAAAACAATATTTTAAAAGTGGTACTTTCTGATGCATTGCATAATAATTGGTACACACTTGAATATATATGTATGTGTATATATATATATATATATATAGAGAGAGAGAGAGAGAGAGACTTAGGTGCTGTTTGGATTGCATGACTTTAAAATGATGGATTCTAAAATGATAGGATTTTAAAATTATTAGGGTGGTGAGTGCATTGTGAAATGAGGAGAAGTGTGGAATGTGAAATCCTAAGTGAAGCTAAATCCTTTCATTTTATGTTTTATCCAAACATGACATAGAAGGATTTCTAAATCCAAATCCTAAATGAGTTGTTAAAATCCTACAAACCAAACGTCACCTTAGGTTTAAAAAATTACCACTTGAAATCGAGTGCACCCAAAGATACCGTCCTTAAATATATTTTAACTTTTTTCACAATCATGTTTAAAATAATGTTACACACATGATATATGAATTTCAAAGATATTCACCAAGTCTGCATCCTTAAAAATTTTACAAATGGTCATATATATTTCTGTGAATAATGATCCAAGTGAATGATTCACTCACACCATTCACATGAGTTTTTAAACCATTCACAATATTTATTTTTTGAATTTTAATGTATAATGTATGATTGTTTTGATAAAAAAAATCTTATAATCGTGATTTATACGTGTTTTTGTAAAAAAAATTATGAATAATCACTCACAATGGGGTACGCTAATGATCGAACTCAATTTTTTGCCAAAAATACCATGATTTTTCGATCTATCATAGTATGATATATAAAAAGATTTATAGTATAGTAAATTTAGCAAAATACTTCATCATATAACATATTTTCGTATTTCTACTTAACATTAATACACTCCGAGTTCCGCCATAGCCAACTCCGCACGCTAGCACTTTGTCAACAATATTAAATTATTAATAATTCATAACAAAAACTACAAAGAAAACTTGCAATCCGAAGTTAATGCCTGATCGGATATAAAAATGATTTACAAATTAATATTTGAATTGTTGTTATAAAAATCATAATTAATTAAATTTTATTATATTGTCAACTTGCATGCATTATATTTAAAATTTATCAGCTTGTACATTTACTAATTAATACTAGAATTAGTAGAATCATGGCATGCACATCTATGGATCGAATTTACAATTAACGTGTTTCTAATTTCTTGAAGAGGGAAATTAATTTCCATTTTATCCCACCCAATTAAGGTCAATCAATCATTATCTTGATGAATTTAGAAATTGCTAATCAATTCTAAATCGTATATAGTTTCAGCAATAATAACAATTTAAATAATAATTACATGCTGAATGGATTCAAGCTAAAACCTATATCATTTAAATGTATGGATGGATCAATTGTGGTGTCAATATTAAGTCTATCACCATTCACCAATCATCCCCATTTTTCCATCTTCAAATGTAAAAAAAAAAAATAAAAGGTCTTAATTTTTAGAATATTCATCCTATAAAAAAAATATTTATTTTTCAACCATATCTTACAAAACTTTCAAGTCCAATTTTTTTTTTTTTTTGGCTTAAAGTAAGTTATATTTATAATTTTATATATAAATGTAATAGATAAATTGTTATTTATACATAAAATAAAATAATTTTCATTTTACAAAGTAAAAAATAAACAAATAGCATCATTTAAAATTTTCACTAAACTAAAGAAATCGGTGAACCATGTTGACGGGTCGAATAACTGTATTATAATGCCAATTAATTATTTTTCTAACTTTAATATTTAGCTAACAGAACTTAATAACATACAAGAAATTTTATATTTTTATTAAAAATTTTAGTATCTATATATCATGTACAATAAAGGTAAGTTTTTATATAATCAAATAATCAATGCTGTAGTTGAATTTTACGTTTAAAGTTAAAATTTGTATGGATATATAATAAATTATATAAGATAGTTAAAATATATATAATGATATATAAGGATTATAAAATAAGAATGATTGATTGTAATTAAGTACCACTTATTTTGCAGAATAGTTCAATGTATCAATCAAAACAAACTTTTTTTTAAAATTTTATTTATCTATATAATAACTTATACATTTATATATAAATATTCACATAATCTCAAATTTTATAGGTCCCTGGAATATATGAGTAAATAGATGCATATATAGTCTTTCATAATCCACATGGTCATTTGATAGATTTACAAAACTTAAATCATATGAAATTTTATATATAGGGGTATAATGTTATTATACACATGAATATGAAAAAAAAAAGTTCAAAAAAAATTCTTTGAGATCGATTGATACCTCGAGGTATCTTGTGATATTAATTTGATCATGTTTAATTTATAGAGGAGAAATAGTGTTCCTCGATATTTGGAGAAATGGAGCTCACCATTGGAATTCAGTTTTTTAAACCAAACTTTATATTCCGAGGTAAACTTTTTTGAATAATTATGTAATTGGAGTCTTGGAGATCGCCTAAAATTCCTTATAGCTCTTCAAAGTAATTATTAAATATAATTATGAATATTATTATATTATTAAAACAATACTTCTTTTATTAAAGAAATCAGATCAAGAGGTCGTAATGGATAACGTGTGGCTCATTCAACCCAATTGACTCGTCTCTCTTTTGGTTATATTTTCATGTTTAAGTATTGATTCTTTTATTAGTACTATAAAATTTAATATTAACTCATTTTCATATAAAGTAATTAAATTTGTCGCAGATTTAAAAAAAAAAAAACTATTTGTTGCTTTTCATGTTAATTAAGATTTGTAGAGGGGAATAAAAATGTATATATACGTACTGTTTCATTTAAAATATTAAATATGTAATGATCAATTAAATCCGCCCGAATCTCAATTCGTGAATCCTTTAGGTTAATAAAGTTTAATGTCAGAAAATGATTCTGTAAAAAGTCTTTAAAGCTTTTTACGGATAGATATTAGTTCGTGAATGTAGGATGGGCAACAACGATATGTATCGAATGATCATGGAAAACCACAATGCATTGCTAGAAAATCGTAATGTATCACGTGGAAGTCGATGCATCACGCGGGAATTTGATGCATCATGTAGAAATAATGATGCATCACGCGAGAATTGTGATGCATTTGCCATTTGTGGTGGTGCATGGAGATTCTTCGAAGTTTTTCGATAAATGAAGATTCAAAAAAATTATTTTTACGAGTGGTGTCTTCTGGTGCGCTGCATAATAGGTGGTACTCACTTAAACCTATATGTATATATATACACACACACATCGATGTTACGAGTCAGTCAACACTTGGAAAATTTGTTGGTTAAATGTTATATAAATACAGTTTCTATAAAATTTACATAATACATATCATTTACATTTAAAATATTTTTATATTTTAAAAAAATTCCTATAAAGACATACATTCACTACACTAAAATCATACATAATTTACTTACTTATTCTCAACTTATATTCTACACTCTTTCTCAACTTTCATTTTACTCTTCACTTTTATTGTAAAGGATCCGTATACGTACTCGTCGTCCTTGTAATTTTTAATTATGTAATAGTTTTAAATTAAATACTTTAGTTTTGATTATTTTATTAATTAAAATGAATTCTTATAATAAAAATTAAAAAAAGATGGAAATGTTAAAAAAATGTAGGAATTTCTGTTTAGAAAGGTAGAGAGATGTGGAAAGATGAAAAACTGACGTGACGCTGAGGTGTACCAAAAGATGAAAAGTGGAAAAGAGTTGGTATACCCTTCACCCTCAAAGAACATCCTAAATTCCTAATGAACTTTATTTCTTATCATACATACATACATACATAAGAGTTGGTTCAATGAAAAATTTGTATGCATCGGAAAACTTTAAAAAATCACAATACATCGTCATGAAAAGTATAATGAATCACAAGGAGAGGATTGTGCATCACACGGGTTGAAAAGTGTATCACATTCATTTGATGCATTACGCAGTCAATTCGATCAAACCACAATGTATCGCAAAGGAAATCATGGTGCATCATGATTATTAGATGCATCATGTGGCTGGTCTAAGTCGGGTTGGTCCGACGGTCTAAATCGGTTTTGTTTTTTACTGACCCATTTAGTCGAAGTCGGTCCATCATTTTTATGCATCTTTACAAAAATAAAATAATAAATTACGTAACTGAGAATCGAACATGAAATCTTTATTTCATAAAACAACGTTTTAACCATCAAACTACAATTCACTTTGTTATTAAATTTATTGAGTTACTTTTTTTAATAACAAACTAACTCTTTAATATATTAATTCACTAAAGATCAAAATCCAAAATATCTAATTTCATATATCAACATCGAATTTTATTCGTTACTTTGTTATTAAACCAACTCTTACGATACAGTAGTAAATTAATATATTAAATAGTAAATTTGTTATTAAAATAAGTAAAAGGGTTTGGACCGTTGGATCAATCGTATGATGAATTAAGTGATCGGGATGCACCATTCTCCCCACATGATGTGATGCACAATCCTTCACGTGGTGTAATATGTTTTTCTTTGTGATGCATTGTAGTTTGACTTGAACCGACTGGATGATAAATCAAGTGATCGTGATGCACAATTCTACTTTGCTGATGTATTGTGATTTTCTAATCTTTTCTGATGTATAAAGTTTTTCATTGAACATATGGAAATATAATTAAATTAAATAAGAAAACGACTGTTCATTCATTGGGTGCAATATCAAAGATGCCGTCTTCTTACCAAACCGAAAGCACAACCAAAGCTACCAGATTAATTAATTAATTTGTTTTTATACATAACTCATTCATTAGTACAATTAATTAAACGATTAATGATATTGATGTATAATGAAGGATGTTGTACGTACGTAAATCATAATTAATTCTATCAGCAGTTAATTTCTAACCATATTTCTATGTAAAAAAGCAATTTTAATTAATTGATATATACTGTAACTGATATCGATCCAATTAAACTTTGATGCTCATTCAACTGTATGAATTTAATATAATACTAGTAATTAATATAATTGAATTTGATTTTATATCTTGCTTATGCTAATTTTTTTTGTTGTCATACGTGATCTTATAATATTAAGTTAATAAAAAAAAATTCTATTAAATATACGATGAAAAATGTTTTAATAATACGTGTTTGCTAATTTTCAAGTAAATTACGTCTGATTTCTAGTTTTTTTTTACCAAACGCACATACAAGCAACGTTTATTAATATAATGATATCTAAATATGATCCAAACACATGTGTAATACCGTGTGACATCGAGAGAATCCTGTTTAAGAGAGTATCATTCGATATTGAGTGCATCTGAAGATTTCATCCATAAAATGTTCATAAAAATAGTTAAATTAAAATTACACAGACGATATATATGTGAATTTTACACATTCTAGGTCTTTAACAATCATATTAATAATAATTCACTCTAGCTTATTTACCATTCACATAGATATACATGATTATTTATATGATTTTTAAGGACATACCAAATTTGAAATTCATATATATATATATATATATATATATATATATATATATATATATATATATATATATATATATATATATATATATATATATATATATATATATATATATATATATAGGTGGTTTCAATGGAGAACCTTCATGCATCGAAGAACATCGAAAAACCTCCATTCACCACCACAAATGCATCACAATTCTCGCGTGATGCATCATTATTTCAACGTGATGCATCAAATTCCCACACGATGCATCGACTTTCTGCATGATGCATTACGATTTTCTAGCGATGCATTCTGGTTCTCCAAGGTTCTTCGATGCATTAAGTTCTCCATTGAACCCACCCTATATATATATGCATTACGATTGGAGTCCTGGAGTCTCATATTAAATGTACATGTTCATTACAATAAAATGTTTTATTTTATACAAAATTATAATATACACATGTTCAAAAGTGCATTACAATTGACGAGTTCACATCATTTGAAGTTATAACACTAAAAAAAATTTCATATCATGCAAAATTATAATATTTAAACAATATGCACATGTGATCTGATGATGCACTTTGAACATGTGCATATTGTATTTTTGCATGAAATATAACAATTTTATCGTAATGAACTTCAAATTATGTGAATTGTTCAACAGTTGTACACTTTTGAACATTTATATATTACATTTTTACATGAAATAAAATATTTTATTGTAATGAACATGTACATTTAATATGGACTCCAGGACTCCAATCTAATATGGGACTCCATGGAACTTTTATATATATATATATATATATATATATATATATATATATATATATATATATATATATATATATATATATATATATATATATATGGGTTCAAATGAGTACCACTAGTTTTGCGGAGTACCGGAGGTACCTCGCTTAAAACCATTTTTTTTGAAATTTTTTTTCATAATCATGTTTAAATTAATAATATAAGACTACTTGCAAAAAATCACACCTAAACACACACTAAAACTATGTGAAACGTGCAAGTTCACATGAACTGCACTGTTGTGAACGTATGTTCACAGCTAAGCATGTTCACCTGAATTTTTTCACGTTCACATGACTTTTAAGAGGCTAGAAAGTGTGAATGTGTGTAATCTTTTACGAATAGGCTTATATTATTTGTATATAAATTAATATGAAAAAAAAAATTACAAATTTTTTTTTTCGGAGCATGTTCACATCTTAGACCCGTGTGTTCACAGGTACTCACGGAACTCTGCATTTTTTAGGTACTCACACGAACCATATTCTATATATATATATATATATATATATATATATATATATATATATATATATATATATATATATATATATATATATATATATATATATATATATATATATATAGAGAGAGAGAGAGAGAGAGAGAGAGATGGGTTCAATGGAGAACCTCCATGCATCGAAGAACCTTGAAGAACCTCCATGCACCACCACAAATGCATCACAATTCCCCGTAATGCATCATTATTTCCACGTGATGCATCAAATTCTCGAGTGATGCATCGATTTTTACATTATTTCCACTTGATGTATCAAATTCCCGCGTGATGCATCGATTTGTACGTGATGCATTTCAGTTTTTCTAGCGATGCATTGTGGTTCTCCAAGGTTATTCGATGCATAAGACTCTCCATTGAACCCACCCCTATATATATATACATATATATATATATATATATATATATATATATATATATATATATATATATATATATATAATATGTTATGAAAAAAATTTTAAAAAGTTTTTAGGGTGATATCTTATAGAACATTTTTTTATTAAAACTTTTATTTATTTTATAAAGATACGTATAAAACAACATTATAAAACTATTCATTAAAAATATTATCCTTTATATATTAATATTTTGAATTGTAATGTAAAAAATTGTGTGAATAACCAATCATTCATACAAATTTACCACAAAAGATCAATCATTTACCGTAAATGGTCGATCGAAAATTTTTCACAACTGTTGTGGCTTGGGAGGACTCAGCGATCAAAGACCTCCTATGATAAGTGATTTCACTTTATTACCAACTCTAAGTACATGTTAGATTAAAATAATTAAAAGCATTGGTTATATTTTCAATCAATTGGACATATTACCCATAAATAATTTTATATTTTTTTTGGGTCTCAATCTTACAGCACTTGTTTGGCGTCTTCGATATATCTAGAGACTTTTCAAGGTTCCAATTGGTCGAGACAATCTCTTAATCGTGTTTAAAAATATCAAAAACCCGAAAGTTGTAGTTATATTATATATATGTATGCCTTTAGTTAAATATATCATTTAGATAATTTAGATAAGATAACGCATGTCTGTTTTTAGGTTGGTGTTTTTTATATTAAAGTGGTGGGCATTTATTAATTTTCTTTATTTTATATATACAAAATAAATTGCATTAAAACAATAGAGATGACTTGCTTTGTTCCAATTATTAACTATTTCTTTACATATATAAACATGAAAGATGATGTCAAATTTAGACGGAGTAATATAACCAAATTATTGGATAGCTTTCTGAATTATTAATTCTTGTATAATTCATCCAATTCATGATTTTATAATTGACCCTTTCAAGTTTCTTGTCTGAATTGGTATTAGATTTTTCTTCCCATTTTCAAACAAACTATATCTTAATATCCATTATAATATATATTTTTTCATGTTTAACATTTACTAATTAGTGACATTTGCATGAAATTAAACGTTTAAACATTTTTAAAATAATGAATATAAAAATGATGTAAACTATTTAATCACAATACAATTTTCAACATATGAATATTACAATTTTGAATGTAAATTTACATTTTATCGTGATGAACATGTTCATTTAATATGATACTCCGGTTTTCCAGTCTAATATGGTATCCATGGATATCAACCCTATACACACACACATTGTAAAAGCAAAAGGTTTAGAGACTTAATTATTAGAATGACGAAAGTTAGTGAGGTTTTTTCCCCCAAAATTAATCAATTGAGAAAACCAATTTTATTTGTTTGGTAACTGGTATACCAAGTTTAATAATAAAAAAAGGTTAGACTCAATCGTGAAAATTAAAAAAAAATTAATAGGGAATTTTCAAATTTAATCCTTAATAAGTGATAAAATGCATGGTTTATGTTGAGTTGGATCTACCAAAGGGCTTCTAGCCAGTGGTGTCAGATGACCCTTAAGGTTGAGAGTTCGAGTCCTACCATGACAAATGTGTAGATTAACGAATAGGTTTAGATAAATGTGTACCCGTCTATATTCATACTTTTTTGCGATTTAGTATTTTCGTGTTATTTTTTCCTAAGAAAATCCTCAAGTTATTGTTTTCAATCTGGTTTTCGAAAAAGTTTTTTTTTTCGTAATCAACCTTGACTTTTTCCAAAAAAAACTAACATGTTTTCACTATTTTTCTCCGAAAAGTCCACAAACTTGAATATTTTTTTGAGAAAATAAAGAAAAATTTCAAAAAACACAAATAAATATATTTTTTTTAAGATTTAATTGGTAAAAACTAATACGACTAAACCGTAAAAACATGAAAAAAATATAATAAACCCTAAAATACATATTTTGTAAAATAATTGCAGCTTTAAAAATCAATGAGAGGGTAATCAAAATCAAATGCTGCTGGTGCTGACTAGGCATCCTGATTGCTTTTAATTCTTTGCAGACCAATTGGACAATACCAAACAAACATAATCTTGACTTTTCAGAAAGGCCCTCAAGTATTCCTAAACTAATATATCCCCTTGTATATTTAACAAATTACATATTTCAAATTAGTTAATTAATACATGTATGAATGGTGGGAACCGATAAACATATTTTTGAGGGGTTTATTAACAATACAATATCATCATTATTTTTTAAGATCAATTAATAAAAATAGTAATAATTTTTAGATTTTTGTATCATTTATAGCAACATTATTTATTTTTTATCACTAATAGTATCAACTTTTGTATTTTAATTTTTTCATATGAATAATATCAACTTTTGTATTTTGTATCCTTAATAGCAATCAATTTTGTATTCCTTTTATTATTTATAGCAACAACTTATTAACTTTTGTTATAAAATAAAAAAATGTAAAAGTTAATGCTATTAATGATAAAAAAAAAAATAAATAATATTGCTATAAATGCTAAAACACAAAGTTGTTTCTATTTTTAGCAATTAGCCCTATTTTTTATTTCTTAACTATTTTGAATTTTAGAGCAATAAACTATTAAAAAATTTGCTTAAGCTATACATCATTGTTGTTTTTGTTTATTAATTTGTTAATTTTGATGAGAAAATATTAATTATTACGAAATCTGATAATTATAAAAATACACATAATGACATGATGAAAGTTTGAAATAAAAGTAAAAAAAAAAGGACATAACTCATTGTAGTTGAGTAAATAAATTAGGTAGGAATGAAAATAAACACAAACACCATTAAGATACTAAAATTGATATTTTGAGTATTTGGATATCCAGAATTGATAATAAGATTGTTTTGGAGGGGGTTAAGTGTCAAGTAGATAAATTAAAAAGGGAAAGTTTTCGCTTTCCAATGGGAGGGGTCATTACAAAACCCTGGTAAAGATTCGATTAGATTAGATAGCGATTATGACAGTCTAAAAGAGAGACAGAGAAATAGAAGGAGAAAAATTAGGGCACGAAAGATTACCATAGAATTGACATAACAAATAACAGTATGTGTGTGTTGTGTGTGTATGCGTATTTTAAAGAGGAATGTAGTTGAGTAGAGAAATTGAAAGCATTGCCGCGAAATTCGGGAAAGTGTTGTGTTTGCTCAACAAAAAGAAGAAACAACACCAGCAGCTGTTGATGATGATTCAATTTCATATGGAGGAGACACAAGCCCCAAACGGAACCTTCTCCGTACTCTATCTCTTCCTCCTTTTCATTCTTTAAACTCTTCTTCTTCTTATTATTATATACTCGTTAATTAATTCATTCCCTACTTTACTTTGGAGGATAATTGAAGTTTTGTGTGAGTTTTTCATGCTGGCTGCAAACAGGGTTTGTTACTTTTTGTTCAAACCCTTGTCGGTTGAATTAACCAAGGGATTCGTTTAACACGCGATCAGAGCTTTGATTCATTTTTTGGCGATTAACCTCTGGATCTGAGCGTTTGATGATCCAATTCATTTTGGAAACCTCTAATGTTGATGATTCGGGGATTGGTTAGCTGTTTGGTTGCTTTTTTTGGGGGTGCTTTATATACAGATATTGAAAAGAAAAGAAAAAAAATTGTTGTGGTTGTGCGGTGGTCTTGAATCTTTCAGGAGTTGTGTATGTGTCATTACAGTAACAGGATCTGTGTAAATACATTCCTAATTTGAGATGTTTTGTGATTTCAAGGAGACCTTTTTGTTCCTTTCTTGAATCTTTCCATTTACAAAAGTAAAAAAAAAAAACATCGATCTCCATTACATAACTTCATAGGCTTGTTAAAACAGCCTTAAGAAAAACCCAAGTTGTTCTTTTTAGTTTCTGGGTTTTAAAGTTTTCTGTTAGTTTGTTGACTTAGGATAGGGAATTGTGATATGATTCTTATTGGGGGAGGCTTTGATATTTGATGGGCGTGCCTGATAACACACTACTAGATTTGATTGATAAGGCTAAATCTTGGATTTATTGGGGAAGAAGTGATCTAACCTCTATATCTGTTGAAGTCAAAATGGCTGATGGTGTTCCACCCATCTGTTGTGAATGCGAAATGAGAGTTTCAGAATCTTGTTTTGGTTACAACTGCCAGCGGTGCAGCCGATTATTTTGCGAGAGCTGTGTGCAAAACTATGGTTCTTTTGTTGTCGTTAAATCCGAAAGTGGCACACAAGCAGTGCTTGACATCCGATCTTGCAAATTTTGTACTAATTTTGACGTTAAACAAAATTTTGGGGGAAGGTTTAGTCATAAGATACATCCTTCTGATTCACCCCGACAAAGCCCAGAACCACCATCGCCGAATTATACAAGCCAGAGATTTGATGGGTCCTCTCTTCAAGCAGTATCTGTTCGCCACTCCCCAGGCAGGTATGGTCTCTGTCATCCACATAACCTTTCGTATGTGATGCTCAAGGAAATTTCTTTTATTTCTTTCAAGAATCTCTTTTATTTCTTTCAAGAATCTCCTGATAATTTTGATATGATGCCTCGTTTGTAGTTAGCTTGTATGTATAAAAATTTGATCTTGGTTTCTATCTTTCGATAGTTTGTAGGTGTTATGGATGTTTTCACCATGAATAACTTCAAACATTAAAAAGTATTTCTTGAGTTTAGACAATAGGTTCTGGGAGTCACGATAAATAGTTTCGGGTGTTTGGGATTATAATCTGGATATTTTGATTAGGTAGTAAACTTGGATAGTCAGGTAAAGAGTTGCTGTGTGAAAATTGATTATTGAGATCAATGTAAACTTACCTATTCATCATTAACTTTTAAGCAACTAGTCATCCGTTTTCTTGTTCTTCAACTTGCAATATTAGCAGATCCAAACACCCCCTATATACATAATTGTAGAAAGATTATATAGCGGTTTTGGGGACTTTATTTTAATGATTTTCCTTTTGTCCTGATAAAATAGTCAACTTTAAAAATCATAATAAATCTAAACCAAATATTTTTAAACAGTTTTATAGATCATTCAACACAAATAACTGGTATCGGAATCCATCTATTTCTACCTTATAATATTCTCAACCTCTGAAATTATTAACTGAATTTTCTTTCTTGGTTTTCCTGGTGAACTATAGGAGCGACGAAGATGATATCGAGGATTCTTCTAAAAATATCTTCAGCCCGTATAGTCTTGATACCTCAGATGTAGATTCGAGTAGTGTCAATACCAGACATGAATTTTGCAGTTTCATGTCTGTTGGTTCGAGTCTTTCGGACAGCCCTTCTAGGATTCACTTTACTTCCAATAGACATAGGCATACTGTACAGCATGAAGATCAGGGGACTCCTAGGTCTCTAAATGAGGGTTCCTTTGACCAAGAACCCATGGCTGTTTTAAAAAGCCACCAACATGGGACCAAGGAACCTGAGAATACCACTAATGTTGATTTTTCGATATTCAGAGACCAATACGAGATGTCAGACAAACCACTAGATCTTGAAAACAACGGTCTTATTTGGTTTCCTCTGCCACCGGATGATGAAGAAACCAATTCTTTTTCGTATGCTGATGATGACGATGAAATGGGGCCACCAGGAACTGTTTTCTCATCGAGTGATGCCCTTATGAGCCTTCTTCCTGAGAATGGCAAAAATATGGAGCACAAGAGGCCATTAGAAACTGTTGTTCAGGGCCATTTTCGAGCTCTTGTATCACAGCTATTGCAATCAGAGTTGACAGCAGCAGATGAGTGGCTTGACATAATAACATCATTAGCATGGCAAGCAGCAAACTTTGTGAAACCGGATACCAGCAGAGGTGGCAGCATGGATCCTGGGGATTACGTAAAGGTTAAATGTATAGCATCAGGAAGTCCTAATGAGAGGTAACTAACTGTCACTTCCCATTTTTGACACACTATATCAACAAAAGATGTTTCGAATCTCGTCTTAGATTTGGGTAAAAACGTTTTGCTCTATGCAGCGTGTTCGTTAAAGGAGTTGTTTGTACAAAAAATATAAAGCACAAACGCATGATTTCACAGTACAAGAACCCAAGATTGCTTATTTTAGGAGGAGCGCTTGAGTATCAGAGAGCTCACAATCAGCTTGCTTCTATTGAGACGCTACTGCAGCAGGTTCTTTGCTTTGCTTGATTCTATCCCGTTGAAACTAACAACATTTTTTCCTCGAATGTGTTGCTATTTGAGGAATATTTGACAGTTGACTACCATCTTATAGTTTTGTTGAAAATTGCCATCATTCTTGTGAAAACACAAATTAACACCATACCTAGCAAGAATGAGCACTTATAGACTGACAGTGCCAAGTTTCATTTATGTTTCAACAATTTGTCCACAACTTCTCATTTTTCCGAACCAGTGATGCTAAAAAATGGTTAGTTTGCAGTTTTCTACAAGTAGTGAATTACAATGTTGTATAAAATCAATCATCAGATATCATCGTCATTTAACTAGGAAAACAATTTCCTAAAACTGTGCACAAACATATGTTGAAGTTATTATGGGACAAAGTGATGTCCTTATTTCCTTTCCCTCCTTTCTAGATCTTACAACTTACATTAGTCAATTAACTCTACCTTAAAATAGGAAATTGATCATCTAAAGATGATTGTATCAAGAATAGAGGCTCGTCGCCCAAATGTGCTACTGGTAGAAAAGAGTGTATCTTCATATGCACAAGAGTATCTTTTAGCCAAGGAGATCTCATTGGTTTCAAATGTCAGACGACCTCTATTGGAGCGTATATCCAGGTGCACTGGTGCTCCTATAACTCCATCCATCGATAAGATCTCTACCACTCGATTAGGCCAATGTGAGCTATTCCGATTGGAAAAGTTCTCTGAACAACATGAAGCTGCCAATCAGTGCACCAAAAAGCCATCGAAGACCTTGATGTTTTTTGACGGTTGCCCCAGGCGACTGGGTTGCACGGTAACAATTATGTCTCCCATCTTTCATGTGTCTGCAATTTAATTATGCTGGCGCTTTTAGTTAAGCTTTTATGTTTTCATAGGTCTTGCTAAAAGGTTCGTGTCGGGAACAATTAAAGCAAATAAAACATGTTGTTCAATATGCTGTCTTTGCTGCATATCATCTATCTCTGGAAACTTCTTTCTTGGCTGACGAGGGTGCTAGTTTACCTAAAACGACGATTAGGCCGTCAATATCTGTGCCTGAAAGGTCAAGCTTTGACAATGCTATATCTCCGATCTCTAGTTCCACAGTTCCTTCACCTTCAGAAATTACGTATTCCCCCATGCCTGATGGAGATGATGTAGCTGTTGAGCACCAAACTTCCTATACAATGCAGGATAGAACTGTTATTACACACACTGATTTGTTTGACTGTTCTTCAGCAGCTAACGTTGCTTTAGAGTGCCTGAGGCCTGCTGCAGATGAAATCATATCAAGTGAGTCAACTGAACTGGAAAAGGGTGAACGATTTGAAGTAACAGATGGCTCAAATGAATACTATTCAGCAACTGACAACAATCAGAGCATATTAGTATCATTTTCTAGCCGCTGCGTTTTAAATGGTAGCGTATGTGAACGATCAAGACTCTTGCGTATAAAGTTCTATGGCTGCTTCGATAAACCACTTGGGAGGTACCTCCAAGATGATCTGTTTGATCAGGTGAAGTTGATTTAAAAAAAAAGCTCTTAATTTTCCGTGTGCTTTTTAATTACAAGGATTGAAGCTTTACTGTTTTACTGATTTGGGATTTTTGGTTAGACATCATCATGTCGATCTTGCAACGAACCTGCTGAAGCCCATGTCGTATGCTATACACACCAACAGGGAAATCTAACAATTAATGTTAGACGACTTCCGTCCCTGAAGTTACCTGGGGAGAAAGACGGGAAGATATGGATGTGGCACCGTTGTCTCCGGTGTGCCCTTGTGGATGGGGTGCCACCAGCGACTCACAGAGTGATTATGTCTGATGCTGCGTGGGGTCTATCTTTCGGGAAATTTTTGGAACTTAGCTTTTCAAACCATGCAACTGCTAATCGCGTTGCTGGCTGCGGTCATTCTCTGCAGAGAGACTGCCTACGTTTTTATGGGTAATAACATCTTTCTAGCAGAGATTATCTGGTTCTGCATCATGTTCACGTGTATATGCATGTATCCTCTTGTACATTTGATTAATTTACGTCTATTCGAACCTACAGCTTGGGGAGCATGGTTGCATTTTTCCGCTACTCACCAATCGATATTCTTTCCGTTAGTTTGCCACCATCTGTACTGCAGTTTAGTGGCCATGTTCAACAGGATTGGTTAAAGAAAGAAGTAGCAGAGGTGCCGACATAGATCTCAATTTGCTAATTTTTATTGATATTTGATATGTTCTCTGGTGCTAATTTTCGTTGTTTTGTGGAGATCAGCTTTTGAGCAAGACGAAAGCAATGTATGATGAGATATTTGAGGTATTACATCAGACTGAACATAAGGGTATCTCTGATGGTGATGGACACGAGGTTTCAGATTCAAGTGAGTTTAGTAAACATGTGGAGGAGTTGAAAGATTTGCTAATTAAAGAAAGAAATGTCTACATAGTAAGTAAACTAATCTTGACTAAAAAGTCAAAAGATCTGAGCTGATATGATCTCATGTTTATACTCACTTGTGTTTTGTTTCTTCATATAGGATCTGCTTCGACCTTCTGGTGAAGAGTCTGCTGAAGATTGTGTTGTTGAACTAGATGTTTTTGAACTTAATCGTCTGAGACATTCCCTCATGATTGGTGTGCATGTTTGGGATCGGAGGCTCTTGTCGCTGAATTCTATCAAAGATGTTGCATCTAATGCGGATGTCAAACATCGAAGAAGTTATTCAACCTTTGAAAACTGTGTTGATAATAGCCATGCAATCCATGACCCAGAACCAAATCAAGTTGAACCGAAGGAAAAGATTGATGGATCCCTTCATGATTTTCTTGTCGCCTCTGAGGATTCTGAGTCGATCTCTTCTGATCTATTTTACGAAGAACACTCTTCAGCAGCATCCTTTCTATCTGACAAAATCGACTCTGCATGGGCAGGACCCCTGCGAGTTCCCTTTCATGTTTCACCGATAGATGAACATGAATCGGCTTTATCCAGACGAAGAAATGAACACATAAACCCACATTTTAGAAGGCTGACTTCATCCCCTGCTAGGGTTTATTCCTTTGATTCGGCAGTGACCCTTCAAGAAAGAATCAAGAAAGAACTGCCACCCACGTCGTTGCATTTGTCAAGTTTGCGATCTTTTCATGATGCTAGCCATTATACACACATGGTGAAAGATCCGATTTGCAACATACATAGGAGTTACTCTCAAGTTTTTCCCTGTGAAGATCAGAAGTTGGAATTCTTATGGAGGACCAAACCTTTGTTCATTTCCCCGGTATCTTTTCTCCCTGAAGGTTCCCGTTTAATGCTTCCTTATGGTAGTCAGAACACAGTCATTGCTGTTTATGACAATGAACCTACGACCATAATATCTTATGCCCTTGCTTCTAAGGAGTATGAAGAATGGTTTGCTGATAAACCGCATCTCAATAGAAATCATTCCGTGGCTTCAAAGCTTTCAGCCTGGCAATCTTTTGCCTCTGTTGATCTCGACTACATCCAATATAGTAGCTATGGATCAGAAGACCCTTCAACGGCAACCAGTTCATTGTTTTCTGATGCCAAAAGTTCTCATCATTTAACAGTTCATTTTGAGGACGAATCACGACCCGGTGGAAAGGTCAAGTTCTCAGTGACATGTTATTTCGCGAAACAGTTTGATGCTCTAAGGAAGAAATGTTGTCCTAGTGAAGTTGACTTCATGCGTTCTTTGAGCCGATGCAAGAGGTGGAGTGCACAAGGAGGCAAAAGCAACGTCTATTTTGCGAAATCATTGGATGAACGGTTCATCATAAAACAAGTCACGAAAACCGAGCTAGAATCATTTGAGGAATTCGCTCCACAGTATTTCAAATACTTGACCGATTCACTCAACTCTGGGAGTCCAACTTGTCTTGCTAAAATCGTGGGGATTTATCAGGTTGACTCTTTTCCCTCAAATAGATTTGCTGGTGAAAAAGAAAAGTCAGTGATGGCTTTGTCTTTTTTTCCCTTGTTAAAATGTTGATGATGTTTTGGTGCTGATGTTATAGGTTACGGTGAAGCATTTGAGGGGTGGGAAAGAAGCAAAAATGCATTTAATGGTGATGGAAAATTTGTTTTTCAAGAGAAAAATATCTAGGGTTTATGATCTGAAGGGTTCTGCAAGGTCTCGTTATAACTCGGATATATCGGGAACAAACAAAACACTGCTAGATATGAACTTGTTGGAGGCTTTACGTACGAATCCCATGTTTCTTGGAAGCAAAGCTAAGCGGAGCCTTGAAAGAGCTGTTTGGAACGATACATCTTTCTTAGCGGTATGATTATTCACTCCAATCTAAATTAAGTTACAACATTACATGATGCATCATTAGGACATAGAATTTGTTAAAAAGTCCCATGATTCATTTTCATAGAATCCTTTATGAGCATTGGCATTCCCTATGTGTTTGAAAGGTCTCATCTATTACCTTCCTTAGAAAGCAGGGTGTTAGATTGTACACACGTGTGTCATTCAAATCCGTAATAGTTGGTTGTTGTTGACATTGATTGTTCTATGTGTGAAAAGAAAAAAAGACTGCCAGAGTGGTGTAATAGTAATAGTAATAGTTGTTGTGTTGTGTTGTGTTGTGTTGTGTGTGATTGAGCAGTCGATTGACGTGATGGATTACTCTCTGCTGGTTGGTGTGGACGAGGAGAGCAAAGAATTGGTACTGGGAATCATAGATTTCATGCGACAGTATACATGGGACAAGCAGCTGGAGACATGGGTAAAAGCATCAGGGATACTGGGTGGACCCAAGAATGCTTCACCCACCATTATATCTCCTAAACAGTACAAGAGAAGGTTTCGGAAAGCCATGACCAGCTATTTTCTCACCGTACCCGATCAATGGTCTTCCTGAAAGACCACCAAATACCTAACACAAGATTTGGGTTAGAATTCACCCTTTTGTATACAAATCTATCTAGACAGACAGAGAGAGAGAGAGAGAGGTGTTATTGATTTTTTAAGTATTTGTGTCTTGTAAAAGAAAAGAAATTGTACATGCTATTGCTCGCTCCCTTCCTTTTGATTAAATGAACTCTGCTCTGCTCTGCTCTCTTTCCATGTGCATGTGCAAGTGGTAATGCTGAAGGTTCAAATTATTATTGCATGAAACTGAAAGCGCCTGTTTGATTGGAAAAGTTTTAATACAAACAACTGAAAGAAGTACTTGGTTTAGTTTAGTCATACAGGTGGGTCGGTGGGTCATTAATGACAAACAAACAGCACGTGAAATGAAAATGAAAAGGAAAACTGAAGCTTCCATCGACTCAGTCAGTCCTTTATTGGTGTGGCTGGCGTCTTTCCTACTCAACTGATGCTACGCTCACCCTTTTGCTTCTACTACTCATTTCCTGTTCAACTTTCCTTTTAATAAATATTAAACCACATGTATAACTGGTCCATCTTCTTATCTATTACATTAATTCACTTTTTTTTTTTAAAAATATTTTTGAAATTTCATATAATAATAAATAATTAAATTTTATTTTATATTGTATATATTATTAAGCATCTCATTAATATATTATCAAACCAAGTCAAGCTCAAAATTATTAAATTGAAAATATAGGATCAACCGAACCCTGCCACAAAAAAGATCATACCCTTTGGCTTGTAAGATAGTTATTGTACATTGTTATACTAATTAAAATTTCACATGAACATAACGTTTTGTTATATGCAAGTTATTGTTGCACGAAAGCACTAATTGATACTACCATTTACTTGTACAATTATTATTATTATAGTTATTATTATTACTATATCACATTATACATATAGCACTTCTCATTAAGGATTCTCTGCCTTGAAGCTTTCTGCACATGAGCTCCGGTCAAACTAATTAAGGGAATTAATTGTTAGTATCTGTAGCTTTTGGCTCACGTGATCATGTCTCTTAGTTTTTTTTATTCCTAGGGCAACTCTTTAATAACTTTTAGCATATCATTCATTATCAAGGCACGAGGTGCAACTCACTTGCTCAGTCGTGACTCATGACAGTTGGATAGCATATAACCAATAAGTCGTAGAGAGTCAAAAAAAAAAAAAATAGATATACTTTGACTGGCATGAACGGGAATGGAGGAAGCATTTACTTCCAAAAGAAAAAGAGTGTGGTGTTTACGTTCAAGCAAATGTTTTCGGACTTGAAGCTACAAAACCGTTGGACGGAATTAAGGAATTTGTGCTAATGTTGTTGATCTTGTCCCTTCTGAGTGAATTCGGGTCTACTCCAGCCTTATGAGCTGCAACTACTCCTATAGCTTCCCAGTAGTTTGAAACCTTTACCTGCAAAATAAATATTACAACGTTCATGGTGGATATGCAATAATACACACACTTTAAACATAAATGCAAAGATCATTTCTACATACTGCATCAATTCCGAATTTATCTGGAGTGTCATTGAGCACTGTTTCATTCTCTTGCACACAAATAATAAGCGGCTGCACCATGACAATGTGAGTTATTACATACAAGATATCTGTAGCTAAGATTATACTGCTCGCAGTTAGGTGATGTAACCATCACACTTGACACTTGGTTCAAACACCAACCATTATACCAGTAAAAATCTCAAAAGATGTTCATGTCTTCTTCAAAATTTCCTTTTTTTGCCCTGACTTTCAATGTTGGATATTCTTTATTCTGTGTTCACTCAGTCCATCTCAATGTTGAAAATAGAGTTTTTAGTTTTTCTTTTCTATATTGTATCCATCTTACAGAAGATATGATCATCTTTTGGGGGATAAATCAAAACATTATAACATTTGAAAATAGTTCTGCATCAGAAGCAAGTGCAAAACTGGAAATTCAGAAAATGTCATGCAAAACCTTTCATTATTTTCAATCAGTGGTTTTTTTAAATGATAATTGCAAGCATAATGGTTGTTACTTTAAATCCAAATGCAAACTATCATGGTTGCAAAACCTTCTATACATAACAATATATGATAATATGAATTACAACGGATACATTTCTAACGAGCAAAACAGTACATTAGAAAACCAGAAGAGTCGGAAAATAAAATAAAGTTATTTTAAAAGAAATTACCTTGCTTCTTTTATTTGCAAATGCAAGAACACCATCTCCTCCGCAGGCGTTTGCCGGGAGAATAACACTATCAACATCACTTCCCACTATGCAACCACTTCCTTGGGACTCAGAATTATCAGTCAAGTACTGTGGTGCATTAGCTAAGCCAGCAAGCACACATGGCAAGAATGTATGTCCCAACTGATAACATCAAAACGAAACCCCTTTTACATGCATGTCTATATGCCAACATTTGTGAATACAAGTGTATATAAGTAAAGCGAGGAGAAGGAATCAACTTACTTCTTCAGCAGCAGATTTTGGACATAAAGATTGGGTAAGCGGAGGAGGTAATAGGGCAGGAGCATGTGCACAGGGGATCCCGAAATTCTTCACCACCAGATGGCTAATAATGGCTTCCACTCCTGCCAGTAAATCGATTCCCTGTAGAGTAATCCGTAATATACCCATGAGATAGAATATAGATAAAAATAATAAACTTATTCTTTAAACCCATCTTTGTACAAATTATGGGCACCTTCATGCAAATTGGTGTGGTATCCAATTAATTGTATGTTATTATTACCTTTCCTTGTCTATAGTCATCCACGTCTTCAACATCATCGTCTGGAAAACGGGCCACAACAGCAATAGCATTAACCATAGACCGATCACACAATGCATGTACTGCTCTTAATAGGGAATCAGCATGCTTTATCCTCCCTGTTGCCTGCCCACTCTTTGGATCAACCCATTTTTCCACCTGCACGTTCTCAAACTTTAACATCCTGATGGCTATATATTTCCTTGTTCATTCAAAATCGGAACTTTTTGCAGTAGTTCTTTGTTTAAAGCATCTTTTTGATAATATGTGAAGAAAATGACTACCTCTAGAGGTGTGTCGGTGATAATATACTCAATAACTGGCAAACCAAGAGAAGCCCTTGCTGCATCAACTACTTGTAGATGGCGAATCCGTAGCTGTTCCTCTATTCCTGCATCAAGAACCAATCCCACCTGTTTACATGACATAAAGACATGCTCAACAGCAAGAAAAAACCATGGCATATTTTACTCCATTTATGAAACAAAGCACTAATTCTATGGGATACCTTGTTCTGGTGAACTGGCTGTAATTTCCATAAACCATCAGCAAACCTATCAAGGGCATAACCTTCCACATACAAGACATTTGGCATTGGCCAGTAAAGCATTGCTGCATTAAGAACCTGTACATTTTCAATTTTTTTTATAGAAATTTAAACAAGAGTAAAAACAAGCCTAGCCTATTGTAATTATTTGGCATTCGTCGCTAGGAATTGATGTTTCCGCTTATAAGCAGATACTCAATAACATGCTTTCTTCAGATAAAACACCTAACAGCTATACTAACCCCACACATTTCTCTCAACTTTTGAGATCTTGTAACTAAACTCTTGTTTCTCCTCATTTTCACAACATACGTACATTTGTGTCTTTCATTCCTTTGTTGAATCCCCTAACTGCTTACACAAATATATATCACGAAACACATCACATGTTCTTAATAGATCTGTTGCTTCTTCCAACATTGACATAATTTGGAGGTAATCCGATTTCTGAATGATGTTCATTTTGTAACTAGTTTTTAAGCATAGTGACTTCATTTCAGTAATCCCAGTGTGCATTTTGAGACCAATTTTATCTACTCCCATATCTATATGAAGCATCCAATATCTAGGGTTTAAAGGTAGGGGATAACAAAAATATAAGCTGCTGTTAAATGGATTTGATCAACACACTAGCAAAGGTAAATACAGAGAAATTAAACAGGAAAACATACATTGGGATGAGAGATGACGCAGTCGGCAACGGAAGCTAGGGTTCGAGCAACAGGTAAAGCATCGCCGGCGTAACCTCCAATCGCAGCACCAACTCCTGTTGGCACAATCAAAACACTGGTGTACGGCCTCTTCCACTGCACCAAAACACAATATATGTCCACTCATAAACACCACCACCAGCAACCCAACCCGGCAAACACACACACACAATATTAAGTATATAAGAGTGAGTGTATGCAGTGAAACTTCAACTGACCTTGTTTGACGGATAAGAAATCGAACACGAGACACGAAATTGTCTGTGATTTGACCTGCCACGTAAGGGAAACCGGAGGGGAAGTTCCCGGCCAGCGATGTTGGAGAAGAGAGAAGTGTAGTTAAGAAGTAACATAATGACCGGCCGGAGCAAGGAAGGGAAATAAGATAAGATAATACGAGGATTAGCGTAGGTAAGTTCCCATTTGATTTGAGGGGGGATTGGAGAACAGTTCGTAACTTGTTTTTTCCCCACGTGGATGGATAAAAGATGAAAACGCCATCTCTGTTTGGGAAACAATTGGACAATGCAAAATGGCCAAAACCATGAATAAAAATGAACGTATGAAACATGTTACTAAATAGCTCAGAACTGATATTGAAAGGAAACAATTCAGTAGTGTATTTAGTCGGTGTCATTCTTCTTGTCTTGAAATTATTTATCTTTCTATCATAACATCCTTTTATTATTAAGTTATAGCGAGAGAGATCGAGAGGAAGGATTAGAAAGAGGGAGAACTAGAGAAGCCGGAATGGGATGGATATGTGTGGGACAAATTTGGCCATGATTAATATATGTTTTAGTCATATTGATACCTTTTTTTTTTATCGACAGTCAAAACACAAAACAAGCCAAAGTTAGGTTACTACATCAACATTATTTAAATCTTATACAACGTTAAATGCATATGCATACCAACCATTTGATCATTTTACGTTTTAGAAGATAAACTTATTTTTTGTATGATAAACACTTTAACTTACATCCAGTATAGACTATGCACTTTAACAATATACTTTAGATTTTAGCATGTTAATGATTTGAGGTAAGTTATTTAAAATGAAGCGGAAAGTAAAAACATTGTTTATAATGGCCAAAAGAATACAATATCTAAAATTGTAAATGAATGGCCTGAAATGCATCCCATCGCGCTAGTTTATGATTAAGCCTTTTATTATGTATATAACCAATACAAAGATAGCATGTAATGTATAGGAAAGGAGAAGTTTGAACTTCCCCATTTAGTTATCAAATCTAGCCAAGATTGACGACTTTCAAATTGAGTTGTTGGAGTGTTGGAGGTAACTAATTAACTAGACCTGATTCTGAATTGAATAATAAAACCGCATGTCACACTGAGGATAATAAGATCCAAGGATCAACCAACCAGTCAATTGAAGGTACTTGATTAACAAATTAAATTAAGGATCCACCAACAACATGACAATCACATTAAAAACATGAATCTTTCGTTGATCAGATGCATGTTTGGCTGACTCAACACATCACATGACTGAACAGCTGGTTGTGTTATCATCACTCAACATGTAGCCACCATTGGTATTGATAGTGTGGTAGTAGCCATGACCATGAGGATGAGGATGAGGGTGGTCATTGTAAGCATAAAGGGCAGGATTGTGAGTGTAGTAGTAGTGGTACCCAGTGCTTGGTGGCATCATAGGAGACCTCTGATGCATTGCTTGCCTGTTATCCTGCAGATTCATCATCATCATTGATGCACCACCACCAGCAGATTGACTGTATTCTTGCTGCTGTTGCTGGTTGTAACCAAACCCATTCATATGATTGTTTTCAAACCCTCCAAGATTACCACCGCCAAGATTATTCAGTAAGGTGTTCAACTCATTTACCCTTTTGCACTCGACTAAATTCTCAAAGTTACCTTTTTGACCTCCCAGGTTCTGACCTTTCTTCCCATTTCCATTGTTGGCAGCTTGACTTTTGTTTTTGGAACTTCTTGCAGCTGAGTCTTGTTGTTTCTGTTGTTCTTTCTGCCTCAAAATCCCCATTTGATTTGTTTTCCCTTTCAGGAACCTCAAATCCTCATCATCTTCAAAGCAATCATCTTCTCCTCCAGGGGTCAAAGATTGCATCTTTTGCTGTTTTTTCAAGGATTCAAGGCCTTTGATGAAATCTTCTTTCTGGGTCTTGTTGTTTTTCTTCTCATCTTTCATACAAGAACTTGCCTTCTGATTTTGCTGGTTTTGGTTTTGGTTTTGACTTTGACTTTGACTTTTGTTGTGGTTTGACCAAACTTCAGCATGTTTACCGGCTTTCACAAGTTTCTTTATCAATGTTGCACTGTCTATGCTTCCTGAAACTGTCACCTTCTGCTGCTCTGCATCTATGCTCACTTGATATACGCCTGCATAATTTACAACCAGTGTTATAAGTAACCTGTAATACTTTGTGCTTCAAAACTTGTACATTGCCAGGGCCTTTAACTTTTGTATCTGATTTGTTGAAGCATCAAAGTTGGTTTCCTCCTGTCCACAATGATTCCTTTTCCCAGAGATGAAAATCTCAAGGCAAAGCTGCATTCATGACTTGTACACCATGCATTGAAAGATGTATATTTATATAGAGTTAGTAGTTTCTGCTCTGAAAAAATGCCACATTTCAAAATCCCACATCACATTTCTACATGGAAACAGATAAGGTAAATCCACTTCCCAGAGTTAAAATTCCCAAATACAATGCAAATAATGGTAATACGATCTATAAACATTATGCATCGAAAGTAGTACATTATATCTTTCTGGAAGTTCATATTTTCAGTTCTGATAAAGGTTTAACCAAGGATTATGTCTCATAATCCACATTTTGCATAAACATGTAAACTTTTTCAAAACCCAAGTCACAATTTACTAAATTTATCACTATAAACACAATTTTCAAGAGAAAGAAAGAGAAAATAACCTTCGATTCTCTGAAGGATTTTCTTGACTTTGTGCTTGCAGCCATCACAGTGTAAATTCACTCTCAGAGTACACGTCTGTGGGGAAAAAAACATGAATGCGAAGAATTAAAAAAGAAAAAAAAATAAATAAAAAGAGTAAGGAAGAAGGGGTAGACGACCTGGATCTTAAGGAGCTTAAAGTCTTCATCTTTAGCCATTTCCTAAGTGCTGTTGGAGAATGACAAAGAGGAAGGATGCAGGGGTGCTAAATGCTAATGTAATGTAGAAGTGTGTTGTGTTGTGATTAAAGAGGGGTAAAAAGTGGTGGTTCAGAAAAAAGATAGCTTTTATTTTCATTTTTATTTATAACCTTTTTTATCTGGTTTTTTGTTCCAACCAGTAGATGGGAATTATGCAAAATATATAACTTTAAATTTTTCTTGAAAAACGAGATAAAAAGAGAATTTAATTTGTCAATTGCCAAAAGAGTGCTCTTGAGCTATGAACTACTTATAAAAAGTACTTTAAAAGAATCAAAAGAAAGGCACTTATGCTTTTTTAAGTTAATTTACTTTTTCCAAAGCTACAATTTTTAAAGAGATTATTAGGATTATTGTTTTCGTTTCTTTATCGGTTTAGTTATCGAAAACTAGTTATTTTTTAATTTCAATTTTCAAGTTATAGTTTTTAGAAAAAAACAAGAAATTCTATGAAAAATGAAAATTTGTTAAGACGATAAAGTTTTAGTTTTAAAAAAAATAAGATGGATGATTATAAAATAAGAAAAATAGGTTAGGTGACAGAAAAATAATAGAAAGAAATAAAATATTATGATGAAATATAAGGTATGTAATAGAAAAGTAATAGAGAGAATATAAAAGGTGTTATTTTAAAAAGTGAAATGATATTTTATGAAATTGTTGTTATATAAACAAGTTTTCATTTTTTATAAAAGTGAGATGAAATTTTGGAGATTTTCGATAACTAAACGCATCCTAATAGTTTTTGACAAAAACGATATTACGAAAACGCCTAATATTTGTTTTAAGAGATTATTTGGCTTGCAAAACGTAGGACTTCTTTCGTAAGCATTAAATTGGCACGTTTTGAAAAAACACACTTAGATGACGAATAATTATCACATTATTTAATATAAAATTTATAACAACAACCACAATTATTATTATTACGCATGATAAATAATATTAATTATTGACAATACATCTAATATTTGTATCACTCAATATTTATATCAATCATAATGATGATAATAATAACAAGAAAAATAATTGTATTGTTATTATTAATAAGTTATAACAATTAAAAATCAATGACTTAGTCTAGACAAATATTTTTTTTCTCACTTCGTTAGGTTTGTCCTATTTAAAATAAATTACAGAGAAATAGTTATATAAAAATAAATACAAATGAAAACATAACTTTCATGAAGAATCGAAGAACCATTTTAAAATTTTATTTTTTCACATATATTTTTTATTTTAAATAATTTTAAGCTTTTATTCTTAGTTTTTAAAAAATATTTTTTTGATACATAAATTAAACATAAAATTTCATTTGTATATTTACTCATATATCATATATGTTGTGTATAATAATGAAACTTAGGCACAAGTATTTTCATGTTTTATACATAAAAAAAATTAAAAATTAAAAATATACATGCGATAAATCAATTTTTGTTCTCTGGTTCCTTAATTAGGTTTTCCAAAGAACCCGAGTTTCATGAAGACGATGACGATCATCATCGTCATTATTCTTAAATAAGCTATAAACAATAAAAATCAGTGACTAATCTGGACAAACATTTTCTATTTTTTCTTGTTTAGTTTGTCTATCTAGATTAAGATACATAAATGATTATATATAGCTTATTGGATTTTGACTTCAAGCTACAAGGCAGAAGAAATATGTTCTAAAGTAGTGTCTTTTCAAATAGAAAATTGAGATATCAAGGATTCAAGGTTATTTATGTGTTTGTTTAGTCTACTGTAAGTGATTATGAACTCTAATCAGGGGCGGACCTAGTATTAAAGGGTGGGTGTCACTCGACACCTATAAATTTTCAAAATACTGAGTTACATGTGTATCAAAAATCCGAGTGACACCTAAGATATTTTTTATTGACACCTACGAAAAATTCATACAATTATAATATACACATCTAATTTATATTTGTTGTTTTTATCACTTAAATTTATTGAAATAACACTGAGTTTTAATAAAAAAAAAATTTAGAAAAGCCCAACAAATATAAAAAAAAATCAAAAAGATTCAGTCAAGTGAATTAAGTTAGCCCAAAAATTTTTAAAAGCCCAAAAAAACTGCCCAAAAGCTTAACCTGATGAGTGATGCTAAAAACCCGAATCATTCAACTTGGAGCCTACTCCTCAGTGTTGTCGCCTGGCGCCTACGGTGGTGCGGTTTGCCCTATATATCTGACGGTCGGCGTCTCTCTATTGCCTATCTTTCTTTCTCTCACTCTTTGTATTGTTTTATGTCTAGGTAATAGATATAAATGTATAATAATTTGTAATTGTTAATTTACTAAAATATAAATATATAAAGTATAAATGTTAGGTGTTTATTTTTTATGTTTTTTATGTACTTTTTTAATTTGAAAAATCTTGTTATTCGTTAATTTGTTGTTGACAACCCATTTCGGTAACCCGACCCATCTTACAAAACGTAAATCTAAGTATTGAATTTACTCTAAAAAAGTGACACCGATAATAAAAATTCCTGGATCCGCCCTGACTCTAATGCTTATCTTGTATCTATTAAAATTATAATAATTTACTGTTAGATTTACATATTTTTAATTATATATGTAAGATTATTAATCATGCATACATGCATACAATTTTAGGTGAGTTTGTTTATACGGCCCCTTTCCTTTGTGTTTTCCCTCTCCCGTTCCCAGAGGCCTTGACGACTTATTTGCTTAATTAAACACAATTTTGATAGAAATGACAAGGCCCAATTGCTAAATAGAAATAAAGTTATGCATTTTTATCATTTATAACAATATTGTTTATGTTTTATCAATAATAACATCAATTTTTATATTTTTTATCATTATTAGCATCAACTTTTATATTCTTTTTATCATTTATAGCAAAACTTAAAAAAATTGTTGCTATAAATGACAAAAAAAAAAGTACAAAAGTTAATGCTATAAGGATACAAAATACAAAAACTAATGTTATTCATATGAATAATACAAAAGTTGATGCTATTAGTGATAAAAAATAAATAATGTTGCTATATATGATAAAAAATCAAAAAAATTATTATTTTTAAAAAATGACCCAAAAGACAAACACCAAAATGCAAATAATCGTTTTTCATATATAAAACAACTTATTGCTTGTAAAACTAAAAAATATCGTCATAAAATTACTAAAGCATTGTTATAACCACTTATAAAACACTACTACAATGGAAACTTAAATACAACCTTAAAATGTTTGTTCATTACAGTATCACTTAAAATTACTAAATCGTTTTCTTTAGTTTATTACATAACTTATCTATCTATACTACTAAAAGAGTAACTAAATGTCACATGGCATGCTCTTATTTAATTTGTCACATGTCGCTCTCTCCTTTTGTCACATCATTTACTGATTTTATTTTTATATTTTAAAGCAAATCAAATCTATGTAAATCTAATATAGATTAAATTAATAACTAACTAACTAAAATTAAGTAACTTTTATTATTCATATAATTATTATATTATACATATTTATAAATATCAATTTCTAAAATTAACTCATGTTATACATGGTTATTAACCTGGTACTTCATTATAAATTTATTTATATCTATCTATTCTATTAAAAGAGTAATTAGATTGCCACTTGGCACTTAGCTAGGGTGCCAATTGGCGCAACCTTCACTTGACACGTGTAATTTATAAAGTTTTGTTTAAATAATTATTTCAATTAATTAATAGATACTATTTCTTAGGGATTCTGTTACCAACTCTAGATTAATATAATCCATTTTAATAATTAATATAAGACACTTCAATAATAAAAATTCTGATTTTAAGTGTTGATATTAATTATTAATAAAGTTAAGAATTTATCGTATCTCAATTATATATTGTTAATTTGTTATTAATAATAAATCAAACTAAGAATTTTACGATGTTTTCCCCGTTCATCATCTGGAGGTTCCTCAATTTATTTTTATAATTTTTTTATTCTACAATCTATAATTTTACAATAAATATTCAGGCACACCTCTTTCAAAGTATTCATAGTTTCTGTCGTTTATTATCGAGTTTTATAATTATTCTAAATTAAATAATTTATTAAAAAGTTATTATTTAAAAAATCCGTATATTATACGGGTTAATAAACTAGTATATTAATAAAACAAAACAATTCGTGACACGTGTCACTTTCTCAGCTCTTCTAATTTTTTATTTCCCGCTCATTTGCCTAATATAACTCTTTCAATTAATTTACTTCATTGATTTTAAAGAAACTAATTGATTTTAAATAAACTAAAAGATTACTAATATAATTAATGATTTAGATATTTCCTAATTTAACCTTTAATTTACCTAAATGTTTATCAAGAATTATTTAATTGATTTATAAAATAAATTTTTTTATTTTCAAACTTTAAATTAAAGGTTACATGTTTTAATCCTAATTATAATTTACAATTTATAAATAATAATAAGGGTTTATTATGAAAAAAAAAACCAACATGTTTTTATGTTTTTTGCGTTTCGTCCCTCCATGTTCACAATTTATAACCGGGTTTTTATGTTTTTAAAAACCCGGTCACAATTTATAACCGGGGTCTAAAGTCTAAATTTCACTAAACCAAAAAGGAAAAATTAACTTGAGGTTTTATGGAAAAAAAAATAACATGGAGGGACAAAAACGTAAAAACATTTTATTTTTTTCATAATTCCTAATAATAAATGAATAACTTTACTTATTTCTCGTGATATCATGTGTCATCACCAGCATATCATATTCTAGAATAACAAATAATATATGAATCATATCTTTCTAAATTTACATCTAATATAATAAGATTTAAAATCATTTCAAACCAAATATTCATATTTAAATATTCGATAACTACAACATAATAGAAAGTTTAAAGATGATAAAAAAACATATTATTATTCATATATATTTAGAATTCTAAAAGAAACTATAGTTTATATCAAATAATAATATAATTCTTATAAACAACTATATATTAAAACATCCGCGTAATACGCGGGTAATAAACTAGTGGTTACTCGAAAATCAAAATCTTATGACATTGTTGTCCCTTAAATAATTATAGATCATAATAAAATTCAGGAATAAATCTTTTCAACAAAATATATATTCCTAAAATAAAATTTAATATGTATTGTGAATTGAGTTTGAATAGAATATCAGAATATGACATGTCATGGAGTATATAATTTGGAAGGCATTATAATATTTTGTTTTGAAGAGGCACTAAATTAAGTAAGTAGGCATCTGCCATTGACGGATATGGCAATATTGATATCAACCTTTACCGCCTTTCGTATAAAGAATACACAACTGAAAACGGGTGGGTTTGTTCGTTGTATTTATTAATATATAATATAATTATTACACCATCTGTGCATAACTGCATATATATTGTATTGTATTATAGGGTTTATCATGAAAAAACCAACATGTTTTCATGTTTTTTACGTTTTGTCCCTTCATGTTATTTTTTTTCATAAAAAAACCTCAAGTTATTCTTTTCTTTTTGGTTTAGTGAAAATTGGACATTAGACCCCGGTTATAATTTGTGAACCGAGTTTTAAAAAACTGAAAAACCGAGTTTTAATGTCCAAATTTCACTAAACCAATAAGATTAGTATAACTTGAGAACTTTTATAGAAAAAAAAAATAACATGGAGGGACGAAAACGCAAAAAACATGAAAACATGTTGGTTTTTTTCATAATAAACCCTATATTATATTATATTATGTATGGTATTATGCAATTATTTTCGCACCAAAGACAATATCTTTCGTTATTCAAATTTGAGTGATACGTATAGAAATGCATGGAAAGAATTAATTATGTGTTAAATAAGGCATTAATCCATTAGCGGTAGTGGTAGAAATAAAATTGATACACAAAAAAGAAAAGAAAAACAAAACAAAACAAAGCATCTGTTTCTTTTCCTTTTATAATTTAAAAATGTCATCCGTTGTTATCAATCAAGTTGAGATTTTGTCGCTCGTTTGAATGATTTTCAATATCAAGAAATTGTAAAGAAAGTATGTATACCTATCTTGAAAGAGTGAAACCTATTAGAAAAGTGTTTATATTCATCCTATTCCTATCTTGATGAACTAGATTTAAAATCTCCAAGTAATGAGTAGCCATCATATCATAAATTCAAATTAAATGTATGTATCATGTATATATAGGGATGTGATGTCCTATTAACCTTCATTATATTCCTTAAATTAAGAACCAATCAAAGATACACACACGCGCAAAAATCACTAACCTGGTGTTTGTTTTTTAAGATGTTAAATGTTTAAAGTCTAAAAACCACGTATGAATTTAAAAGATAACATTAAGATCTAAAATTAAAATGCTCTTAATGTTAATTCAGACTACTCTCTCCCTCTTAAAATTCAGCATCTTTAAGTCTGATTTAAACAAATAGTCTAAAGTAAGTTTAAATATGAAATTCAAATTTCAAATCATTTTAAAACGTTCTTAATTGCAAATAAACGCACCATAAGTCAATGGTAAAAAATATACTTGACACAAACCATTGAATCAATGGTCAAAAACACACAAGCAAAACAATTAAATCAATATTAAAAGTATAATTAATCGATTAAATTTGATTTTAAATCAATAATTCTAATATTATGATTTTAACATTGACTTATAATCGTATTTTTGACCATTTGACTCGATGGTTTCGTTAGCAATCATGTTTTTATTAGTTCGAAAATTAAATTAGAGATCTTTCTTGTTATTGTGAAGATGAAAAATCAACCTGACTGGCTATGTAAAATTGGCGAAAACCCATTCATGTCCCTGTTTAAAAGAAAAATTAACACACAAAATTCAAACTCTCTCTGTAACAACAAATTCTAATAAGTCAGCAATAGAACACAACATTGTAACTTGTAAACAAGCCAACAATTGCACAAAATTTGATGTAAGCGTAGCGAACTAACAACGTGAATTTATAAAATATCACAAGTCCAACCCTGCCTGCCACGAATCTAAAATGTTTAAACTTTAAGCAATAATCAAAATGAATTAATGTAAAAATAACTCTTCTTCATTTACCAAAGATTCTTGGAAATGAACCAACCATGGCACACTGTTTCTGCTTTTAGGTTCAATTTAAGTCTGTCTCAGACTTCCACTTTCCATACCAAAACTGCTTCATCTGATTCTCAATAGCTTATTAAACGAAGAAACAACACTAAGGGGTTGTTTGTTTACTTCTTAATTGAATCATTAAGAAGTCATTCAAAGGTAAAATGACATTTTAATGATTCCATTAAGAGGTAAACAAACATAGCCTAACACAAGAAAAAACACCTGTCCTGAATAGCAGCTTAGCTCCATCTTCTTCTGTCCTCTTCCTCATCCACAGGTGTGTACCATGAAGGCCGCCGCTTCGAATTGCTTAATCTATAGTTCAAGTAAACTTCTTCGTTACAAAGTGATCTGGTGGCCACAAGTGCAAGGCTTTTCATAATAGGGCCTTCCATTGTACCATCACTCGATGCCCCTCCAGATCTAAACCAAAAACTTCCAAACCTTTTCATCTTCACTTCCCCTGTACCCCCAAAAACTATGTTTGGTATATAAGGTCTCGTACCCTTCTCGGTCAAAGGAAAATCATAAGGACAAACCATGACATTAGGGTCCATACCCATTGTTGGGTGGTTTGCAAAATGAGCTAAAGCTAACGGGTTTCTTCTCTCCAATACCTCACCGTTAAACCCTAACCTTGACCCTTCTAATGGTCTGCTTAACATCTTCCACACCCGGTCTGAGCCACTCTCAGAAGTTTGTGCATTAGGGTTAGACTTATAGACACTCGACTGGCCCCATGCTTCCCGGCTTTCGCCACCAGTGCCCCATGGTTGAGCATTAATCACTGTCCCGTCGTATCTAGTGATAAGATAAGGATTTTGTGCGTCAACTCTTGGATATCCAGGGATATACCGATAATATGCAGGAGAGTAGATCACTCCTGGATATAGTGCAATCACAGAGCCAACATCTGCCTCCCCATCTATGAATAAACCCCGGCCAGCTTGTTCATGGGGAATATGAGACGGTTTGAGCTCAAGGGTGTAGCCCATGAGATCTTTCAACCTTCGTGACACTTCTGCAAACGTCAATTGTTTTGTCTCTGGAACAGCTGTGCTGAAAATTTCATCATTAATAAGATTCTACTAGAGAAAGCCACTCATAAATGTAGATCTCCAGGAAACTATTTAACAAATAGCGCATTATCAAACATCATTCTCAACAAAATGGGGAAAGAAGGAATCACTGTACTTTACTAGAACGAAGGATTTCGGACAAACATTGTCAAACACTACGGTTTATATGCATTTACATTTCCACACTTTATCCAAAAAATTGATCACTGTTCTAAAGTCTAAACTATATATTCCATTAGCCATTTTAGCAAAAACGACCAATAGTTTGCAAATTGCACGATAGATGGTTTGGAAAAATAAATCATCCATTGATCATATCCTAAAGGATACCCAAACTAATAAATTGCTACTCAAATTTCAAACATATATTGTAAATACTTTAGCATCAGATAATTAGTCAATACTAGGATTAAAGCCGTCTAGAGCTTGTAATTGGTAAATTAGGAAGACGAGATTATCCAAATACATCCTGCTGCAGACCTTTTGGAGGAGGTTTCAATTGGCTTGTATGATAGAAAAACTATATTTATATATGCAACCTGGATCTACCTCAAGATGCAACAACTTACGTATCGAGGGTTATTAAACTGCATAATATGCTTTTAAATTCAAAAACTGAGTGACAAAATCTTACCAAGATCCATGCTTGCTGGATCATTCCTACCAATGGCAAGACTAAGGCCACTACGGCGAGGAGCAGTGTGTTTCTTTTGCAATGACTCAAGTGCCTCGTCATGGGGCTTCATGTCAGGAAGGAGAATTTCATCCATTGATGTGCAGAAGTTTGTAATCTGATAATGGATGTTTTCTTGGACCTGCCTTTCTTGATCCACTAATTCAGCCTTACTTGCCATGTTAATTATCTCCTCTATATCTGCTTCTTCGGCATCCTTCCCCACACGGTTGTAGCTGCAGCAGGTAGATCATACATCACCATTCAGTACTCTTGCATCACACACAGAGATAAACATGTATGCATCAAGACGGTGATAGATAGTCAAGTTGATAGGAACGAATGAGTGTGCATTCATGTACATCCTGCTTGCATCTTAGAAAATTCTAAGGTTTTCCTTTCGGGTTGTCTGAGAAGTAGGCATGGCAATGGGGCGGGGATCTCAGTTTCCATCCCCATCCCCGCTTCTTAATCCTCTTCCCCATCCCCGGCGGGGATCGAGTTTCTATCTCATTCCCGTCCCAATCAGGGATCGGGGATCCCCATCAAGGAATCGGGTTTTTCAAGTTTCTAAAGATTATTTAAGTTTAAACTATAAATAGTAATTTAGTAGAATAATATATGTAAATAAACTTTAAAACAAATTAATTCAAACATAGTTAAGTTATTTACATATATAATGTATAATTTATAAAAACTAAAACAAAGAAATGTATGAAAATAATTTATAAAATCAATAAAATGAAAAACACAATGGTATTTTAAACTATAAAAGGGTCATATACAATGATATTTAACATATAATATAAAATGTAATGAATAATTTACATTATAAAGTTAAATATATATAATAATCTATATTATAACATAATTTATAACCAGGTCGGGTTCGGGGTCAGGGATTTAAAAGACACTTTTGGCAAAGAGCTTATAAGAGTTTTGGCTTTTGGTTTTAAAAGCTTGAGCTCAATAGCTCCGTTTGGATGATAGGAGCTTGAGCTTTTGATTCAGAAATAAAAGTTCTTCCACGAGAAACTGCTTGTAGTAGCTTTCCAAAAGAGCTTGAGTTTTTGTCCAACATAAATTTTTACCCTCCTAATAACGATAAACTACAACTCCTAATTAATATTGACATCTTTTTATGTCATTTAAGCTTAAGCTCCGGTTAAAGCTAGTTTTACCAAACACATTTATAAAAACTAAAAGCTCCAGTTTGTTTTAAAAAGTTTCAACTTCCAAAAGCTCAGGCACAGCTCCAACTCAAAGCTACCGCTAATTATGCCAAACATATCCATTATAGTCAGAAGACAAATTCAAAACATACTAGATTTTCATAGATTAGCAAGAGATAGGTTGCTTTGACAACCTATACAACACAATCAACATATTGTTAATTCGAATTACAAAGTTGAGTTATTGTCTCTACTAGATACCAGGTAAATTTACATACTGAAAATGAGATTTTACAATTACCAAACTCTTTTACAGGAATTAGATCACTCATCACAGTCCGTGGATTGACATCTACTTGGTATAAAACTTATATATGTATTTTTTATAGCATTTAGGAAATAAGTTTGTCCACCCCAATGGCTAATACGTATTGTGAGCAAAATCTAAGTAAGATAAGTAAAACTCTTCAGGTTCCACATATTATTGAAGATCATGTTAGTTGGTAAGAAGTGACCTGGTATAGAGGAAGAGCCGATTTATGTCTGCTTCAAACTGAAGCCTTCTCGGGTCTTTTGCAAATGTCGGACTTTTGGCAAGCTTTGTCACAAACTAAAAAAAACAGTAGCAAAAACCGAAACCCTGATAAGGCAGCTAACAATTAACATAGCTCAGAGAAATCACATTCTATATTAGACTCTTACTTTCTGAATCAAACAACTATTTTTGCAACAGAGCAATATGAAATAAATTACTTTGTCAATATCAGTATATAACCTAGTGTTTACGCCCTCCCTCCTCAAATGTAGAATTTTCCGATACAACAATGCTACAGGTTCCCTTGATATTCAAAGCATAATATCGTTTTCTTCATGCTCAAGAAGTCCGAAATCCGTATCCTAGTTTTATGCCTAAGTTGAATATTGAGGGAGTAGTGAACAGAACATTTTCAACACCATGAATAGTTATCATTTTTCGCTAGGAAAATGAAAAATTCAATATAATACTCATTTTACCGAACTCCCAAACATCTCATGCATATGGTATAGTGGAAGATCACAAATACCACATTGCAACGGCTTCTAAGAAAGAAATCAATAAATTTAGGTTTATAGTCATTTTCACGATTCAAAGTGAGAAAACCTAAGTTCACAGAATTGACGGTTACGGCGCAGGAGTTAAGGGGTAGAGGATCGAGTGTGAAATCGTTCGTCAACGCATGAAGAGAGAGAGAGAGTACCTGTTGAAATTTCTGAAAGAGGGACCCCATGGATATGGAGTTGTAGAGTGGTGCTGCTCGGATCGAAACCCTTGGTCTCGTCTTCAACACTGAAGCGGTAGTAGGCTTACAACTTCGACTTTGAAGAGAAACCGAATGAAAGATGAGGGACCTAAAAGTACAATCTGTTGTAGTCCCATCATGTTACTACCATTTTACCATTCTGATTCTTAACTAAAATAGTGTTTGGTAAATAGAAATGAAGGGTGAGAAACAGAGAAGTCCAGTCATTTTCATTATTTGTTTGGCATCGAGAATCAAGAACCGAGATTAAGGGAAAAAAATGAAAGTGAGAATGGAAAGAAATCAACAAGAAAAATTCATTCCTTTCCATTTATAGGATAATGTTTTATTAACCATAATTAGGTAACCATTTATTATATTATATTTCATTAATCATAGTCTATTATAGTATTATTGTCATCGTCATTCTTAGTCTTATAATAAATCCAACCAATGAAAAGTAGTTCTCTTTCTCTATTTTGCAATCTCTTCTTCGTATGGGTGAAAATGTCGAGAAATGAATCGTCAACTCCCGATTTAAAAAACGTGAAAAACTGGAGAAGGACACTTGTGCAAGGGTATAAAACAACTAGCCATGTGCAAGTAATATTCCTCACCGGTCACCACACATCAAATCATAGACCATGGTGCTTCGACTACTGGTGTTCTTGATTTGTTTGTTTATTTTGATTTCTACTGCTTCTGATTGTTAATCTGTATGAAGACACATGTGTTTATATCGATTTATTGTTCTCGACTAATACATATTATTCTCAATATGCTTTCGCTTCTTGTCGTCCATCTTTTCCTTCATATATCATGTTTAGATATTTTTTTTCTACTTCATTGGAGAGGGATTGTGTATATACTGCAGTTCCATAGTTATGTTTGATGAAATGCCTACATGGTATTTTAATTTATTTTTGTGGGGTAGCATTCATAAACAGCTTTCTTTGTCGTCGTTTGATAGGTTAAGAAATTAGTTGGCCTTTGCAATGATTATTCCTAATTAGCTCATCATTGAAATTGTGCCCAAGGTAAAATATTGTCATCTTTGACTTTTAAAATGAGTTTTTGCTATTCAGTTTAATGCTAATATTTTATTGATTGTATGATGAAATTGAATGGAATAGATGACGAAATGATGGGCACGATGCAAAAGATTTAAAATTCAAGAGTAAACGAAAGGGATCAAAAGCTGTATGTTAGATTGTGACGTGATAACATGAGTTTATTTTTAAATTGTTTCATTAATATTTTACAACATTAAATCGTTTGTCCATGTATGAATTATATGTTTTTGGGATTCATCAATGTGTTTTAATTATTAATTTGTATATATCTTTTGTATGTTTTTTTGGCTTTAAACAAAAGATCATTATGAAAAATTATAGTTAGAAATGATAAAATTATTTCTATGTTTCTGTTTATACAACCAATAAGAAAGTTGATTATTTGTTATATATCATTGTTGAATTTTATGATCGATCCGATGCAATCCTACTTTGCTTAAATAAAAACTTTAGGAAACTATAAATGTGTTAAAATCTATATATTTAATAAATGAGAATATTAAAATTTTATATTTTTCTTACCGATTTTATCAGAAAATATATTCAATTTATTACTTTTGAAATAAAAATAAATATAATTTATTACTTTTAAAATTTTAAAATCAAATCAAATATATCAAATCAAAGCTATGAGCAAGGGGTATACCAAGTTACCAGTCCATTCCAAAATCATCATTTTAGATATCTAAGTGTCTCGTTAGTTTTTCTTTCTCCATTATTTTTATTTTAAAAGGGTGTTTGGATTTGCGTTTGAAAAAATGTTTTAGTGTTTTGAAAATACTCATTATTTCATCTCAATATCAATTAACTTATTAAAAGTTAGAGAGAGAGAGAGAGAGGAAGAGAGAGAAATGTGAAAGCCGAGGAAAGGGTACAAGGACGGGGAGAGGAAATTTTGACGGGCCGCTGGGTGGGAGGACGTGACCAGACAGATAAGCCAGCGAATCATGTATACCTCTCTACCTAAATTATATCAGGCCCGGTGATGAGGGAGGGCAAAATAGGCCTTTGCCCAGGGCCCTAAAATCCAGAGGGCCACAAATTTTTTTTTAGTATGTTTGTGTGTAATGTTTGTGAAGTCAATGCCCAATAAGTTACAACACAAATCCAAAGCCAGTAAGTCACCATCAGATTGTACCCTTTTATTCTTTCAATATTTTCTTAATCGCTATATAAACTTTTATGTCTTCTTGGATGAGAAAACACGAGTTTAGGTATGAAAAACATAAAATTGCAAAAATGAATTGAATAGCTTGTTAAGTCTCAAAGAGGGACTCCTGATAAGTTTTTTAAAAATAAAACTAATGTTATGATCTCTTTTATAGTTATTGCACAGGGCCTCCGAAATCTAAGAGACGGCCCTGAATTATATTATCTGTATACCCTACTTATTAAATAGATTTTATTAGAATCTAAAATCATAAATAAAAAAAGTTGTTATAAAAATAAGTAATATAAAAAAAAATTGACTCAAATTCCATGGATTTTGCTATTAGAGAGGAGTCCTAGAGATTGTATAAATTAGCTATAAAAAAAAAATTCGGTATACGTTGTTGAAAAAAGGAAGAAGAGATTATTGACCTTAAATTGATTTAAAAGCTCTCCCTCTCAAAAAAGAAAAAAAAAATGGCGTTCCACCAAATCCTCAAGCGTTCAACCAGAACAGCAACAGCACTTGAGATTTTCCACTTTTCGATTCACTCACAACCATCGTCATCCCCATCAATCTCTTTTAGAATCATCTCAGGCGAAACGATCAGTTCATCTCAGCCTACAATTTCCACCCACAACCTTCCTTTATCGTTTCATATTCATCCCAGAAGTTTCTGCAACGAAACCATCGATGACCCTGATGCTTTTAACCAACAAATCATCACCGAAGCCGATAAACTCTGCAAAATTATCTCAACTCATCGTGATCCTTCCCAACTAGACTATTTATTGAACTCCACTCATATTGAACTCTCTCCGGCTCTTGTTGCTGAGGTTTTGAAGAAACTGAGCAATGCCGGAGTTTTCGCTCTTTCTTTCTTCCGATGGGCTGAGAAACAAAAAGAATTTAAACATACTTCAGATAGCTATAATGCTTTAATCGAAGCTCTAGGAAAGATCAAGCAGTTTAAGGTTATATGGAGCTTGGTTAATGACATGAAAGTCAATGGGGTGTTGAGCAAAGCCACATTTGCTTTGATATCCAGGAGGTACGCCAGAGCAAAGAAGGTGAAAGAAGCCGTGGAAGCATTTGAGAGGATGGAGAAATTCGGATTGAAGCCTGAACTCTCTGATTATAACAGGTTTCTTGATACTCTTTGTAAATCAAGACAAGTTGAGGGTGCACACCAAATGTTCGATAAAATGAAAAAGATAAAATTCAGACCTGATATAAAGTCGTTTACCATGCTGTTAGAAGGTTGGGGCCAAGAAATGAATCTGTTGAAGTTGGATGAAGTTTATAGAGAAATGAAAGGGGATGGATTTGAACCCGATGTTGTTGCTTATGGGATCATCATAAATGCTTATTGCAAAGCGAGAAAGTATGATCTAGCCGTCAATAAGTTTGATGAGATGAGATCAAAGAAAATAGAGCCAACACCACATATATATTGTAGTTTGATCAATGGGTTAGGGTCCGAGAAGAGATTAAGTGAATCTCTAATGTTCTTTGAGTTGTCAAAGTCTAGTGGGCATGTTCCAGAGGCTCCAACTTATAACGCAGTGGTGGGGTCTTATTGTTGGTCAATGCAGATGGATGATGCTTTCAGGGTAGTTGAAGAGATGAGGGGATGTGGGGTTGGGCCAAATTCTCGTACTTTTGACATAATTCTCCATCACCTTGTTAAGGGTGGAAGAACGAAAGAGGCATACAGTGTTTTCAGGCAAATGAGAGATGAGTTTGGGTGCAAACCAAGAGTGAGCACTTACGAGATCATGGTGAGGATGTTTTGTAACGAGGGTAGGATGGATATGGCGATAAGCATCTGGGAAGAGATGAAAGGTGAAGGGGTTCTTCCAGGAATGCATATGTTTTCTACTTTGATCAACAGTTTGCTTCGCAGGAAAAACCCATGGGATGCATGTAAATATTTCGAAGAGATGTTGAATATGGGGATAAGACCTCCTGGTCAAATGTTCAATAATCTTAAAGAAGCTCTTGTTGACGAGGGGAAGGAGGACATTGTGATGAAGTTGACTCACAGGCTTGAGAAATTGAAGACACTTCTGGTGATCAGCTGAGGAGAAAAGAGGGGGGAATTCATGCCGGCTTTTTTTCAACAAGACTCAGAAAATCATAATGAGGGGTTAAACATGTATCATTGGTCTGTTGATGTACCTTAATATTCTTAAGGACGATACCCTATGGTAAGGTAAAAACTTTAAAGCTATCTTGGATGTTTTGTTGGTTGTCAAACCATTTTGAGATTGAAATGTAACGAATGTCTCGGCTACATTTACTATGTAGAAGTCTCCAGGCTCAACTTTGGCATGTTGGCGTCTGTATCAACCAAATGTAGGGATGTAAACGGAGTTTATGGATTCAGATTTTTATGCAGTTACATGCGACAACACTAGAAGATATCGAATGATTTCTACTATAATTACATGTTGCTATAATGTGTGGAAACCCTTGAGGGTGTATTGCATTCAACACTCAGAATATAAAGAGTACATATTTACATAAGAGGCCCCTACACTATACATTAATCATTATTTAACACACCCCCCTCAGTCGGAGCTGGAGGAGGACGAATGCTAAGACTGGACTTAAAATGTAAAAACAACTGTGTAGGAAGTCCTTTAGTAAATATATCTGCTAACTGTTGAGAAGATGGCACATGCGACACACGCACTTGCCCCAAAGCAATACGTTCTCTTACAAAGTGTAAGTCAATTTCCACATGTTTGGTACGTTGATGCTGCACTGGGTTGTTAGCTAAATACATGGCACTTACATTATCACAAAAAACAACAGTGGCACGTGAAAGAGGTAGATGTAACTCAATCAAAAGATTACGAAGCCATGCAGATTCGGCAACGACATTAGCAATACCACGATATTCAGCTTCGGCACTAGAACGGGACACAACATGTTGGCGTTTAGAGGACCAAGAAACAAGATTGTCACCCAGAAAGATGCAGAACCCAGAGGTGGACCGGCGTGTTTCAGGACAGCCGGCCCAATCAGCATCAGTGTAACAGACCAAACGATTTATAGCAGATGGGCGGAGAAAAAGACCATGAGATAAAGTACCCTTGACATAACGAAGAATGCGTTTGAGGGCATTCAGATGTGGTTGGCGAGGATCATGCATGTACAGACATACTTGTTGTACAGCATAGGATATTTCCGGACGAGTGATCGTGAGGTACTGCAATGCACCTGCGAGACTTCGATAAAGAGTCGGATCATCGACTGGTTTGCCAGAGGAGGGTAGTTTAGACTTTGTCTCAGCCGGTGATGAGCAAGGATGACAAGTGTCCATGCCAGCACGAGAAATGATTTCTTGGGCAAAAACTGATTGAGACAGAAAAAGGCCCGAAGAAGAGCGAATAGCGGAGACCCCTAGAAAGAAGGAGAGAGCGCCAAGATCAGTCATTTTGAACTCAGATGAGAGACGAGAGATGACCTGAGTAACCAAAGGTTGGGAGGAAGCAGTCAGAATAATGTCATCGACATAAAGAAGAAGATAGATTGTGTCACGACCGTGGTGGTAAACAAAGAGAGAGCTGTCAGATTTACTTGAATGAAAACCGAGAGAAGTAATGAAAACAGCGAAGCGATGAAACCAAGCACGGGGAGCCTGTTTGAGACCGTAGAGGGCTTTTCGAAGGCGACAGACATGCTGTGGAAAGGAAGAGTGAACATAGCCAGGAGGTTGTTTCATATAGACTTCCTCTGATAATTCACCATTGAGAAAAGCATTCTTAACATCAAGCTGATGAATCGGCCAGTTAAGAGAGAGAGCAATGCTAAGGACCATTCTGACAGTGACTGGTTTGACAACAGGGCTGAAAGTTTCGTCATAGTCAAATCCAGGCATTTGAGAAAAGCCTTGAGCCACCAGACGACCTTTGTAACGCTCAAGACGACCCTGACTGTCAAATTTATGGCGATAGAGCCAACGGCAGCCAACAATGTTGACTTTCGGTGGAGGGGGAACAAGATCCCACGTGTGATTAGATAGAAGGGCAGACATTTCAGCATCCATGGCTGCCTTCCAATTGGGATCACGAATCGCCTGAGCAGAAGACTTGGGAATTGGGGAGAGAGAGTCAACTGCGGAAAGGTTGAAGATGTGACGAGGTTTGAGATTGCCAGTGCGGGAGCGAGTCGTCATAGGATGAGTGGAGGTAGGTTCCTGAGGAGGGGGAGCAGTGGTGGCTGAAGGAGCAGGTTGCACAGAGGTACTGTGCGAAGAATGAGGAGCATCAGACGATTGTGGTTGGTTATCGACTGTAGGCTCATTTTCAGTTGTGATGGGCATATCACTCGAGGTAGGCGAGGTAGAAGGAGGAGAAGAGGGAGTAGTGGATGATGATGCAATGTTTTCATTTGGCAGCAAAGAGGGTGTGGGGACATCATCAGAGAACACATCATATTCAGAGGGAGAGGGTGATGCATTAAACGATGCATAGGGAAAATGATCTTCATCAAAAATCACATGACGAGAGATAATAATGCGATGGGTGACGAGATCATAGCATCGATGACCCCGATGACAAGGAGAAGGACCGAGGTAGACACACGCAGTGGAGCGAGGGGAGAGCTTGTTTGGAGCCGTAGAAGATAGGTTTGGATAACAGAGGCACCCAAAAACACGTAGGTGTGTGAAATCCGGGAAGGTGTCGTACAAGACCTCACATGGTGTTTTTGAAGCCAGAGTGGTAGTAGGAAGAATGTTCAAAAGATGAACAGACATGGTGAGTGCTTCAACCCAGAATTTGGGTGGAAGAGAAGCTTGAAACAGAAGAGTACGGAGCACATTGTTAATTGTGCGAATGGCTCGTTCAGCTTTGCCATTTTGTTGAGACGTGTATGGACAAGAAAAGCGAACTTTAATGCCATGTTTTTGAAAAAGCTCAAGTAATTTACTATTATTGAATTCACGTCCATTATCACACTGAAAAGATTGTATATCTGTTTTAAACTGATTAACAACATAAGCGCGAAAGGTAGTAAATACTTGAAAAACATCAGATTTGACACGCAATGGAAATACCCATAAAAAATGAGAATAATCATCCAAAAACAAAATATAATATTTAAAACCACTCAAACTAGAAATAGGTGATGTCCACAAATCTGAATGAACCAGTTCAAAAATGCGTGAAGTCTTAGTTGTTGACTTTGAAAAAGACAAACGACAATGTTTACCCAATTGACAAGCATGACATGTAGGTAACATTGCATTGGAACAAGAAATAAATTTACGAGAACGTAAAAAATTAAACGTGGAGCTGCCCGGATGACCAAGACGACGATGCCAGACATCAGGAGAGAGGGAGACCATAGCAGTGGCAGAGGACACAGTAGGCGGAGAAGGCTCGAGGACAGGATAGAGATCACCAGTGCTGTCAGAGCGATGAAGGAGACGCCCTGTATCAAGATCCTTTATGGAGAAACCAAAAGGATCAAATTCAATAGAAACCCAGTTATCAAGAGTGAACTTTCGCACAGAAATGAGATTCTTAACCATTTGATCAGAAACAAGTACATTTTTCAGTGCCAATTTATTTTGTGATAATGGAAGAAATGTATCTCCAATGCAAGAAACCGGGAGTAAAGCACCATTACCAACCATGATTACTTTTGACTTACCACAAGGTTTAAGAGAAAGTAAGTTACCTTGGTTGAAGGACATATGTGAGCTTGCACCAGTATCCATGTAGTAGTTGTTGTCTTGATGTTGTTGAGGCGGCTGAACGGACATTGAACTGAAGAGAGCTGCCAGATCAGTGAACTGGGGCGGAGCTGCATTGGCAGGCGAAACTGGAGGAGGTGCAGCATATAGTGCCGAAGGAGTGTGAGTCCCGGCATGAGTTGGTGTGGAAGACACCGGCTGACGATAGTTGCCTCCAAACTGAGAAGCCTGAGATTGCTGATGTAATGCATTCTGCAGAAGCTGAAGCAGTTGATTGTTGAACGCCGGTGGGGCACCTGATTGACCTGTAACAGAAGTAGTGCTATTAAAAGACCCCCCTCCCGTGTTACCCTTAGATGTAACTCGTCCCGTGTTTCTGTTTCCCCGATTATTTTTATTTTTCCCTTTGGCATTATTATTAGTACTAGACGAGGAATAAAGGGCAGTGGTTAGGGAAGGTGAGGGTTCAAGGGTAGGTTCGGGTTGATCTTCACGTGACTCATGCAATAGTAACATGTTTTTGGCTTCTAGGAAAGAGGGAAACGGTTTGGTATGTGTGATGACATCAATTAAACTTTGATAGGATGAGGGTAAATTCTGTAGAATTTGCAAGACAAGATCCTGATCAGTAATTTTGGTGTCAACATCAGCAAGGGAGTCAGCAATATCTTTTAAAGTGTGACAGTAATCAGTGATAGAAAGGGCACCCTTTTTGGTGTTTCGAAAGAGGGTTTGAAGTTGGAGGCTACGAGATAATTTGTTATTTAAAAAATGAGCGTCCAAGGCTTCCCAAAGGTCATGTGCAGTGCAGTTATCTTTTGTGATAAGGTTTAGGAGATTTGGTTCACATGTAGAGTAAAACCATGATTTAATGCGAGAATCAATGGCCTCCCAATCCTCATCATCAACACTTGTTGGTTGAGATTTCCCAGTGATATGACCCATGACTTTTGCCCCTTTACATACATCAGTAAAAATACGACGCCACAATTTATAGCGAGACCCATCAGTTGTTAATTTGAAACTGAACTGAGGGTAGACATTACCAATAGCAAAAACAAGTTGGGAGGCAGTTGGGTTGTTTGTTGGTGGAATGTTTCCAGTCATGACTTAATAATAATGTTATTTGCGAAAAATAAAAAATAATATTAAAGAAACAAAGAACCAGAACGTGCTCACCAAGGGTAAGAGCGGGAAGACGAGGCGGCAAATGCTGCAAAAGGCTGCCCTAGGGTTTATGATGCGGCGGCCTTAGGTTTTTTTTTTTTTTTTTTTTTTTTTTTATATGGTTAGTGGCGGCTGCTTTAGGGTTTTGCGAGGGATGGTGAGCAGCAACCGGAACCAGGAGAGAGGCGCAGGGGGGGGGACCAGCAGCAGGGGAATGACCAGCAGCACCGGAGATGTCGTCGGAGCAGGGCTGGTGCAACGCAGGTGTTATGCGCGCAGCAACCAGAACCAGGAGAGAGGCGCAGGACAGCGGCGGCGCAAAGAAGGAGATGAGATGGCAGCAGTCAGCGGCGGCGCAAAGAAGGAGATGGCAGCAGTCACAGGCGGCGCGAACTAGGGTGGCGACAGGAAGTGTGCGGCGGCAGGGTTTCGACAGGCAGGCGGCGGCGACTAAGAAGCAGTCGCTGCAGCAGTTGCAGCACAGACGGTAGGCGGCAGCAGTGTAGGGCAGCAGAGGCGGAAGCGAGCGGTGAGGCCGGCGGCAGGATGGGCGGCCGGAGGTCAGTGGACCGGAGAAAAAATAACCCTAATGTGGAGGATTAGGGTTTGGCTTGATACCATGCTATAATGTGTGGAAACCCTTGAGGGTGTATTGCATTCAACACTCAGAATATAAAGAGTACATATTTACATAAGAGGCCCCTACACTATACATTAATCATTATTTAACACATGTGACTATATTTATTTCCCATCATATATCAGTTAAGTGAAAACCCATGATCATATGTATTTTTTTTTCTAACCCTGTACCCATTTGGTAAAAAATGATAAAAAACCAAATACTAGTCAAATATTTAACAAACATGTATACAGCGGTAAATGAATAAAATTATGTTTGTGATGTTACAACCATAGACACAGAAAAACGAAAGGGGCATTGCAAACAAGTTTTACAAAATGGGAGGATTCCTCTTATTGTTTACTTTGATGACACCTGACCCTGACCACTTTACAACAAAATTTGTAAACCAAAAACATCAGGAACCTAGCCAACATAAGAAAACCCTCTCCCCACCCCCACAAGAAGAAGAAGATTCTTTTAAACAACAAACAATGCATGTTCAAAACCATATTTTGAATCTTTAATGAAGAATAGTTGGTGTTCACTTGCATTGATCAGATTCTAATCTTGAATCATCTACCATACTCTGTAAGGTCTCTTCAAGCTTCTTCACCTGATTTCCTGGTCTAAGAACATTAACATCGTCCCATTGCGAACATGGGTCCACAAACCAGCTCCTTCTAGCAGTGCACCATGCCCCTGGGGCAGCTTGGTTACTGCTGCGCTTCAAGATTTTCCTATCAACCATGTCAAGCACTGCATCGTTTTTTGCAAACTGTCTTGCAAAAGCAGCACCACTTTGAACCATCTCGTCATAGTTGGATTTGTTTAGGAAGAGTGGCTCCATTTTGGGGGGGTTGTCCCAGACCATGTACCTTAGATCAGCATTGATGGTGGTGTTTTTGAACTCGGGCGAATTGCAAATGACTGTATGGAAGTAGACTTCTTGAGCCAAAACCACATTGTTAACATACATTAAGAGAGTCCGAGGGAGATTGTCCCAGGCAAAGACACAGTACTCAAGGAATGACCGACTCAATATCACCCATGGAGATCCTGGAAAATCAAGAAAAAAAATTGAAGTTTATTACGTTTCGGGAGACGAGAAAGGTTCATGCTCACACAGATGAAAGTGGGAAGAGAACTTTGCCTGTGAAAACTTTGAAAGCATTAGGCAACGGCCGTTTCTCAGTGGCACGAAAGATTTGGGTTCGCCTTGCTAAGTATAGCCCTGGATCAACCACAATTGGCAGGATTCTTTGATCCCTAAACAATGATAAACTAGAGATCAATTTATAAGTGGCTTAAAACTGGACTCTGGTCGAAAATTTGAACACGCTTACTCTTTCCATCCAAGGTCACTGGTATGGTCGATGAAATTGGCATCTCTGCTTATCGTGGAGAATGCATGTGACAAGTCTGATTCAGAATAAACAAGGAAGCAGCAGTAAGAAAGCATGAATTTTGACCATAAGATGGACAAGATTCAATGTAAACAACACTGATGCAAAAAAATTATCACTCTAGCTAGAATTAAGCAGAAGACTCGTCAATCAGAGGCATAATCACAAAGGAACAAAGAATAGTGCACGAAACCTGATATTTTTGCAACTAGGATAACAATTCTTCTTCTAGAGACAATCGGCCTACCCCAAACTACAGAATCCTTGTGCCATAGGTTGTTTTGCTTTCAAGTAACTAAGATAAAGTGTCTTTAAAGATCTTTGTATTTCACCAAAAAAGTAACCACTCGGTTTGAATCTTTTAGGTACAAAAAGAAAAGACATGAACCAGATGTATCACAAAAATTTTATGAAAAGCCTTTGTTGAAATCTGACTGATCTGTAGCCTGTAGGTCTTCTAGGTAAGAAAATCTGCCACCAACTTATTATCCCAACCCATTTGGAGATTCGTATGTGACCATATACACATACATACATACATACATATATATCATATATGTATGTATGTATCGGAAGGTTCCATGACAATACTTTCTTAAATGGGAAACCATATAACCATTAAAAAATTTTATATTTTCATCAATTTAAAAAAACCAATAAAGGTATAAATTGATCAAAAATAAAAAAACACAATCAAAGTGAAGCCTAAATCCACCATTACCATTCACAACGCTATGTCAGCCCCTTTTATTTGTGTAAGCAATAAGTTACTTTTTTAATTCAATTTCATATTAATATATTCATTTAAATCTCCTTCATTGGGCCCACTTAAATATACTTTTGTGATTAAATTAGTTGCTAACAGTTTTCAATTCCCCGTTCTTACATCAACAAGTCATCAATGTCACCTTAAAGTAAGTGTGTGTGTGTGTGTGTGTTTTTTTTTTGTTTTTTCAGAATCCAAAGCAATATGCAGCAAAATACTAAAAATCTCAGTAGACTATGATGTGAAAGTTGCCATTTAGTCGATGATGTTACTTCTAAAGTTACCAAGAAAAGAATTATGAAACGTGTTTACTTGCTTTTCTTGTTCTGTTTATAGAAGGCTAATGAAGATGCAAAGCACAAGGTACATATACATGACTTTCCAAACTAGTAAAATGATTTTAAGGAACTACAAATCATTCATAGAGAATGGAACCACATAGAAGATGCATACGGTACTGATAACTACCTGATATGTATACACTTTGCATGTTCCTCTTATTTTATGTATGTGCTTGGTGTATTGTTTATATGCTAATATCATAATTGACAATCATGATTTACAAAGCCCACAAATAACTTGTACCGTACTTTTTCATAGTGCCAACATGGAAAAGCACCTTACATAATATGCAATACACCTATGGCAATGCCTAAAAATAGATTTCTACGAAGTCCTCCCCTACCATGACTAGAACTAGGCACTCTATATGCCGGTCAGTTATGTTAACGGGGCACACAAATGAAGCCTTAGTTCAAGTACCAAACGTCAATGCCAATTTAAAATTCAAGTGTTTGGATCTGTAGTATATAGCTATCACAATGAGTCAGTTTCATGAGAAAGCACCTCTCTTGTGCACCTTTTATTGTTCAAAACCACCACATCTACTTGTTACACATTCCAAAATGATTTCAGAAACCCCATAGCATAAAAATTCGATGACAATTGTGGATACAAAACCAATATTTCGTGTAGTCCTTGATGCTCAAAAGCAAACCCATCTCTCATAAAGTATGATTAGCTAATTAAACATAAATCCTTGCCAAACCTGAGCATAACCTTATAAGTTACCTAAGCTATACACATTTGGTGCTTTAGACCCGACTTAAAGCTTAACAAAATGTCTTAAAGTGGAAGGTAGTGTACGAGAATGGCATGGATCAAAGTATCAAACATGGAAAGTAAAAGGTGCATGGGTTACGACATGTGAAGAGCTGCAACGAACAAATGTTTTGGGTCTTGTAACAACTTAAGTACTACGAGAGACAATCTCTCTCTCTCTCTGCCCTCACCTTTTTTTCTCATGTTGCTTCTACGTTCTACCTCCTTCCTTTAAGTGTCTTAGTGATGTCCATGTCGAAAGCATATCAAAATCTTAGTTCCCCTTCATACTCATTGCTTTTGATCTTATTCACCACATCTAGAAGCCAGCAACTAGAAGTTACACAATAACAATAACCAAGCCTTAACTAGATAAATTAAGCATTTATGTCTCTATTGTAGAGCAATCATGCATAGCCTGGTAATGTGTTTGGATGTGTCTTTACAAAATGACTATTGCATCTTAAAGAACTATAACCGAATCAAGTAAGCAGTTGCTTATAGTTAGGTAAGTTGATTCCTAATTCGATAATAAGTTCTTGCAAGCAATCCTTACAATATTATTCAAATCTAACTACTTTAAGTCGAAAATCATACTCAATATCAGTTTAACCAAATCTAACTATTTTGACCCCAAATAATCAAATGATCATAAGCATAAGTTTTTCCGAACAATCAAAAGAGCAGATGGCAATAATCAGATAAGAACACCCCCCCCCCCCCCCCAAAAAAAAAAAAAAAAAAATAATAATAATAATAATAATAATAAAGAGTTGCAGATTTTGCATCAAGGAATACCATCTTGTGTAATCAAAGGATAATCCAATGCACTGAGGGTAATAAACCAGTCCCAATCAGCATCAACCTTCAAAAAAATGGCAGCAGCACGCAAAGTGGCCGCAATGTTACTCGCACCCATATATGTCGTTGGATCAGGCTTCCCAATCACATCAACATTCTCAAAAGCCCTAATCGCCGGCACCGACTTCACCAACATACTCAACTTCCTCCTTTCATCCTCCGAACCCTCCGTTCCAATGTGCAATAAGTATCTATTCCTCGGATGATACACCGCCAGCAACAAGCGGAAAATCCTGTCGGTGTCACCACGAGTGCCTGAAATGTAATAAGCGAACGCCGGCGGGTACCCTCGGCCACGGTGGACGGCGGAGAAAGGTTTGTGTGAAGTGAAGGAGTATGAAGAAGTGAAACCGCAGATCGAGGATATAAACAGTAGTAGGGAGATGAATGCGGCGAAGAACAGTGTGAAAAGCCATTTCTTCTCAGCTCCCATGACTGTGAATGAATTGATTCAAACCTTGCTGTTGTGATAATCTATGGGGCATGTGGATTGAAATTGCTATAAAAAAAAAAATGGGGGGAATTCAAGCAAGGGTTTGGATATTACTAAGAATGTACGTAAGCGATGACTGGGATTGGATTCACTCAGTTCATGGGCTATACTAATTGAAGCAAAGTTATTGTGAAATTGGTATTGCGTATGAGAAGGAGGAAGAACAGATCAAGTTAGGGTTTGTTCTGGATGGATTATTGGATTGAGAAAAGAAAGAGTGTATTAGTATTTGGGTAGGTGTGACTTGTGAGTGAGAGAGAATACGGAAACAACCACACAAGTCAAGAAGTGGATTAATTGTAAAGATGTTTGGATCTGATGAATGTAATTATGTTGGAAAAAATTTGTTCTTCAGGACATGACGACTATCAAGAATCATTCTTGTGGGGATCATCAATTAACAGTAACACCCCTCGAGATTTTGAAATTGATGGTAGCAAGCAGCATACTATTACTAGCAGCAGCAGATATCTCTTTATAGGTTACACTTGATACTTGTTTATTTATTTGATAATAAAATATACTATTATGTGGCACTGTGTTAGACCGAGGAACCGAAGTCAGTTTGGTTATAAGTAAAAATAGGTAATATAATCAATTAGGTTTATCTTAATTAATAAATGACAACTAATGAATCAATAAATCCATTGATTATAGGGATTTACTTTTATAACAATATCTAAATTTCAAAATGGGTTTTAGTGAATATGTTCAATCGGATTCGATAATGGGTTTTATTGAATATGTTCAATTGGATGTGTCAAATAAAGGTATTTATTTTTTTCATCAAACCATTCGTCAAGGTTCAATTTCATATACACGTTATTGAGCATGAGCAATTAGAATCTATTGTGTTTTAGTCGCTGTTAACCTTTTGGTGGTGATAAACCAATATTGACGGCAATGAACATGTTCAATCGTGGTTTATGGTGTGTGTAGTCGATGGGTTCCAATTTGGTGATAAACCAAGATTTATGGTATATCATCGTTGCACATGTTCAGTATTAGCTATAAATGGTTCCCCGGTACCCCAGTCTAATATGATACCCATTTAATCTTGAAATTATATATATGTGTATATATATATATATATATATATATATATATATATATATATATATATATATATATATAATATGGTTCGTGTGAGTACCTAAAAAATGCAGAGTACCGTGAGTACCTGTGAACACACGGGTTTAATATGTGAACATGCTCCGAAAAAAAGTTTTTTTTAAAAAAAAATTTTCATATTCATTTAGATACAAATAATATAAGCATATTTGTAAAAGAATTACACGCATTCACACTTCGTAGCCTCTTAAAAGTCATGTGAACGTGGAAAAATTCATGTGAACATGCTTAGCTGTGAACATACGTTCACAACAGTGCAGTTCATGTGAACTTGCATGTTTCACATAGTTATAGTGTGTGTTTATGTGTGATTTTTTGCAAGTAGTCTTATATTATTAATTTAAACATGATTATGAAAAAAAAATTTCAAAAAAATAATTTTAAGCGAGGTACCTCCGGTACTCCGCAAAACTAGTGGTACTCATTTGAACCCAAATCTATATATATACATATATATATATATATATATATATATATATATATATATATATATATATATATATATATATATATATATATATATATATATATATATATATATATATATATATATATATATATATATATAATAGTTTTTTTAACAACGTATGAAAGTGCATTTTAGATTCCAAGATGGGTAGTTGCAACTTGCAAATATAAATATCAAATAGGACGGACAATCAAGGTTCCCGTGGGATGTACTTCAATTTCAAGATTTGAAAGTAAGGTTCCTACCCCCATTTCGTAATTAAATTGAACCTTGTGTATAGGGGTGTAAATGAGTCGAGCTATTCGAGCTCGACTTGTTAAAAGCTCGATTTAAACGAGCCCAAGCCGAGCTCGAGCCCGAGCATCACATGTCGAGCTCGCGAACCTAAACGAGCTTAAACGAGCCTAAATATAAATAAATTTTTAAAAATTAATAAATATATAATACATAGATATAAATATGAATATATTAAAATAACAAGTTATATATATTATATAAAAAGATTATTCAAATTTTAATTAAAAAATTAAAAATATATAATAAACGAGCCGAGCTCGAGCTTTACATCCAAAGCTCGAAACGAGCCGAGCTCGAGCCCGAGCCTGATACTTTTAAACGAGCCGAGCTCGAGCTTAATCGGGCTCGCCTCGGCTCGTTTACACCCCTACTTGTGTACAAGGATTAAATTTACCTGTATGTTATGATGGATCTATAATTAATATGTTGGATAAATAATATAATCTAATATTCAAACACACACACACATATAGAAAGAGATGGGGTTCAATGGAGAATCTACATGCATCGAAAATCTTCATGCACCACCACATATGCATCGCAAATCCTGCGTGATGCATCAAATTCTCGCATGATGCATATAATGAGTACCACCAATTACACAGCGTACCTGAAGGTACCACTCTTGAAATTATTTTTTTTTTGATTTTTTTTCATGAAAATGTTTTAATTAACATTAAACAGATAATATATAATTTTCATACAAATCTGAACACTCTAAATGCATGAAATCACGCATCACATAAATGCACGTTCACATGTATTCAAATATATGTAAGTCTACGTTCATATTATTTTTTAAAAGCTAGTAGATGTGAATGTATGTGAAATTTACATATTATCATCGTAATGTTAATTAAAACATATTTATGAAAAAAAATTAAAACTCTTTTTTGAGGTGGTACCTTCTAGTGCGCTGCATAATGAGTGGTACTCTCTCGAACCATATCATATATATATATAGTGAGGTTCAATGGAAAACCACAATGCACATGAAAACTTGTGAAAACCGCACTGCACCACTACAAATGTATCAAATTCCCCGCGTGATGCATCAAATTCCCGCGTGATGCATCAAAATCCCGCGTGATGCATCACCTTATTTACGATCATGCCAACGCGTTTTTCATGAAATGCACCAAATCGGGTGGTATGCATAGGTTTCCATGGTTTTCACGTGCATAGTGGTTTTCCATTGAACCTACCCCTGTATATATATATATATAGAGAGAGAGAGAGAGAGAGAGAGAGAGAGGTTGGTTCAATTGAGAATTTCTATGCATCGAGGTACAAAAGAACCTATATCATCCATTAGATCAAAAAATTGTATGGATAAAATTAATGACAAAAATGGTAAATAGTTGGACAATTTTATGCATCTTGTGCATTATATAAACAAACAAGGAAGGGCATATTGGGGAATGTGCATACCTCATTAAATTTAATATATCAACAAATAATTTAAAAATAAATGTTAAATAAATTCAATTGATACATTTTCAAATTTATCAAAAATTACACAAATTCAAAAAAGATGATAGATATCGAATGCATTCCATCGTTAATCGTGTTTATCTATGCATCATGTTCAAAAAAGACGCATTTAACAAAAAAAAATACACAAATTCATTTATGCACCGTGTTCAACTTGTTCATCATTCATCTATGCATTGTGTTCGTCGTTCATATTCTTTATTCATCTATGCATCGTCATTGTTCATCATCCATTTATGCATCATCATTTTTCGTTGTTCATCGTTCATTATCCATCTATGCATCATCATTGTTCATCATCCATTTATGCATCATCATTATTCATCGTTCATCATCCATCTATGCATCGTGTTCTTCATAATCATTATCGGTTGCATCTCTTGTTCATGTTCATCATCATCGTTGTTCATCGTTAATCTTCGTCTTCAAATCATCATCACTATGAAAATCAGAACACGATTAGAGAGAAAGAGAGAGATAGAGAGAGAGAGAGAGAGAGAGAGAGAGAGAGAGACGAGGAATGTAGTTAATATTATATTTTTAATTCAAAATGTAAGTCGTGCACCATTGGTAGATTAACCGATGCACAAAAGTTCCTCGAGGTTCTCGATGCATAAAAGTTTTCAATTGAAACTCTATATATATATATATATATATATATATATAGACTAAAGATCTTTTGCAAACACTTTATTCGTTGTGAACATTGTGAACAACTATAAAATAGATTTTGAATCTTATGAATCTTGTTGAAAATACTACCGAATCCTTTTATTAACCCATTAATCTTATTGGATCCTATGAATTTTATTGAATCCAATTAATTTGTCGAATCTCATGAATCTTGTTGAATCCTATGCATCTTGTGCATCTTGTTTAAAAACTACTATGAACATTTTGAATGTTCTGAATCTTAAATAGACACTTCTATGAACCTTTTGAATCATATGAATCATATTACAAACACTTGTTGATATATATGATTGATTATATGTATTTTTTTATTTGTTCACAATGGATTCCATCCCTACATATATATATATATATATATATATATATATATATATATATATATATATATATATATATATATGTATGTATGTATGTATGTATGTATGTATGTATGTATGTATGTATGTATGTATGTATGTATGTATGTATGTATGTATGTATTTATGTATGTATGTTCAATTAAGAACTAATGTTTATCGAAAAATCTTGGTGAACAACGATGCATTACAAAAGAGTGCACTGTGCATCACACGTGAGCTATTGTATACCGTATAAAAGGGATTGTGTAGTAGGCGGATATTGTTATGCACAATTTTCTCTGTGTGCATCGGAGTTTGCCCTTGTGATGCATAATTTTCTCGTGTGATACACAGTCCCTAGTCCCTACATGTGATGCATAATATCCCGTGTGATGTAAAATTCTCTCGTTCGCCATTTTATTTTTTTATGATACATTGTGGTTCTTCGAGATTTCCCAATAAACATTAGTTTTCCATTAGACCTCACCATATATATACACACACACACACACATGTTATTGTGAGAAGCTAAACATATAGCAAGAAGTGTGAAAAGCATTATCATTCACTGTTTTTGTATATTGATTTATTTCTTTGTACATGGATTCGGTCATTCAGTTATTTTTGAATTTGTTATTCATTATTTATAATTTCAAAGGCTAATAATTAAATGTAAACAATTAATGAATTGTTGATTTATTAATCCGGAATTTATGATTTACTTTTATATTTAAAAAAGGAAAAATGACATCAAATAGCTTTGAACTTTCGACTTTGTACACATATATGTAGTGAACTTTTTTTTTGTGCACATTTGATAGTCAAAGTTTCAAAGTTGTTCCAATTTGGTAGTTGGCGTACCTGTTAACAGGTTGCTTCCGGTTTCGATGCCTATGTGGACAATTCTTTAATGACGTGGCTACCCGTTTTTATATTATACCCGGTTTTATCTATGTGGCAACCCGTTTTTTTAAAATCACCCGGTTATAAACCCGGTTCATTTTTCATACGATCGATCCAACTTGTAAGAACTGGGTTTATGACCGGGTAATAAAACCGGGTGATTTTAAAAAACGGGTTGCTACATAGATAAAACCGGGTATAATATAAAAACGGTAGCCACGTCATTAAAAAATTGTCAACGTAGGCATCAAAACCGGAAGCAACCGATTTAACAGGTAGGCCAACTATCAAATTGGAACAATTTTGAAACTTTGACTACCAAATGTGCACAAAAAAAAGTTCACTACATAAATGTGTAGAAAGTCGAAAGTTCAGAACTATTTGATGCCATTTTCCCTTTAAAAAATAACAAACCAATATGTAAAAAAAATCATAGTGTTTATCACACTTCTCAGTATATATTTAAATTTTCATTTAATCCTATATGTATGTATGTATGTATGTGTATGCGTAAATATATGTGTGTGTGTATGTATACACACATATAAAGTCATTTTTTAGATTTTTTGAAAATAAAAAACTATAAATGATTCCGGATTTTAGTTTTTCCTAGCAAAATAATTGCAACCCATTTTTTTGTTTTTAACACAAAAAAAAATAGATGAATTATTCCGATTCTTAGTTTTTCCAAATGAAAATATTGTAATCCATTTTGATTTTAGTTTTTCAATTAAAAAAATTATGATCCATTTAGATTGAAAAAACTAAAAAAACCTGAATTGTTCATATTTTTTATACGGAAAAAACTAAAAAACAGCATGGTTCGTAGATTTTTTTTGTTTGGAAAAACTGACATCAAATGAGTCGTAGTTTTTTATTCATATCATATATAATCGTAAATAAAAAGTTGTATAATATATAACCGTAAATAAATAATAAGGATAAGTATAAAAATTATAAGGTTATGAAAAAATAAAAAACGCAAAAAAATAATTTTAATAAAATTAAAAAAATAATCAAAATGATAGCAATTACATAATAATATATTTATAATTATATAAATAATAGCAGACAATTAAAGACTAAAATTTTATTATAAAATTAAAGAGTAAAATTTTATTATAAAATTCACAACCAATTTTGAAACTTCAATATAAAAATATAAAAATTTTATTTTGATGTTTATGAAATCTTAAAAAAACTTAAAATATAAAAATAAATTGTTTTTAGTTTGATATGTAACTGTTAGTGATAAAAATATATAAAAAGAAGTTACTATTTTTAATAATTAAAAAGTTATTGGTGGTCTGCTAAACAATTTTGTTGGTCACCATTATTAGTATTGATGATAAAAAATAAAAAAAACCAATGTTATTAGTGAGAAAAATAATAAAAGTTGTTATTACTTTTGGTCATTTGATCAATATACTGTCAATTAAAGTATATTGGGTTGTGTTTAATAAACGATAACTAGTCATTTTTTAATTTGATTTTATAGTTTTTCAAAAAAAAAAAACAAGAGTTTCCATAAAAAGTGAAAACTTGTTTAGATTATTAAGTTTTAGTGTTAAAGAAAACGAGATACGTGATCATAAAGTAAGAAAATAAGATAGATGATATTAATGTAAGAGAATTAAAATATAAAAATAAATATAGCAATAGAAAAACAAGAAAGAAAATATGAAAATTAGTATTTTGGATAGTAAAATGAAGGGATTATTATGAAAAAAACCAACATGTTTTCACGTTTTTTGCGTTTTCGTCTCTCCATGTTATTTTTTTCATAAAAAACCTCAAGTTATTCTTTTCTTATTGGTTTAGTGAAAATTTGGACATTAGCCCCGGTTATAATTTGTGAACCGGGTTTTAAAAACTTGATACACCGGGTTCTAATGTCCAAATTTCACTAAACCAATAAGAAAATAATAACTTGAGGTTTTTTATGGAAAAAAATAACATGGAGTGATGAAAACGCAAAAAACGTGAAAATATGTTGGTTTTTTTCATAATGTTTCCTAAAATGAAAATTTAAATAATTATTATGAAGCAAACAAGTTTTTGTTGTCGGAAAAAGAATTACATATTTTAAAAATTGTCAGTATACACTATACACCATTAGAGACTAGTATTTTGGAAGAATTTCACATATGTCCCTCTAAAACTGCGTAATATCATATATACCCAAGCCAAAAAAAGAATTTCATATATATATCCTTCTAAAACTTCATAATATCATATTTAACCAATTTAAAATTTTAATATCATATATACCCTTTCAAACTTTTAAATATATCAAATATATCCGAATTATTTATTTATTCTTTTTTATTACTTTAAAACTCATAATAAATATTCATTAATAAATAAATGACCAATCTACCCTTTTTATTTCTTAAACTTCATAATATCATATTTACCCAATTGAAAACTTTAATATCATATATACCCTTTTAAACTTTTAAATATATCATATATATCCAAATTATTTATTAATGATCTTTTATTACTTTAAGATATCAAATCTTTTATTTCTTGACGGAATTCGGTGATTCAAATTTCAATTTGTTTGTTAAGTCGAAGCCTACAAGAATTGAAGACTTAGAGGGTGTTTGGATTTGCGTTTGAAAAATTGCTGTAGCGTTTTGGAAACTAATAATCAGATAATAGCTGTAACAAAAAGTGCTGCAGGAAATGTAGTGTTTGGTTTAGCTTCTGCTGTTTGCTATCATAATTATCAAATAATCAGTTTTTAAAGTGTTTGGATTTGCGTTTTTACTTGTAAAATGGCCAAATAATCACTTATTAAGCAAATAAGCTACATTTTTTAACTTATGAAAAAGTGTAGTAAGATTAACGTTAAACGCAAATAATCACTTATTAACGTATGCAATCCAAACACCTTAAACTAATTATTTGCGTTATTGTAACGTAATAAGCTGATAATCTGGTTAATAACGCAAAACCAAACACCCTCTTAATCAAGGTAATTAACTTTTAAATCCCTTGATTTTACAGGTCCAGGTGCTCGTGGTAGGCTTCTACTTAACGAACAAATGAAATTTGAATTGCCAAATTCCGTCAAGAAATAAAAGATTTAATATCTTAAAGTAGTAAAAGATCATAAATAAATAAATTGGATATATTTGATATATTTAAAAGTTTAAAAGGGTATATATGATATTAAAGTTTTCAATTGGGTAAATATGATATTATGAAGTTTAAGAAATAAAAAGGGTAGATTGGTCATTTCTTTATTAATGAATATTTATTATGACTTTTAAAGTAATAGAAAAGAATAAATAAATAATTTGGATATATTTGATATACTTAAAAGTTTGAAAGGGTATATATGATATTAAAGTTTTAAATTGGATAAATATGATATTATGAAGTTTTAGAAGGATATATATGAATTTTTTTTTTGACTTGGGTATATAAACTATATATAATATTATACAATTTTAGATTATAACTTCATGTGACACATACAACAAACCCGAAACGACTACATATCGGTGTTGCTCACTGTTGCACCATGTCATCATATTGGAGAGGGTAGAGAACCAGACAAGCAGCAGTCAGCAGAAGATAACATCTTTTTCGTGGCGGGAAATATTTTCTTCACGTTAGAAGAAAAATGTTTCCAATCTCCGGCAAAGGTGGTGGTGTTGGACAGATTCTTGCCGCCGTGGCCGCGGCTTTACTGTTCCGCTTGTTCACGGGGCCCGGACCGGCGTACTTGCCGGAGACCGAGACCGAAGAGAATGAAGGCGAGGGAGTAATTTCGAATTCTGAAGCTTCGTTATCCGATAAGGTTTATCCGGTGACGATCCGCTGGACTAACATCACGTGCTCGCTCTCCGATAAAGCTTCAAAATCGGTGAGTTTATGTTTAATAGGAACTGCATGTTGGAAGCGTACTTCAGGAATCTCTGTAATTGACCTAAATTATGTTATTGACATTCGATTAGTGAAAATTGTTTCGAAGTGATGCCAGTCATTTCCCCCGACACTTGACTAGTAAGACAGCGGATAAGCCGTGAGGTTCTCTGAGAGCTTGTTCTTGGAATTTTGGTTTTTAGTAACATCCTGCTAATTCCAATTGTGAAAGAAATTTGTTAACCTATGGCTGCCTCTAATGAAAACTAGTTCATTTACGTTTTATATTAACCCCAATGGGTCTTTTGGGTTCCTGGGACTTGTGTATTCCATTTCCACAAGGGCTAACTCCATTGATAGGAATCGAGAGGCCTCCAGATGGTCCGGATTGTGTGGGATTCAAGTGCCAGATACCATAGTGAATAGACAGTACGTAATTAAATAGGATCACTTTTATGGCTTAGACTAAGGGGGCGTTTGGTATCTATATGGGTTTAGGAATGGATATGGGTTTGGGTATAGGTTTTAAAGAAGAAGAAATTGAATCATGAAGAGAGGGAAAACCCATGGGAGTAGATGGGTTTTACTTTTCAGGAATGATTTCCATATATTTGGTTTCAAAGAATGAACCAAACAAAAATTTTTAACCCATACCCATTCCTTTTTTCAAAACCCATCAAACAAACGCACCGTAAAAGTGGGTGCTATTCAAAGATGCAAGTGTATAAACATAGGAGGGTGTTCAATTAGCATATAGACGGGGCTTTATTTAGACAGCCAAACTAAATTGTGATCCTATAAGTACCTAAATCCAGACACATGTAGTGGATCAGGTCTCGAATACAACTTTTTTGTGTTCCACACATACCAAATGGCATTTCACAAATGGTGTATTATATGTTAATTTTACAACCCTTAGTGGTGACTTCAGACGTTAGTACTTTGTTGACCATCCATAGAATAAAAACGTATTTCCAAACATTGATGTATGAACCTCTATAGGGTGCATGTTACGTGGAGACAAGTCTTTTAAGTCATTTGAAAGCTAAGCCAGAGGATGAAGGGCCTAAGTGGTTCTTCACATCAGTTGTTCTTAAGAAAGGCTTAAGAAGCACATACATTTACCATTTACGTGCTTTGGTTTATGGTAGTAAGCTGGTTGAATTTATGCAACCTTAAATGCTTATGCCTAATTGTGAGTGAATATGTTTGAGTAACATGTAATTTACTGTTTGTACCATGTGAAAAACAGCAGTATGGTGGGTCACCTTTTGATCTGCCCCTTTGACAATTTACTGTGCTGCACTCTTCAGCTTCATGGTAATTTTTCAGGTGCGGTTCTTGCTAAAAAATGTGTGTGGAGAGGCAAGACCTGGAAGGCTGCTTGCAATAATGGGTCCTTCAGGATCAGGGAAGACAACCCTCCTTAATGTACTAGCAGGTCAGACGATGGCATCACCTCGATTACACTTATCAGGTCTCTTGGAGGTTAATGGTCAATCAATGTCAAACAAGTCCTTCAAGTAAGTTACGCTTCCATGAATCTCATCATTTGTTTCTGAAAGTTGTGGCTTTTTTATTGATGACTTCTACTTGATGAATTTGCATGACAACTGTTCCAATGCCACCTTACTGCCATCATAGATTTGCTTATGTCAGACAAGAGGACCTTTTCTTCTCACAGTTGACAGTTCGAGAGACGTTGTCTCTTGCAGCCGAACTCCAGCTGAAGGAAACATTTTCGAAGGAAGATAGAGATGACTATATAAATAATCTCCTGTTCAAACTAGGCTTGGTGAGTTCAGCTACTTTCTTCACTTTTTATCTGCTGAAGTAGATCAATAGATATATTGGATAAACTAAGCTAACGATCTAATCCTTATGTTGTTTACTATTGGTTTATTCAATTAAAACACTCAGACTGTGCATTTACCCTGTTCTTGATAATGCTGTTATGTAAGATGGATACCGTATATCAATAGCTGTCTCCTGTTTTATTTCTTTTTAATTATGCATACAGATCTTGTGGTTCATTATGTGCTTATCAGCTGGTTCTTGAGAATGGTTATCTGGATACAGGGCTCTTGTACGCAGTTAATAATGAGGAAAATAGAATATTGCTGGTGTTTATTTTTCTTATGATGTCTGGTTTTAACTTTTGCTTCAAAAGGTCAGTTGTGCGGATACCCGGGTTGGTGATGCAAAAGTTCGTGGAGTAAGTGGAGGTGAGAAGAAAAGATTATCAATGGCTTGTGAACTCATTGCTAGTCCATCAGTAATATTTGCTGATGAACCAACAACCGGTATGCTCTTTCACCTGTAGCATGTCTCTTTAACAAGTTTTCTATTAAGATTGTATCCAGGAAACCATTATCTATTCATATGTGCTGACTTCTGAGTTGGTAAGTTATGGTAAGGTCAAGGATGTGACCCCATTTCCTTGACTGGTAAATGAATGCTAGTTTAACATATTTTTAAGGGTTAATAAATATTGAAAACACCCCATCAACTTTCTTCATTTTCGCGATTAAGTCCCTAAACTGTTTTTCTCATTGTTTAAGTCTCTAAACCCTTTGGCTTATTCAAAAGTGTATATTTGGTCTGCTTGACCGGTTACCAAACAAGCAAGCTTAGTTTTTTCACTTGATTCACGTTGGAAGAAACCCACCATCTTTCCATATTTTAGCGATTAAGTCCCTAAATCTTTTGTTTTATCAGTTGTATTTTATCGGCTAATTTGGTAGCCAGTAACAAATATATACTTTTGAATAAGACAAACATAGTCTAGGACTTGAAACAATTGGAAAAAAGGTCAGGGACTCAATTGAGAAAATGAGAAGAGTTGATTGGGTTTTTTCAATATAAACCCTTTAATGCAAAGTCACGCTTAATTTGAAATGCACAAGAGTTCATACACATGTATTAAGAATGGGGTGGGAAGTGCTCTAGCATACTTGTATGGCGACGTAGCAAATAAATCTTCTTCTGATTAGTTAAAACAACGGCCATCCTAATGTCTAGGCAATACCACATCAGATTGTTCACTCTGATGAAAGGTTGTAGTGTTTGCTAGTTGTTGTTACTGTATTGTAATCTGGACATGTGAGATTCTGTCTCATACATGTAAGAATTCAAGAGCATAATAATTGCATTATTATTGATGATGATAATAATAAAAATGATGATGATGATGATGATAACAAAATTGATAGTGCTGTACAAAAACTGATAGTGATGATAATAACATTGCTGAAAAGAGGACATACATTTTTAATAGTCTCAAGACTTGTATAAAATTGTAAGTTGGTTATGCTTTCAGGACTAGATGCATTTCAAGCAGAAAAAGTGATGGAAACTCTTCGACAACTGGCGCAGGAAGGACACACTGTAATATGCTCGATACACCAACCGAGAGGTTCAGTTTATGCAAAGTTTGACGACATCGTGTTGTTGACAGAGGGTGAACTTGTTTATGCGGGTCCTGCAGGCGATGAACCACTGACTTACTTCTCGAAATTTGGGTTGTTAAATAGACTGAAATCTTATACTTTATTTGGAGATTGATTTAGCTGTTATTAGTTTACGTTCAAAATTTAACTCAACCTCCTTAGTCGTAGATTTTTTATGTTATGAGTTTTTTTTTTAAATTAATATATTTTACTCATCTGAATTTTTATTTTTTATTGTCAGTTACAAAATTATATTTCAGTTTTAATTTTCTTTCCTTTTCAAGTCACATGGTTGGATCATTTTAACAGTATTCTACTGTTTTTGCTATTATTGGTAAAGTTACCAACTGATCATTGTTTGTTTTACAGGTATATTTGCCCAGACCATGTTAACCCTGCTGAGTTTCTGGCTGATTTGATATCCATCGACTACAGTTCATCTGATAGTGTTGATGCTTCCCAGAAAAGGATTAATAGCCTTGTGGAGTCATTTTCTCAACAAATTTCATCAACCTTTTATGCAACAACGCTCACTAAAAGTGTGGTCTTTAAGAATAAGTCTAATTTTAAAAGGAATATTACAGCCAAAGGGATTGGTGGTTGGTGGAGGCAATTTTCATTGCTCCTTAAACGTGCATGGATGCAGGTGACAGTTAATCATAGTATGGAAATGTTGTTGCTCCTTCCTAGAATGCTCATGATATCATTGTTCGCTTATTTATTCGGGTTTCATGGTCTTTGTATTCTTTGGGTCCGGGGACACATTTATTTGGAACATTCTTGATAATCTGTGAACATTTAGACACCTTAATAATTCTTCAGATGTTTGGTTTCAGGAGATATTATTACTTAAGTGGTTGAGTAAATATATTAACCGAGTCATATTTCCTGTCTTCTGACTGACATTGGTGGAATACTAACCAGGCTTCGCGTGACGGACCAACTAATATAGTCCGGACAAGGATGTCAATTGCATCGGCTTTAATTTTTGGCTCTGTATTTTGGAGAATGGGAAGGTCTCAGACATCAATACAGGATAGAATGGGCTTGCTTCAGGTTTGTCCATGGCCGCTTCATTAGATAACCTTTCTCATGCATGTATTAGTTTGAAGTTGTAGAAATGGGATCTTTAATACGTGTTTTATTTGCGCTTTTCACTTAGGTTGCTGCTATAAACACTGCAATGGCTGCACTTACAAAGACAGTTGGTGTCTTTCCCAAGGAACGTGCAATAGTAGATAGAGAGCGTGCAAAGGGTTCTTATATGCTAGGACCCTATTTATTATCCAAGTTGATTGCTGAGATCCCTGTTGGAGCTGCCTTTCCGTTATTGTTTGGCACTATTCTTTATCCCATGGCACGTCTTCATCCAACTCTATCTAGGTAAGAATATGTGTGTCAAGTCCAAAAATACTGGTTTTAAGATCACAACATAAATTTCTGACTCTTTAGTATGATATTATCTCCAGGCTTGAGTTTCCTATATGTTGTCTTTATGATCGGAATGTTTATGGGAATGTACTGATAAAGTTTTTGAAATTTTCAGATTTGGAAAGTTCAGTGGAATTGTGACTGTGGAATCGTTTGCTGCATCTGCGATGGGTTTGACTGTGGGGGCTATGGTGCCAACCACTGAAGCTGCTTTGGCGTTGGGACCATCTCTCATGACAGTATTCATTGTATTTGGAGGCTATTATGTCAATGCAGATAACACTCCGATCATCTTTCGCTGGATTCCCCGTGTTTCTCTCATAAGATGGTCGAGTACCTTTTTATGTTACTTTATTGAAAGATTATTACTAACACAACACTTCGATACTTTTAGCTTGTTAAGCTACAAGATTCTCTTGTTTCAAGTCTAAAAACGCGCTTTGATTACTTCAGGGCGTTCCAAGGGCTTTGCATCAATGAATTTAAAGGCCTTCGATTTGATCATGAAAATTCATTTGATATAGAATCTGGAGAACAGGTAAATGAATCACATGCATCCTTAGTTAACATTGTTCCAAATTTTGTCCTCTTGAAATTCAATTCCTTACTGTGTATGATGGTTCTCATATTGCTGGTAATTGTTTCTGTAAAATACATTTAAGTTGATCATGGATTCATATGTAGCGGCTATAAGAATATAATACGATCTAATAAAATCTGTTCGTATCTTTTGATACAGGCTCTTGAGAGGCTATCTTTTGGGGGTAGCAGCATATCCGAGACTGTGATGGCTCAAAGTAGAATCCTCTTTTTTTGGTACTTCACCACCTACCTCCTCCTAGAGAAGAACAAACCCAAATATCAACCACTTGAACTGCCATCAGTCGACCAAACCGAACCACAATTAGAGGCTGATCAGCCTGTTGAAAGCGATGACTCCCAGGGGCAATCATTCGAGCTCCTTGAGACTCCAACTGTTGATCAAGGTAAACCTGATCCTCCGCAGCTTGAATCTCCACCTGCTACTGGCCAACTTAATTTATTTGACCTAGACGGTTTGTGATTATACTTGGGCATATCGAACTCTTTTGTTTCATTGATCTCATACAGGTTCCATCTAAAGGATGTGCATGCCCATGGTGGACAACATTCACCTCATGCAATCACCTATATTACCTATGTTCTAGGTAAACCTCAGTAGCAGTTTTAATAAACTTATCAGCTTAGGAATTTACAATGAAAAAATAAACAAGTCTTGTAATGGTGAACATTCTAATTCCAGAACAAACTTGTGTTCCAGTTCCCCTGGTTTTTTCTTCACATTATAATGCATATTGTCATTTCATGTATATCTTTTGGCAAAACGATCACAGTTTTGTTGTTTCAAAATTGAATACATTATAACCTGAACCATGTTACGTTGTCAGAAAGTGCATTTGGTAACTGTTTGGATCGAGTTTGTTTTGTTTTGTTTTGTGTGATGTTGTAGCTTGTTACTTTCTGGCTAGCAAGAATTTTTTTTTTTTGTTTATGTTTCTGTTCCTGAGTAGGCCTGTGCTTACCTAGCAGATCACAGAGGTTCAAATCTTGCCGTAGCCCGTAGCGGCCCTTTGGATAGCAATATGCAAACAGTTTTTTCTTTTATGGCCTTCGGGTAGCCACTGTTGTACAAGGGAATTTTGCCTTTTTGAAGAAGAAAAACTTTGAAATTCCTTTAAAAAAATTGGATCTGTGTAATCGTGAACCAATCTCGGGTTGGATACAGGGCCGGCCCAATCATTTTCGGAGCCCTGCACAAAAACTTAAACCGGGTTCTTTAAAATATATATGTAATTATTAATTAAGCAAAATTCAAGTAAAATTGATAACTAAAAATAAAAAACGTATAACTATATAATATAAACTTAAAACTTTGACAATTCAATAATCTTGTTTACCGTTAATAGACCTATGTATATATATAATAAATTTTTCGAAAATGGGTCCCGTGTGATTGTCTTTGTTGACCTTGCTCGAGGCTGGACGGCTGGCCCTGGTTGAGTAATTGGATTAGGTTTCGTTTACCTTCTCAAACTTTGAAATTGAGCTTATCAAAAGGCATTAGAATGCTTGTCACTTTGGAAATGTTACTTACGAGTACACCATTCTTTTGAGGGAGAGAATTTAGGTGGTAACTAACGTAGACTTATATCACATTTAAAAAGAATAAATTAAAATTCTATCGATTTGGACAAATTCTTCACATTTAAGTTCAAGTTATTTACGCACTTGTGTGTGTAGAAGTTTGATCACTTGTGTGTGTGTTCATTTATGTGTAAAGTTTTAATTAGTATTCACACATCTTTAAATGTGAAGATTTATCAATAATTATCACACCAACAATTCTATGTGGCTGTTATAAACTTCTACATATTTTTATACATGAGCATTCCAAAAAATGTGTGGAATCATCAATTTGTTGTAGTCATGTTGCATGCCGATGATATTTACTATTCAGTAACGCTGTAACGGGCGTACATATATTGTATGACTGTCAAGACGTGTAAATTTTCCAACAATATATTAACAATGATTTCGTTATTTAATAACTTGATATTGTTATTTTTTTATTGTATGATTGATTGTAAATAATGATTCGTTAAAAAAAATTATATTTCTAGTACGTTTAATAATTAAATCTAGCAGTCGATCCATCACCAACATTGATTATAAAGCTGAAATCTAACTAGATGCAAGGGGTATGTATGCCCTTTAGAAAAGGTTTCCCTTTAGACTTTAGGTATTTTGTCAAGAGAAAAACAAACATCCGACCTTAGCTCAGTTGGTAGAGCGGAGGACTGTAGTGTGTTCATGGCTATCCTTAGGTCGCTGGTTCGAATCCGGCAGGTCGGATTTTTTTAAAAAATAATCCTATAATTGATCAAATACATGTTTAAATCAATTTATTTTTTATAAACAAGCAATCAAAGTAAACTTGAAGTTCTTCATTTCAATTTTATTATTAATTTAATTTTAAATTACTTAATTAATAGAGGTAAAGTCATACAATAATAAACTACTTTTGAAACTTTATATATATGGTACGTCTACATTTTTAAATGTCGACATGCTACATGTACTTTAATTTTTCATACCGATATGACCATATGTAATAGACCCCTGTTTTTCATATCATTATAATCATGTTTCGTATGTAAAAACCGAGTTCTATTATGTAAATGATCATATCGATATAGAAAAATGAAGTACACGTACCATATAGACAATTAAAAAAGTAGACGTACCATATCGATACATTTTTAAAAGTAGGTTGCTATTGTAAGACCTTAACCCTAATTAATATTATCCGAATATTTTTGCCATTTAATATGGAATTATTTCATATATATTATTGTAAACTTTAAATATTACGTACTTTCAAAATTCCTTATTACATATATATTCTTCCAAATGACTATTTTAAGTTATTTTATCATTTAAAAAATATAAATTATCATTTTTCTATTTTAATTTACTATTGAATACCTAAACTACCATTTTAAACCCCACCAAAAATAAATTAAAAAATAAACAAATATCATTTTTTAATTTTATTCAATAATAATTTAATCAAGAAATAATATATTATTTTTCTAATGATAAAATAAATTTAAAATTGTAATTTGGATACACACACACACACACACACACACACATATATATATATATATATATATATATATATATATATATATATATATATATATATATATATATATATCTGTGTGTGTGTGTGTGATGTTTAAAGGTTTATAAGGATATATATGTAATAAAGAAACTTCAAGAATACATGCGTAATATTTAAAATTTACAAAGATATATACGAAACTGTCCCTAATAAGCTAAAAGGTTGAAGTATATATATATTCGACCAACCAACTATTGAATTTGAACATATTTAACCACTAAATTATTTTTTATACACATTTAACATTATATTGTAATTGGTACATATGTAATTATTAAATTACATATTTGTAGCCTCTAAAGTCTAAACATCATATTTGTATATATTTAGTTAATAAACTTTGGTTAATTTTCCTAATATAAAATGATAAAACCAAAGTTTAATTACTATATGTGTACACAAAATAATTTAATGGTTAAATAAAACAAATCTAATAGTTGATTGGTCAAACATATACAAACTCTAATAGCAAATGGGAGGTGATTTTTAATTTTGTACACAATAAATATTTTACATACACAACAATATCATATAAATATAACTATATCCTTCAAAATGACTTTTGAATATTTTCATGATAAAAACAGTTACTAACGGTAACATAGTTATTTTATCTAAAATTGTTGTGTACAAATCACATATTATACAAATGCATTATATTTCAATAATGATACCAAAATTTTTTTTTTTGCGTTTCATTTATATATACAAAATTAATTTAGTAATGTCTAAACTTTTTATATAGTTTGATTGAATCAGAACAGCTTTGGTAGCAAACGAATTTCAATCAGTTTGATATTTTAGTTTTATTAGTTTGTATTTTTGGTTTTTATATGATCCGATTCGATTTTGACGCAATGCATATCACTAATGCTAATCGGACAAAAGTCAAAGTTTTATCTTCAGTCAACACGATGTTAACTTATAGGGTAAATTACAAATTTCGTCCCGTGGTTTATTAAAAATATGGATCGGATCCTGTGACTTTAAAATTTACACTGACAGTCCTTGTGGTTGAAGTTCTGTTACGGATTTGGTCTTTTGGCATTTAAAATGATCATTTTACCGTTACTTGTTTAATAATTATTGTTAATGTTGCTTTTATTGATATTTCTATTATTATTAAATAATAAACTAATCTAAGAAATTTAAAATATCAGCAAAATTAATTTAATATAAAAGACATAAATTTGAATAATAAAATACTAATAAAGACAAATGCATAATAATTATTATTAATTAAATACTAAAAAATAATGTTTCGAGTTTATATTTTTACTTTAAAGAAAAGTAAACCTTTTATAAATCAAAAAATATATGTATACATTGTCAAAAAGTATTAAAAACTTGTTTGACGTAATAAACAACTTTTTAACACTTTCAATAAACGTTTAAAAACATTTTTATAGTTTAAACATTTTGAAAAAAAATGTTCAAAAAATTTGGAAAACTTTAATTGTTTTGAAAAGTTAAAAATTTTTAAACAATTTTTAAAAAGTTATTTTTTCTGAATGTTTTTAGAAAAGTTATACAAAACTATCAAAAACTTCAAATTTTTTATTGTTCATCAAAATGTTTAATTTTTTGTTTTATTATCCATGAAAACATTTAATTTTTTCAACAAAAAAAAAATCAAAAAGGAAACCTAAATTTAAGAGACTATTTTGTTTTTAGTTTTTAATTATCAAAATGATGAAATAACAATTTATATGTTTTCATGGATGTTTTAATCTTTATTAAAAATAATTAAATGAAAAGTGGATAAAAATGAATACTTAATAATAATAATAATTTATTTTATGATTTACAAAAGGTTTACATTTTATTTTTAAAAAATCTAAACTTAAAACGTTACTCTTTAGTTTTTAATTGATAATAATTATTATTCGTATGTCTTTAAAAAAATGTTATTATATATTTTCATGTGTTCTATACTAAATTATTTTTTAATGTTTTTTAAAATTATTTTGAATTATTTAATTATTTTATACTAATAGAAATAATAATAAAAACAACATTAATAATATTTATTAAAATAGTAAGGGTAAAATGGTCATTTTAAATGGCCAAAAGATCATATCCGTAACAAAACATCAACCATAAGGACTGTCAATGAAATTTTTAAAGTTAAAGGATCCTATCCATAATTTCTAATAAACCACAGGGACGAAATTTGTAATTTACCCTAATTTATATATGAGTAAAAACATTTTTGGTTCTTGTGGTTTGATGGTTTAACCGGATGCAGTCCCTTAACCTTAATAATGTCAAATTTCATCCCTATTTTGCTAACTTTGTGCACTTTTAGTCCCTCGTCCGTTAAACTTAACGACACAACTGTTAAATTTGTAAGACTGTCATTTTTACCCTTTTCATTAAGACGCTTTTAGTCCCTATTTACCCATTTATAGTCCAACATTAATTTTATTTTATTTTATCATTATAATTATATTATTTATATATATACTTAATTCATTATAAACACACTTATTTTATTTATAAATATACTTATGTTTTAATATTTTATTTATTTACTATTGTTCGTATTTTATTTAAAATTGGGTAAATTACAAATTCCGTCCCTGTGGTTTAATGAAAATTACGGTTCATGTCCTTTTATGCAATTAATTACAAATTTCATCCTTGTTGTTGGCTATTTGATTTGGTTGTGATCCTTTGAACGGTCATTTTTTTATAAATGACCATTTTGCCCTTGAGAATGTTTTAAAAATAGGCAATACACTTTTCTTTTTACAATTTAAATAATAAAATAAAATTTTAAAGATTTATTTCTCTGTAAATAACATCCGCACAAACCCTTTCTATCATCTCTCTTTCTCTCTTAAGACCCTCCGACATCACCACCATCGTCGGTGACTCCATCTACATCGGTGACTGTCTCCTCTATCAAAATAGACGAATACAATAAAGTGGGCGTTAGGATGTTGGAAGCATGGAAAGATTGGGAATTTTTTTTATATTTTCTTATTATTGTTATATTTAGTTATTAATAAAATAAAGTTTATTACCTATATTTATAATAGTCTCAAGGGTAAAATGGTCATTTACAAAAAAGTGACCGGTAAAAGGATCAAAACCAAGTTAAATTGCCAACAAGAATGATGAAATTTGTAATTATTTGCGCAAAAGGATGGGATCCATAATTTCCATTAAACCACAGTGACGAAATTTGTAATTTACCCTTTAAAATTTAACTTCTATATTAATTAAAATTATATATTTTCTTTATTTGTTTATTTAAAGTTAATCTTCTTTATTAATTTTAATTTTTATAATATTATTGTTGACATTTATATATGTAGTTTTGTTAATTGTGTTTATGTAAATATATATATCGTCGTTATTTTCCCTCTCCAAAGTCACTATTTCTTCAAACATCTTCCAACCTAATCAGTTATCGACACATAAATTATATAATATGTGATGAGTATATATATATATATATATATATATATATATATATATATATATATATATATATATAATTTATGTGTATATAATTTAATACACATAAATTTACGTGTATATTATATAATTTATGTCTTGGATATATATATATATATATATCTTCAAGTATCTTCCAATGTTATTATTTTTTCAAGTATATTCACATATGTATATAACTTATGTGTCGATAATTGATTAGGTTGGAAGATACTTGAAGAAATAGTGACTTTGGAGAGGAAAAATATCGACGATATTATATTTACGTAAACACAACTAACAAAATTACATATATAAATGTCAACAATAATATTATAAAAATTAAAATTAATAAAGAAGATGAACTTTAAATAAACTAGTAAAAAAAATACATAATTTTAATTAAAATAAAAGTTAAATTTTAAATAAAATACGAACAATAGTAAATATAAATAAAATATTAAAACATAAGTATATTAATAAATAAAATAAGTGTGTTTATAATGAATTAGGTAAATCTATAAATAATATAATTATAAAGATAAAATAAAATAAAATAAATGTTGGACTATAAATGGGTAAATAATAAAACCATAGGGACTAAAAGCGTCTCAATGAAAAGGGTAAAAATGTCATTCTTACAAATTTAACGGTTATGTCGTTAAGTTTAACGGACGAGGGACTAAAATGGCACAAAATTAGCAAAATAGGGATGAAATTTGACCTTATTATGGTTAAAGGACTGAATCCGGGTAAACTATCAAACCCCAAGGACCAAAAATGTCCTTTACTCTTTATATATTAATTCAAGGACCATAAGGTATATTAAATAGTTTTAAATAATAAAAAATACAATGAAACCTCCAAAAGTTTATTACGAAAAAAACTAACATTTTTTAAAGCTTTTCATGTTTTCGTTCCTTAATATATTTTTTTCCTCAGAAAAATCTTTAAATTTTTTTATTTTTGGTTTAGTAAATTTTGACCATTGGTTTCCTATTTTTTAGTTTTAAAAAACCCGGTTTAATTCTAATAGTCAAATTTCACCAAAAAAATTAAGAGGACTTTTATAGAAAACAATATCATTGAGTGTAGAAAACACAAAACCATGAAAACATGTTGATTTTTTCATAATAAACCCTAATATAAATGTGTATCATGAGTTTTATTAAGTAAAATTACAAAAATACTCATGTGAATACATTCATAAGAATTTTTTTGTTTGTAATTATACTTCATAAAACCTTATTATACCAATTTATATTAACTTATAATATTATTTTTTATATATTTTTATGTGAAACGATTTTTTTTAAATCGTTTCGAATGAAACTTCCGGTATCCTGCAAAAGATATTATATCCATTTGGAGTGCAAAGAAAATAAAGAAGAGAAGAGAACGATGGAGAAAAGAAATGGTATAATATTTTTGTGTTCCTGTACATGAGTCAAGAAGAGAATATGAAATTATTTTGTGTTGCACAGAAAAGAAAGAAAAAAATCTTATTAGTTATTTTTTTTTTCCAAATCCTTTCTCTTCGTACCAAAAAGAATCTCTAAAACAATCGTTATTTGTCTTTATCTTCGATTCTTTTAGGATCTTTTCCTTAATTCTTAATGCAAACAAATGCTCTAAAATAATTTGGATATGACATTCAGATTTCACAATTTTATAGGGTTTTAATGCAATCAAACAAAGTTTTACCAATGTTTTTCACGTAAATAAATGAACCATGTTTATAAGTGCTACTTTGATACATACTGAAATATGTTTAGAACTTTGTTTATGTTAAAACATTAACATTAATAATCATTACACTTTTTTTAACTTTCAACAACCATTTTACATCTCAAACTTTTGGACAATAAATTTACGTTCTGTAAATACAATGTTTTTTCTTTTTCAGAAAACGTATTTGAATATAATAATTATTAACCCATATATTATGTGAACATTTCTAATAAAATTATTATTTATAATGTGTAAAAATTATAATAAAACATACAAATTTTTATTATAATAAAAATACAATAATTATTGATGTTATTTGCCATAAATAATATTTTACAATATATATATATATATATATATATATATATATATATATATATATATATATATAAACATAATATTTTTATATTTTATTACAATAAACAAAATGTTATGAAATATATTCTTTGAATATTATAAATATTTTACTTTTAAGCAATTAATATTATTTCTATAACTTGGATTTAATTTTAGTATATTTTAACAAATTTATAACACCTAAAATAAATTTTTATTTAGATATATAAATACACGGGTTGACTTAAAAATTACTTAAAAATTATTGATATTTATAAAGATATAAAAAAATAATTATAAAAGACTAGTGTGTATTAATTTCTAATTAAAATAGTTATTAAGTTATATAGATTAGATTTGAACATATTTTATTTGAATTGAAATATAAATTATGTTATAGTAAGTAACATGACAAAAGAAGGTTGTAATACATTTAAAATTAAAAGGGAGGTTGTTACTTGTTAGTAAATTTAAGTAAAGATTTTATATAAAAATATAAAATAAAAATCATTTAATAAATAGTGGTGCAGCAACTCCGTCACCTCCTAATTAAAGGGCTAACTAATCTCTTTAATAAAATAACCACCATTTTTGGTCTACCAGAATTCATATTATTTTAAATTCATATTAATTTAAGGGAAATGATCCCTATATTTTTGGCTGTTTTCCTTAAAAGATATTCATACCGTATTAAATCAAATTTGTTAGTTGATGACTTGATGAGCTAGCTAGATAAAATTATATATATGGTGAAAGGGGTTAGTTTTCAAATACTGACACTGAATTTTTTTATTTTTAATTATATAATTTATGACCATACATGTATATCTTAAATATTTAACTAATATTTAAACTTTTATCCTAAAATTGCTGTTTAACAAAATTTATTTTTAACCTAAAATTAACCAAAACTTTCTTTCTTTTTGTTTCATAATTAAACAATATATATTTTAAAACAGAAGAAGGAATGATAATTTATAGTCAGTGAACAATTGAAACTCTTTATTTTATAAATAAAAATGATTAAATACTTGATATTTTAAAAGTTGACTGGTAATTGGTTAGTCCAAGTAAATATGTAACTTTTGGTGTTGTTTGTTTTTTGTAACACCCTCTAATCCCAACTAAAAGCCACGTCATTTGCAATACACATGTGGCATAAACGCATATAAAATCCATCACACATGTCAAGGGTTTACACAAACACTGATGAATTAAAACCTTTCACAACATAATCATAATATCCAAAAGTCAACCCGACATACAAAACCCGACCCGGACCCAAATATTCACATACAACCCAGTATCATTTGTCCCCAAGTTTCTAGCAAAGTATTCACATACAGATAACAAAAGCAGAATCTCCCGATTGCAGCAAGTCAAGCTCCTATCGTCGCTCAGGAGCCGGCGGTCCTATCTTCGGTCCCCCTGATACACACATCAGACTCGAATACGTAAGCTTCGCAGCTCGTGAGTACACAAGGGTTAGACACTGCACAATTCACATAATCACACATCGCATGTCACATGGCAACCCTACACTACACGGCATAACACATGCCAGCGAGTCTCTACTCAGAGACCCTAGAGATCCAATACAGAACGAGATACTCATCTCAATTGGGGATCCCCCCCCCCCTGGAGCCAAACCACGCCCGTGGAAGCTAACAGGAATAACGGCCGCATATATATATATGGGAACCCTTCACAGGGTCAAACAGAGCTACACAGCTCCCACGATACTCATCGCAATATATAGTAATGGATCTCAAACATATAACACATATAAAGAAGGAAAGATCATACCTGAGGGGCAACTCGCAGTGCCCAAACAGTTCATATAATCACATATGAAATATTAACACAAAAGACTCGAAAGACAACGACTAGTCTTTGGAAAAAGTCTCGCGTACTCACCTGGATCACCCTGCACAATCTCCCTAACTGATTGATCCGAACCCGGCCCGTAACAGTCTCTGATAGCCCCTGTACACAATTAATTCTCCCAGATTAATCTCAATTATCCCATAGCTGTTAATATACCCAAATGAACCCACAAAACAACCCAACGGACCCCCAAAGCCCAAACCGACCCAAGCCCGCAAAAGTCCGATCGCGGCCGCACTGGCCCGCGCTCCCCAAGAACATCGCGGCCGCGCTTAGCGCGTCGCGACCGCGCTCACGACGAACAGCAGTCCCCTGTTCGCTGTTTCAGTTCTGCCCAGGGGGTTTTAACCCCCACAACTCGATTCCAGCAGCCAATTTACACATAAATGATACTAGAACACTACTAACTCGATTCCACAGCAATTCCCAACATATCTCAATGCTAAACACACAAAATCAAACCTAATTTGGAGGAATCCTTACCTTAAACTCAAGAACACACTTTGGAGGCTTCAAATTCAATTTGCAGCAATTGGAACACTTGATTTGGGTTTGAAATCCCTTCAGCAGCACAAGGAAATCTACACACACTTATTTCTGGGATTTGCACAAAAGAGGAGATAAGAAACACACGTCACGCACATATACACGTTATATACGGATCCCGTTATATCGCGGGTTCGACACCGATACCCGACCCCAATATCAAAAATCCACTATTTATATCATTAAATCCCATTTAATCTCGTGAATCCATAATTATAATTTATCCGCTAAAATTATATCTCGAGTCCACGTAATCCCCCGTCCCGACACGTATAATCCACTATACGGGACGCAATTGGACCAACGCAATAATCACTATTATAATTAGTCAATAGGATAATTACACGTACCTGCTCGGGAGTCGGGGTGTTACATTTTTTAAAGTCTGAATACCACAATTGAAATTAAAAGAACGTCTTAAGATCTAAAATTAAGAGTCTCATAATTTCAGAGGATATAAACTTTTAAATCTGAATTTAAACAAACAGTACAAATTAAACTCAGACTTCAGACAATTTTCAAAGCACTCTTGATTACAAGCAAACACACCCTTTATACATGTTTTTTTTTATAATAATACTTTACTAGGTTAACTTTAATGATAATAAAAACTTTAACGTTTAATTTTATAAAGCAAAAAAAATAATCACACGTTTTTATGAATGAATAATACAAACATTAACCGTTAACTTTTCATAAAATTCAAAATAAAATTATTCAAAAAAGTAATTAAAAAAAAACGTTAAGATTTAAGAAGTAAAGTTGGTTAAAAAAATTTTAACCATAAGTGAAGAGATAAGATTATAAAAGTCAATATTTTTCAACATCTAAAAAGACATAAAAGTAGTAGACTGTGAAATAATAGATAGGGTTTCCGGTAGTTGTTGGCACATATAAATAAGACCCTGGTCTTTTTCCCCTTTCTTCTTCACCCATGTCCATGTGGACCATGTGGACCATGTGTCATGTGTTCTTTCTCTCTCTCTCTGAAATTTTGAGATCGGGGGTTCCTCTTCTTTCTTGTGAATATTTAATATTAATGGAACAGTTTCACTGTTTCAGTGTGGGCAGCTTACAAGATTTGATTACTAGTATCATGTGCTACTAATTTTCTAAAAAGATGGATCTTCCTCACCGTTTTGTGTCTCATATCATATGGACTGAGATTTTCTTTTGTCCCCATTAACAACTCTAATTTCAACTCAACAATGGAGAAGAATTCATCTTTTTCATTGCCCTTCTTCATTTTCATCTTCTGCTTCATAACCCCTGCTTCACCTCTTACTTCACATCAGCATCAACATCAACATCAAATCAAGTCTATCTTAGGTACTGTCATTTTATGTCTACATCGATTATTTTGATGTTGATGTGTTTACATTTATGTACGCTTTTGTGTTTATCATGATTAACGAGCTTTGCCGACATCATAAGTGCTTTCGGGTTTTTCTTTTTCCTAAAATTTTTAATATATAATTTATGTGATAATAATTTGCATATATGAATCAGTTTTTGGTTTTTAGGATTCATTCTGCTTTTTGTCGATTATTGTGTTTTCTGTATGTGTTGGTGATTAATATTACCATCTGTTTTTTGTTCAAATGCTACTTACGATAAAATGAATGGGAGTTGACAGATGACAATTTCATTTTATTATGTTTGATGATCAATCAATCTGCAGCACGTTAAGTGAGTTATGGGAAATTTTGGGGACAAATGAGGGAGAGTCAGAGAGAGGGGGGGTGGGGTTTCTTGTTATAAAGGCATTTGTGGTTGTTTTCTTTGGGTGTCTGTACTTCGAGATTGCAATTTTTGTATAAGGTTCCTTAGGTGCAACAATATAATGTATTGGAACTTTAATGAACTTATATCACATTTATGGCAAATATTCTTGATATTTGTAGGGGAGGATGACTTGAAACATTGGAGAAATGGGATGTTGAGCTCATCAGCTGAAGCTCCTGGTCCTGCTAGCGAACCCTCTGATGCACTTGTGTTGGCAGGGTCGAGAACAAAGAGGCCTGATATCCTGAACCGATTCAAGCAGTATCGAGGTGGATGGGACATTACTGATAAGCATTACTGGGCAGTAAGTTCTCTAGTTTAATTTATATGTTCCATGTGTTGTAATCAAGAACTCAGTGGTGCTTGATTGTGCATTTCAAAGTGATATCGTGACTTGAAGAATCAAAATTAAATATTATGCTATCTAAAGATAGAGGGTAATTTTGCATACTTCTTTCCCTGATTACCTAAATCTGGATATCTTAGCCCTAATAAATATATAAATAATAATCATTCATCCAAACAATCAAAGCTGATCACTGGAACGTGAATTGCAATAATGAAATTATTCACACATCAAAATGTACCCTTAGCTTGAATTAGGTCAGCTAGTGGAGCAAATCATGAAGGGTCCATCAAAACCGATCCAACAAGTAACCAAATAAAATCGATCTACCCAAATGGATCAGCTACGTAGCTACTTGGATTGACGAGATCTGATCTACATTTAACCTTTTATCAAATAAGAACACAAATTGATTGTTCCCTAGTACACTTAAACTTAGTGAATTCTAAATCTGTTGATATTTATTCCATACGATTCTCTAAACTAAACAATAAGATGTTGGGTAAAAAGTATATTTACTTGTATCATTCAAGTCTTTAAAACATCATACCTTGGCTTTTCTGATAAACATGTTAAGTTTCTGAATTTTTGGTTTGTGTTTAAAAGGAAATTTGCATGGTATAACATGTGACAAATATAAATTCCAAGTTGTACTTGTACAACTTTAGAATACTGCATGGTACTAGTGCACTTGTGGTTGAATTCTGCATGTTTTTTGTATGATTGTTTATTATTATTCAAAGGTTCTTCTGTGTTCTTCAGAAATCATGTTACAACAAATAGGTCCATTCATCGTAGTTGTATGATACGAATTTTAAAGACAGGTTTATATTAAAAGTTGTGGTGGAAAAGAATCAGTTATGAATGCATTCGATCTAAATCTTGATCCATTTAGTTGCAGGAATTGGACGGGGGCTATTGCCTATATTTAAACATGTGGTTTTTTGTTTATGTTATGTATACAAGTCTGGGAACCAGGCATATATATATATTCTGTAATAGAATTTCTTGGAAACCCATAAGAAGAAGAAGAGAAAAGATAATGTTTGTCTGCTAGGGTTGGTCTACATGGTTCGTTGGATGTGAACATGCATATCCTGAATAATATGTTTGTAGTGTAATAAAATTAATAAGGTTGTTATTCTAGTGCATTCGTTGAAAATAATTTGTAATGTAGTACATAACCTGGTTAGAAACCCATGATCCACCACTATCTGTCAGTAGCAGAGAGCTTGAGTCGATAGGGTCATCGAATAGGTGTTTTCTGTATTGTCGTAATCTCCAAGTTTCATGTTGAATTCTTCTCTTCCTGTGAAATTCTCTCACAAGAATTTTTACCTGAATCTTGGAGCATACGTATGTATGTATGTATACACACATATGCCAGATTTATCTTGTTAATGACATCGTTTACAGGCTGTTGGATTTACAGGGGCTGCTGCTTTGATTCTTGCTGTCTTATGGTTTGTGTTCTTTGGCTTAGCCATGATTATGCATCACTGCAGTGGATGGAGAATAGATATCAAAGGCAAAGAATCTCGGCGTTCTCAGATGCTATGCTTAATTTTACTTATCCTTTTCACGTGTGCTGCAGCGTAAGCATCTCAACTCTCATCTTTACCAACATCATAGCATTCCCAGCCCCATGGAAACCCAAAAAAAGAAAAGAAAAAAAAACATTGTGGCTCTAGTTCTCTAAGGCAGGCACTACCTTTGTGTTGTCCTACTCCGATTTTTAAGTCAAACCCGCCACTTTTAGTTTCCTTACTAATATGACTCATATAAGTACTAATAAGACAAAAGGAGCAGGTGTTGAAACTGTAGATTGGTCTTGTAATTTTTCCAGAAGAAAGTATGACATTTAAAGTCAAAGGACATTATATTTATGATCGAGTTAAATCCAAATGTCTTTCGCCGTGGTTACCTATCAGTAAATTTTGTGTTCATACAGGACTGGATGCATCCTTCTTTCGGTTGGGCAGGATGAGTTTCATGGTGAGGCAGTGGACACATTAAATTACGTTGTTAACCAATCAGATTACACAGTTCAGACTCTAGTAAACGTCACAGGGTATTTGTCACTTGCAAAAACCGTCAATGTGGCACAATTTTACCTTCCTTCAGACGTGAAAGACAGTATCGACAAGTTGAATGTCGACTTAAACGCCGCCTCAGACACACTTGGGCGAAAAACACATCAAAATTCACAAAAAATAAGAATTGTCTTCGATGCTGTGTATGATCCATTCTACAAAATACGATGACGTTATGAACTCTTCTTATTGAGTATCCATTGCCATTTGTGCCAGATTGTTAAATACGGTTTTTGTTGGTTATTTCAGGCGATCATCGATGATTACTATTGCAATAGTAATGATTCTAGTTTCTATTTTAGGCCTTTGTAAGTGTTCATAAAAAGCTCATCTGTTAAGTTGTTTCTATAACTTTCAGCATATTGACCATATTGTTAATCATATCACTTGGGTTTTTATACAGATTTATCGGTTTTTGGTCACAGGAATGCAATCCACTTGTAAGATATTCTTTCATGTTCCTTTTCTGGTGGGTGACTGGGTGTGATCTTTTGTTTTGTCTTGATTGATGTTCTTTGTTATGCAGATTCATTGTCAGTGGGTGGTTACTTGTCGTGGTTACATTTGTTCTACTCGGAGTTTTTGTAATCCTCAATAAGTAAGATATATCTTAATCTCAAATTTGATTATTACAATTGTGTCTTCTTCACAGACAATCTCATTCATAATGATCAGGAGGTATATAAACAAGAAGCTAATGAACGGTATTGTGTTTACAGCGCAATCTCGGACACTTGCATGGCTATGGACCAGTGGGTGGATCACCTACACGCTGAAACTGCCCTTAGCAACATCCTTCCGTGCGTTGATCAGGGAACAACGAACCAGACTTTGTATAAGAGTAAACAGGTGATCAATGATCTTGGGAATATCATCAATGGATTCATAGGTTCGTATGCAAACTCGTATGGGTTGTCTCCGGGGAACTCTAATTACTATAATCAGTCGGGCCCTTTGATGCCATACATTTGCTCTCCGTATGACTCACAACTCCAAGAGCGAGAATGTTCATCTGAAGAGGTCTCAATGTCAAATGCCTCTTTGGTACGTGGAATAGGATATGTTTTGACTTTTGAGATCAAATAGACTAACTTACTTGTATCATTTATCACACAAATTTGGTAGTTGGGAATTAGTTAGTTTGACCTTAAAACTCAAAAGTCAGACTAACTACCAGCCGCCTTTCGATTTGTAGGTATGGCAGAACTACACTTGCAGAGTCTCGGAATCTGGATTATGCTTGAGCACCGGAAGATTGACCCCTGACATGTATCGGCAACTAGTTGGAGTGGTAAACATAAGCTATGCCCTCCAACACTACACGCCGCCGTTACTCAGCTTCCAGGACTGCAATTTTGTTCGTGAAACTTTCACAACCATCACCTCCGATCATTGTCCCCCATTACAGCGTCATCTGCGGATGGTGAATGCAGGTTTAGGCCTCCTCTCTGTAGGAGTAATGCTCAGTCTTGGACTTTGGATTATATACGCAAACCGCCCCCAAAGGGAGGAAGTGTTTGCTAAGATTACGTCAAAGATTAAAGGCAAATGCAATGGAAAGCTTTGTCATGGTGATAACGCCATCGATGTGCGACATGTGCCATCGAGAAACATAATTCATCGAACAACCGAAGTTTGATACAGGAAACGTTAGATTTTGGGATAGTTTCTCTGTCGGGTTTTTTTTAATGTTGTTGTATAAGATGTAGTTGAGCATGATTTCGAGGTACAACAATTTCCTTCCCGATGAAAACGCTTTAAACTTGTAAAAATTGTTGTGTAGGTAAAATCTGTTATTAGCTTGGAAAAATGATTTCCAAAACTTTCCTAGAGAAATTAGAGCTTGATTTAGTTTAAAACTAATCCCAAAAAAACTGAGCTTGAATTTTTTAACAAGTTATTATCGAACAACTTAAACTCATTAAATAACGTGAATTCTAATCATATTGTGTTAAGTTTTAATGAAGTTTGAGTTTGAGTTTGAAACGGATGTTAAAAATAACTTGAAAAATGAATATAATAATATAGATATATTTGAGCCTTTTTAAACCGAGTTTTAACCTAGATTTTGAAAGCCTAGCAAGCATTCAAACTGAGCTTGAGTTAGTCGAGTTGAGCTCAAACCTTGTCGAAACAGAGTTCAGCTCCAGCTCTATTTGATTCGAGATATCTAACTCGACAATAAACATGTGTGCATACTTTTGCTATATATAATCTTGAAATGTGAAGAGGCCACATATAAAACTCTCTAATTATGTGCCCAAAGTTTAACTACAAGTTATTAATTGACTCCTAAAATCCTAATATGTTAATGATACCAAAATTATCCGGCCCTCTTTTATTAGTCTTTTTATTCATCCAAATTTCTACGGACCCAATATTCTCCATTTTTCCCACCCTAATTTGAGTAACAGAGTACATCAACGAAAAACTGTAACTTATAACAATCTAATATTATTTATATAAACTTCGTATACAACCATATATGTAAATGTAATTAAAGGTAACGTACTTTTCTACTTTGCTTCAACTTGACTTTTCAAAATTCAAAGCTAGTTTTAATTCTAGTAAGCTAATAAAAACATACTATAGTACTATTTGCAATTTACTATTCTACCCGTTACACACAAACCGGCTCCTCCCTAATGGTATCCAAAAACGGCTTCCTTGATCTAGAAGCGGCCAACCTGTAACTAAATTCCGGCACCTCCACTAACGGTCTCGGCTGCTCCGCCACCTCCTTTTCTCTGTCACCACCTGTGGCTGTGATCATCTCCGGAGATATCCTCCCCGAAGATATGCGCTTACCGGTCATCCAAAACACGGCCATATCGGCGGGAGTAACCATGGAGTTAAGCCTCCTCATGGGAAACAAGATATAAACGCTCCCGGCCTCCAAATCTTCATCGGCAGAAAGTGGAGAAAAGCGGCGGTTGATGTTCAAAGAGCGGGAGTTGACCAAGAAGTAGTTTGGACAGTCAAGCATGATCTCGGCGGCGTTGATGGAGTGTGGAAAGTGGCGGATTTCGCCAGCCGGGAATATAACTCTAGCAGCCTTGTTGGTTTTGATTATGGGAGAGATGATGCATGCTGATGCATAGTTCCCCATTAGTTTCTGATGCCTTGTTAGTTTTGAAGAATCGATAAAGAATGTTAATAATAATAATGTAAAGATGGATGGAGTGATGAATATGGATGTGAGGATGGAATATTAAATAAATAGGTAGGTGATCGATCGAGAGTAAAAATCTGAATTGAATCTATGTTGCTTGAATCTTGAGCGTGTTGGGTTTGTGAAGGAAAAGGGTTGGAAGGTGCGACGTAAGTGCGTGTGGGTCTAATTCTGGAATTTATTAATTGGTCAACGTCAAAGTGGCTTCTTGTGCTATATGAAATGGTCCATCTAATTCTGGTTATAATCTACGTACGTGTTAATTTCTGTTTTTTTTTTTTCCTTCTTAATCAACATAATAATAACGTTCGGTTTAAGTGAATGCTTACTTTTTTATTTATGACCCAAAACGATGCATACCGAACCACAAAAACCCAAATAATACTCTATATATTAATTTATAAATAAAATATAGCATAGCAATATAGCATGCATGCATATTTCATTGTTATTTCGTATTGAAAAGGTCAAATAACATTATTGAAGACAATTTGTTTGGCCTCTTTGTCTCCTCTGCTCTTATAATTCCTCTTCATGATCTTTTGTACTTTGTATTCTTCCCCCATGGAAAAAAGAGTTCATTTAACATGTCATTTTAATAAGGGTTAATATCGAATAAACCCAATCAACTTTTCACAATTTCTCAATTAAGTCCCTAAACTTTTTTTTCAATTGTTTAAGTCCCTAAACTATGTTTGTCTTATTCAAAAGTATATATTTTTGACCGGCTACCGGATTAGCCGGTAAAATCAACTGATAAAACAGAAATGTTTAGGGACTTAATCGCTAAAATATGGAAAGATGGTAGGTTTTTTTACAACATTAATCAAGTGAAAAACTAATATAACTTGTTTGGTAACCGGTCAAACAGGTCAAATATATACTTTTGAATAAGACAAAAATACTTTAGGGACTTAAACAATAAGAAAAAAAGTTTAGGGACTTAATCGCGAAAATGAAGAAAGTTAATAGGGTTTTTTCAATATTAACCCTTTTAATAAAAAATCTTGTCCGTTTGTTGGAAGTAATAAACTAACAGACAAATGAAATGATCAAAATAATGAAATTAATTATTACGGTACATGTATGTTTATGTTATTAGAATGGTATGAGTTTTTCATGTACATTTTTTATGAATACAAAAATTGTTTACTGACAAAAACAATACAAAAAAACATTCAGGGACTTAATCGTAAAAATGAAAAAAAAAAAAAAAAAAAGGTTGATGGGGTTAATTCAATAATAACCCTAAAATTAATAGAGGTGAAAGAATTACATTTTTTACTGAATCTTACATGATGATTCATTTCATTACCACTGGGTAAATATATAATTCCTTTTACAATTCATTCCATTCAATTGTGACGTATCAAACACTCCCTTAATGCTTTTAATAAAAATAACCTACATGTCATTTGGCGAGGCATAATTTTAGAATTGGAGAGCTTAAGGGTGCGTTTAGTTACCGAAAATTTTTAAAATTTCCATCTCACTTTTCAAAAAAAATTTTTTTTAATGAAAACTTGTTTACATAACAACAATTTCATAAATTTTCATTTCACTTTTTAAAATACCACTTTTCATATTCTCTCTCTTACTTTTCTATTACCTACCTATAATTTTTTATAACACTATCTTTCTCTCTTTTACTTTTTTATCACATATTATATTTTTCTTATTTTATAATCATCAATCTTATTTTTCTTAAAACAAAAACTTTATCATCTAAACAAGTTTTCACTTTTCATGGAAACCATTGTTGTTTTTTTTTTTTCCCTAAAAGCAATAACTTGAAAACCAAAAATAAAAAATGACTAGTTTTCATTAATTAAACGCAAACTAACAATCTCTTGAATTGGTATCCTTGTTTCATGCATACCAGACATGCAGAAGATACAAAATGATCAATAGTAAAATGGATTTGATTTGAATTTTAAATTAAATATGAATTAAATTTTGTTATCTATTTAGATCAATTTTAAATATTGTCAATTATCACAAAAGTTTGTTCAAAATTTTACATTTGAATTTAATTATGATCATTAGGGATAATAATGATAGATATTTATTTTAGGAAAATATTAATTTAATATATTGCAATATCTATTTTATTATTAGTTCATTAAAAAAAATTTAAATCAACATTTAATATAATTAAGTAAATATATTTAATTAGGAAAAAAAAAACGAGAAAATGAAAATTTTGTGCATTGTGGAATCGAGACGTGTCACTAATTGTTTTGCATTATTATAATATATAAATATAAATTATTGTTTGTGTTATTTTATTAAAGAAAGTTGAAATTCCATCATTTCAAGGGTTAATAGTGAAAAAAACTCAATCAATTTTTTTATTTTTGTCAATTAAATCCCTAAACTTTTTTTTTTCAATTGTTTAAATTTCTAAACTACATTTGTCTTGTTCAAAACTATAAATCTTTGACCGACTACTTGATTTGTCGGTAAAATACAACTAATAAAACAAAATGTTTAGGACTTAATTGGTAAAACATAGAAATATTGTGGGGTTTCTTCAACATCAATCAAGTGAAAAAACTAAAGTTAATTGTTTGGTAACCGGTCAAACAGATCACATATGCACCTTTTTAATAATACAAAATAGTTTAATGATTTAAACAGTAAGAAAAAAAAGTTTAGAAACTTAATCACGAATATGAAAAAAGTTATTTAGATTTTTTCAATATTGACCCTTCTAATAATTACATTTATAAAACCACTATGTTTTATGATAAGATTTTAAAACCATAGTGCCATTTCGAAAGGGTTATTATCGAAAAAGTCATCCGAACTTTTATAATTTTTTCGGTTTAACCATTTAATTTTTTTCTCAACCGATCAAATCACTACACTTTTAATTTTCTATTGGTTTAATCAATATCTTTTAAATTTATTGGTTTAGCCATTCATTTTTTATCGGTGTTCTGTTTGACCAGTCAAATGTTGTTATGAATTAGAGTTATTATCAAAAAAATCATTCGAACTTTCATAATTCTTTTCGTTTAACCACTCTATTAATTTTTCGTGATCTAATCTCTAATTTAATTGATGTTCTGATTTTTGTAATTTCTATTATTATATTGCTTATAACATCAAATGATTAAAATAAACATTATTTTCAAGAAACTTTTTCTCTCTTTTTTCATCATCATATTGCTTTTATCAACAACAATGCTTCATTGATCTCTTATGCTTCTTTATTATCATCCTCTTCTACTTTATCAGTTCTTCATAATATTGTGTTAATCCAAACAGATTCTAATCAATTTGATTCTCTGAGGGTTTGTAGTGTTCATCAAGTTTGTTGACAATTATGCTAACTGATTATAGTTTCAAATAAGGTTCGTATTAAGTAGTGTTCAAATTGGTATTTGTTTATTCAATTTTCACCTGTTACATTTATTTGATTTAATTTTGATATATTTTTCTTGTTCTTTGTTAGAGTTTGAATGTTTTAAAAGGATCGTAAATAAATAAATTTTATAAATTAAATAGTAATCACTAACGATAGTAATAATATAATTAAATAAATTTTAAAAAAATTAATAATAATAGAAAATTAAAAAAAGGAATTTTGAAATTTAGAATGAGTTTATTTTTTATGTTTATTAAATCCTGAAAAAACTTAAAAATATAAATGAATTGATTTTAGTTTGATTTAATACTGCTACTGATAAAAATATGAAAATATATGTTTGGTTTCATTGAATTATAGGTTATTGGAGTTTTAATTTTTGGTTTAAGAGGATGGTGATCAAACAAAAAAAAATCTTGAAAGTTCGAGTGATTTTTTCAATGATAAAAAACGTCACGAATTACCATGTCACCAAATTACCTGTCTAAACTGGTCAAACCAATAAAAGATGAAAAAATTAGGGTGCGTTTAGTTCCCGAAAATTTTTAAAATTTCCATCTCACTTTTTAACAAAAATGAAAACTTGTTTACTTAACAACAATTTCATAAATTTTCATTTCACTTTTTTAAAATACCAATTTTCATATTCTCTCTCTTACTTTTCTACCACCTACCCTATTTCATTATAATACTCTCTTTCTCTCTATTACTTTTCTATCACCTATCCTATTTTTTTATTTTATAATCACCTATCTTATTTTTCTTAAAACTAAAACTTTATCATCTAAACAAGTTTTCATTTTTCATAGAAACCCTTATTCTAAAAACTATAACTTGAAAACTGAAATTGAAAAATGACTAGTTTTCGTTAACTAAACGCACCCTTAATGTTTCGATGGATTGGAAAAAAAATCTATATCTATATATCTATATATATTAATAAAATAAAATGTTCAGTCACACGTGTCGCATCCTCACTTAAGCAAAATTTCTTTTTCCCGCCCAATTTCCATATATAATTCTCCTTACTTAGTTATCTATTTATATTAAAAGATCTTCATATATCATTCTCCTTAATTAATCATCTATTTATATTAAAATAATAATAAAAAGGTATAATTAAGTACTACCTAATTTAACTTTTATGAATAAGAATAATATTCTTTTTAAATGATTTTAATAACTTTCATATTTAACTCTTAATTCTAACTATCTAAAACTATTTATACATTTAAAATTATAAATAATGCAATATATATAATAAAAAGTTCTATAAATTACCTAAAATCGTGTTTATGTAAAAATAAATTTTAAAATTTTAATTTTTATATAGAAATCTAAAAGTAAAAAGTTTTAAAAAGATGACACGGTAAGTAGTATTTATAGAGAAAAATTAATTATTAAGTAAGAAAAATAATAATACTTTTTGTAGCAAAATAAACATGCTTGTATGTAATTTGTGATTGTATAGATTTTTATTAACATGTATTTATAAAACATCCACGTAATACGTGGGTTAATAACTAGTAAATGACTAAACCAAAAAAATCATAAAATTTTGGGATGGTTCCTCTCGAAAAACTACCGTTATTTCCTTATTTGCGTAAATTTAGCGTTTGTTTTTGTGTAAGGATCTTTTTGGATTGTAAAAAGTTGAAAAACCCCGAAATTCGCTCATTTCAGATCAGAGTCTCTAGCGAGACGAATCCGTCCACACATTTCAAACCCTAGCAGTCTCTTTCTCCATCCTCTCTCCTCCGCCATGGCTTCACGGAGGCTAGCGGCCTCTCTTCTCCGTTCCTCCCTCTACCGATCTCCATCAAGATCTCCGTTTACTAACGCTAGTAGAGCCGCCCGCACGCGCTCCCAATCTCACGCTTCCCCTACTGGTTACTTCCTCAACCGAGCAGTCAACTATGCTACTTCCGCCGGCGCTGCTCCATCTCAGCCACCTGCTACTCCTCCAGTTAAAGGATCTGCGGATGGAAAGATCACTGATGAGTTCACTGGCGCTGGTGCTATCGGACAAGTGTGTCAGGTTATTGGTGCTGTTGTTGATGTGAGGTTTAGTGAGGGATTGCCTCCGATCCTTACGGCTTTGGAGGTTTTGGACAATTCGATTAGATTAGTTTTGGAGGTGGCGCAGCATTTGGGGGAGAATATGGTCAGGACTATTGCTATGGATGGTACCGAAGGGCTTGTGAGAGGTCAACGAGTTCTCAACACTGGTTCTCCTATCACTGTAAGCGTTTTCGTTTTTCAAAATAGATTTTTTTTTGAAGTTGAAGATCTGAATGAGAATGTGAGATCCAAAATAAAACTTGTATGTGTGCCATTTCAATTTGATGTTTAAGATCTGTGTGCTAAATCACTTCCATTTTGCGGTTATATTAAGATTAAGATATTGATGCCTTTATGTATCTGTATTCCAATGTGGGTTTATTTTAGCCAAATTTGCGCTTTATTTGCAAAAGGATGATCTTTATGCTGTAATTCCATCCTGTTCAACCGGCACAACTAATGTGATCCCGATTTATTTGGGTATTTGCTTATGAGAACCCAAAGATAAAGAAGGGCTGACAACACAAAGAACGCTAACAGTTTTAGAAGTAAACCCTTTCTTTGCAAGTTGGGTTAATTTTAGTTAAATGGTATTTGTTGTTTGAAACGTGTCTTACAGGTTTTCTTCTTCCTGTAGAGAAAACTAGCCAAAACTTTCGTCCCTTCTTTCTATTGCTCAATATACTCGCACAAAAATCCTAGATTCGCTCGGTTTCTTTTCAAATTGTTCCCTTTCTCTGCACTCTTTAATGGCGTGCACACATTGTTAGGATGTTCATTGCATCTAAAACATTCAAATTATGGACTGTCTTTTGGTTTTCTTGCTACTAGTTTAAGAAACCTAGGAATGAGATATTGCTTATCTTGGCGTTTCAACAAGAAATGCATAAGGTTATTTATTTCTTATAAGATGGACACATTTATTCCTTCACCACTAACTCTCGTTGTTTGTTGCACTAATTTTTGTAATATTTTTCAAGGTACCTGTTGGCAGAGCCACTCTTGGTCGTATCATTAATGTTATTGGAGAGCCCATCGATGAGAGAGGCGATATCAGTAAGTGCCATGCTTGCCATCGAGTAGCATCACCTTCATCTGTTTTATTAGAAAGAGTAATTTATCTTATTTTAATTCATATCAACAGAAACCGATCACTATTTGCCTATTCATAGAGAAGCACCAGCTTTTGTTGAGCAGGCAACTGAGCAACAGATTCTTGTTACTGGAATCAAGGTAATTCATGAAGGGAAGAGTTTACAAGTGGTATCTCTTTGCATCTTTTGAGGAAGTAGCCGTTGATACTTCTTCATGATGTATTGGGTTGCTTACATTTTTACCCTTTTCTTACATTTATTTAGATTTTTAGGTGATTATATAATGAGGAATTGCCAAAACATTGTTAGTATTGATGTTAGAAATTTGTTATGCCATTATGCCAGTCAGCCAGTGCCAGTCTCATGTACTGCAAAACCTACTTTCTTTATGTTTCAGAGTATTTATTAGTCCTGTTGCTGTCATTTATTAGTGATTCTGCAGAAGTGGGTACTTCTGCAGTTCTACTTCAAGCAGTCAAAGGAACAAAAGTTTGTTATCATTGGAGTTTTTGGTGATGATCTTTTATAATCATTCCTTTTTTCTGACGGGGTGTAGAGTGTAGGTGACAATATATTTTTAAGATTTCTATGCAGTAGTCTAACATAAATATAATCTCAATCGGCATCCTTGTTGATTATTGTGCCATTTCTACCGTTCTTGGAGACAATGTATCTGCTTAGTCTGCATGTTTGTGGGTATTATTTAATGTTGGCATCTTATTAGTAAAGTTAAAACTGTTTACTACTTTACTTCAAATTGGGTATAGCAATACATTGCTAGAAGCATTGAAGTGTAATGTTCTTTTATGTTCTTATAGGTGGTCGATCTTCTTGCCCCATATCAAAGAGGAGGAAAGATTGGTCTTTTTGGTGGTGCTGGTGTAGGAAAAACTGTGCTTATCATGGAACTTATTAACAATGTTGCCAAGGCCCATGGTAGGTAGATTTTGTTATTATGTTTTGACACCTTGATCAGTTTGACACTACTTAAATTGTTATTTATTTTGTTTGCCTAGGTGGTTTCTCTGTCTTTGCTGGTGTTGGAGAACGTACCCGTGAGGGTAATGATTTGTACAGGGAAATGATGGAGAGTGGTGTCATTAAGCTAGGTGATAAGCAGGTATGTGTATTGGACACTTTTGTAATTCGTAATATATTGAAGACTTCTGTTTCATGTTTATCTGATTACTAGTATCTTCTTGTTCATGTTGCTAGAGTGAGAGCAAGTGTGCTCTAGTGTATGGTCAAATGAATGAACCTCCAGGTGCTCGTGCTCGTGTTGGGCTTACTGGATTGACTGTGGCTGAACACTTCAGAGATGCTGAAGGACAAGATGTGCTTCTCTTTATTGACAACATTTTCCGTTTTACTCAGGTATTATTGCCTCTCTAGGTCTGTACTTCCCAACTCTTTTTTTAATGACAGGGCATCAAGTCGTTGACAAATCATTTTCTTTATATTCTGCAGGCTAACTCTGAGGTGTCTGCTTTGCTTGGTCGTATTCCATCTGCTGTCGGTTATCAACCTACTTTGGCTACCGATCTTGGAGGCCTTCAGGAGCGTATCACCACAACTAAGAAGGGTTCTATTACATCCGTCCAAGCAATTTATGTGCCTGCTGACGATTTGACAGATCCTGCTCCTGCTACAACCTTTGCTCACTTGGATGCCACAACTGTGTTATCCAGACAGGTATCCTTCATTCCATGAAGATAATTTCATGTCTATGTGGGGTTATTTGGTGTCTGTCTGTTAAGGCACATGATGTTTCTATATATTGGCAGATCTCTGAGCTTGGTATTTATCCTGCTGTTGATCCTCTTGATTCTACATCTCGTATGCTCTCGCCCCATATTTTGGGAGAGGATCATTACAATACAGCTCGTGGTGTACAAAAAGTTCTTCAGAACTACAAGAATCTTCAAGATATCATTGCTATTCTTGGAATGGATGAACTTAGTGAAGATGATAAGTTGACTGTTGCTCGTGCTCGCAAAATTCAGAGGTTTTTGAGTCAGCCTTTCCATGTTGCTGAGGTTTTCACTGGTGCCCCTGGTAAATATGTGGAGTTGAAGGAAAGCATCGGTAGCTTCCAGGTCAGTTCTTGTGCTTCAAACTATAAAATTAATTTGTTCTACTGCATGAAGCCACCAATTTTTATCGATTTCAACACCAATTAATCTGGTAACCTTATGCTTCATTGCTTTTCTGGGCTGCTGAAATGACTTGTATTAAAGTTGATATATGATAAGAAGAGCTCAACAAACAATTGCTTTTTATTTTGTCCCGAAACCATAAGCAGCAATTATTCTTAGCTTGCTTCAGTTTATGGCAACTTATCGTTTGGTACGGTTGGATTGAGAGGATTGAATCGTTTAGGTTTATAAGCGGGATTCGTCACTATTTCCATGTTTTTTATAATGATAACAAAGATTGATATAAAAAATAAAGGGGAACTCCATTCTTTTTCCGTAATTTTGATTTTCTTTATATTGAGAAGGAAAGGGAAATGAAATTTACAACATATTCAATTTTCTATTCCTTTCCATTGAGAATTATTTTGATAAAAAGCTTGTATACAACACACAATTCTGTTCTCCTTCTCCAAGATTGCACCATACCAAGCACACCCTTAAAGTTGGAGTTATCTGGAAGTAGAGGGTCCCTAATTAAAACAATCGAAAATTATTTGTTTGGCCAAGATAGTTTGTGGGTACTCTTGTTAAATTCTTCTATTTTGCCGTGTCTATTGTTCTTGTGAAATAATGAACTTTACCCATGTGGCCTACTTTCTGGCAAAAATTACATTTCCCAACAATTTCATAATTGGTTAAGGGAAAATCTTCAAGTCACTTTTGAACCAAAAGTAGGACTGTTCAAATAAATAAATTTAGTGGTAAAGCAGTCATTTGTTATTTTACTTTTTAGTTCAGGTGCCAAGCAAGTATTTTCTTTGATAAACCACTAAGAGCATCCGTAATAGTTAAACTTTAACACGGTTTTTAAAAAATCCACATCATTAATATTATTACACATCATCAATTCTTTTAATAATGAAGATCTTAATTATGACATTTAAATAGGGTTTATTATGAAAAAAAAAACATGTTTTCACGGTTTTGCGTTTTCGTTCCTTCATGTTATTTTTTGATAGAAAAGTCCTCAAGTTAATCTTTATTTTTGACTTAGTGAAATTTGGCTATTAGAATCTGGTTTTTTAGTTTTTAAAAACCCGGTTTATCAATTATAATCAGGATCTAATAGTCAAAATTCACCAAACCAAGAAAAAAAAAATAACTTGAGGACTTTTTTGGTAAAAAATTACATGGAGGGACGAAAACACAAAACCATGAAATTATATTGGTTTATTCATAATAAACCCATTTAAATATATTAAGAAATAAAAAAATAAATTTGAATAGAGATAAATTAAAAAGCAAGAGAATCAAGTGGTTGAATTTGTCATGGGACCCATAAAAAGAGAAACCCAAACCGCTTATTAGTTTAAACGAGTTTATCAAATAAACTTAAACCCACATGTGTAGTGATGGTTTATTTGATAAACTTGATGACGTGGCATCAAGGTTTATAATATAAGCCGCTACTATGGATGTTCTAATGTACAGAACTAAGTATTTTTTACGTGGCTTGTAGAGTAAACCATTTTTTTAGTAAGTACGGTAGAATTATCATCTATAATGCTATCCTTCTCAGTTGTATCATAGCTCTGAAGAACAAAACCCAAATGTGTATTCAATGTGGTTGCCAAGGTTTTTGTTAATTAATAAAAACTGCATTTGTCTTTTATAATGTGTTACTTATGTATGCATCTTGGTGCTTTCTTTCTTGTTTGGTTGTACAGGGAGTGTTGGATGGGAAGTACGATGATTTGCCAGAACAATCGTTTTACATGGTTGGTGGAATTGACGAGGTCATTGCTAAGGCTGAGAAGATTGCCAAGGACTCTGCTGCGTAGACACACCAACGTTAACGTTTTTCCCCCCCTAGTCCCCTTTCTTGTTATAGTTTGAAAGAATGAATAATTTGTTGATTTTGATGGTGGGTGCATCGGGAGTTGTATTTCCAGAAGATATGTACCGGGATTTTTTTTTTCTTGGATGACCATTTTGTTAATTTTTGTATTGTGATAGAGATGTGTGGAGAGAAGGTTGAACGTTAGCAGCAAAAATCTCCCCTTTTTGTTTTTATGGTCATATAATAAGGGGAACACATGTTGGAATTGTATATCTTCTCTTGATTTTATAATTCTTGTGACAAAAAACCAAGAAATATATTGTATGTTTGCAGAGATTGCCGACGGCTCTGGTTGGGCGTGAGCACTCCGAAAAGATAGTGGTTGTAGTCTAGAACCAGGGGTGATTTATCAGTGGAATGTTAAACGCTACTCATGAAAGGGAAAGGGTGTGTTGATTAGATTAGAGGAACCAAAATATAAATAAACGATGCTAACATGACAGCAAAATTTTTAATGAATGATGAATTGATGATCTTGTAAAGATTGATGTCGTTGCAACTATGGAAAACCTTTTTTATGGGTATTTGATTCACCACCATAACATACAATACAATTGAACTTCACAAAACTCAGAAGCTTACTTTAATTCACAAGGTCAACTATACATTCCGCACATAGAAGTTATATAACTGTGGGTTCCTAGTATATATTAGAAGATGAAAACAAAGTGGTAAAGTGTGAAGCATTAGGGGCTACAAACGAACCGACTGTCCGTGAACTATTCGACGACAAGTTCGTTTATTTTTGTTTATGTATTAAATGAATGAAAATGAACACAAATTTTTGTTTATTAGACGACATGAACATATGCTTTGTTCGATCATTTATGTTTGTAAACGTTTACTTATGTTCGTTCATTTATGTTCATTTGATTAATAATATTAATTTACAATTAAATTTCAAACTCTTGTACTGACATGATTGATGACATTGAAATATTGAATGAAGATAAAAAAGGATTCAAATGCTTGAAAGATATTAATTTAGTATTGTGTTAACGAACGAACATAAACGTACCTTCACTCGTGTTCGTTTGGTTTATTTACAGCCCTGTGTAGCTAAATGGTATTGTTAGGGAGCTGGCTCCGTAACAAAAGAATTTTCTACTATAAGAATTGACATAAATTAATGAACCACATCAACAACCTTTAATTTTTTTATTGTTTATAACATTATTTATTTTTTATTATTAATAGTATCAAATTTTGTATTTTTTTTGTCGTTTTTAGTAATGGACGACTTGATAACCTGCCATACACAATAAAAATGCAAAAATCGATCCTATTAATGCTAAAATAAATAAATAATGTTTATGTAAAATGATAAAACACTAAAAAATTATTGTTATTTTGATATTTTCGATGATTCGCTCTTTAATTATTTGGATTATTGTTATTCTAAAACACTACAAGAAACTATTTGTGCTGCCGTGGGCCGTGGCCTTGATTAATGATTATGGTGTTTATTGTTTTTCTGAAAAGTACGTCTGAAATTAAGATGTGATCCTAAGATCTAAAATTTCAAATTAAGAGGTAAGCTTAATATTGTTTATTTTGTAATATGAAATATCTGACTTAAATAATTAATTATACATATTATAACTGATTAATCTATATAAACAAAATTAAATTAAAATAATTAAATTGATATATATTTTAAATTTGAATTAACTACACTTATATTTAAATCAACCTCTTAAAAAAATATATTATAATTGCAATTGTGTTTCAATGGACCAAAAGAGATATGCAAATCTCATTAATAAATACGGTGGCTGCTATGGTCCCATGATTTTAATTTTGGGCTTGGTGTTTCATTATCTTATCCAATAATTTTCCATCATTTACGGCATAATGTTAAGTCGCCGTTTATAACGATGAGAGATGCAGTGTTACATGGGTGACAATAAATATAACATCATAACATGTGTATAGTATGTGTCATCATCATATCAACTCCAATAAGCTTTCAATTTTGAATGATAGGTGTTGCATATATAGTTCATCCAAAACATTTTGGTCAAACATTATATACATTTAAGAGGCGTCTTTTAGGGTGTGTGGGAGGCTCGACCGCATATGACTCCCAATTTCGTAGGATCTCACAGTTATAATAAATATCTAAGTTCGGGCCAATAAAAATTTTCTGCATTGGACGTATACACGTTATGTATAGGTGTGTTAAAATGGAATTCATGTCAAATTTAATTTGATTCATATTATTCATATTAAGTTCCCACTAATCATTTTTTTGTCATTGACAACTTCCAGTTCATCTATTAATATTGAGTATCAAAATGATCAATCTACTGTTTAACTGTTTTTTTTATATTTGTATACATCTAAACAAATATTATAGAAACAACAAATAAAATATGGATTTATAACAGTGAAAGTTGTATCATGTATTCAAAAGATTTAATTAATTACTTATTAAAATTTTAAGTTGGATTTTTTTTATATAATAGATTGAATTGAATTGAATTTAAACTTAGATTTAACAAATTAAATGGCAAATTAAGAAGATGATGTTGGTGATTTATCACCAATATTATTTAAGTGTAATGAGATGAATTTGTTTGACCAAAATAATCTAATTACACAATGTACAAGTTAGGTTAGTGCGGAGTGCACACTTGTTCAATATTGTTTAAGATTAATTATCGGGGGTTCGGGGGCAGCGCCCCCGATAGCGGGGTTCCAGGGGCGGCAGCCCCTGGTAGCGGGGTCCAAGGGACGGCAGCCCTTGGCTGGGCCAGGTCAGCTTGGAAATTTTTTATTTCGACTAATGTTGCTTTAAGAAATTGCAAAATTCGGATGAATCCGAAATTGGACCCGAATGCGGATGATCTGAATTGGACCCTAAATTCGGTTGAATTCGAATTATAGTTGGTTTTGGCGGCTAAAATGACGGTTGGCCATTTTGGCGGTTACCCGCCAAATAATTACCCGTCGTTTTGGTCATTTGAGGGGTACACGAAAATCAGTAACATATTCCATATTCTTTGTTCGTTATTTCTCTGAGCTTTATCCGATTGAGATTTTGATCGTACCGTCGAAATACTTCAATCTGAAAGTGTATCACGACTCTCAGATTATCCTAGTATTTTTGCAACCCGTATTTTCTACAGATGACAAGTGATAAAATAAATGATAGTTTATTACTCATTTAATAGTATTTATAGATATATCAGCTGATTGAATTGTAGATTATATTATAAAAACTAATTATTAGAGCAACGGCAACCCATTTGTACGTGGTCCCTGCAGAGTTGATGAAGGAGAATTACCATAATAATTTAAATAGATGAAATGACCTGACTTGTGTTCTATATTTATTTTGTCCCCAACACACGTCGCATTCATTAATTTACCTAAACCAACAACCACATAAATATACAATCATATACCTTTATATGCCAAATTTACTACATCAATTCCCTTTTCTTAATTAATTACTATTTATAGCTTCTTTACTTCTTTTTAAATGAATTTAAACAAGTAAGTAAAATTATATACACATTTTATTCAAAGTATTACATTTTAGCTCAATCAAAATGATTAAACCATAACATAAATGCATCAATCGATGTGTATTTTATGTCCATCACATCATAATTTTTTTTTGAATATTTTTTATTATTTAAATAATATTAAAATATTAAATCAATTAGATAATTAGCCTCCAATCTGCACAATGTATTATCAGACAGACGTACTAACAAAAAGTAATCACTGAAACTGAAAGTTGCAGGCCTGCAAAAAGAAACATTTACAAGGGTGAGGGCGATGGGAGTGTGGCGGTGTGGGTGTCTTTTTCATTTCACCTCTTTTTGTTCACGTAAGTACCACACCAGGGGTACTCCTTGTTTATTAAAAACACTGGACTGAAAGGAGTGTTATAAACTTTGAATTTTCTCTCTCCATCTTTCAATTAATACTTAGGTTGCGTTTAGTTAACGAAAACTAGTCATTTCAATTTCAGTTTTCAAGTTATAGTTTTTAGAAAAAAACAAGGATTTCTATGAAAAGTGAAAACTTGTTTAGATGGTGAAGTTTTAGTTTTAAGAAAAATAAGATAAGTGATTATAAAATAAAAAAAATAGGATGAGTGATGGAAAAGTAAGAGAGAGAAAGAGGATATTATAAAGAAATAAGATAGGTAATAGAAAAGTAACAGAGAGAATATGAAAAGTGGTATTTTAAAAAGTGAAATGAAAAATTATGAAATTGTTGTTAAGGAAACAAGTTTTCATTTTTATTGAAAAGTGAGATGGAAAGTTTGAAAATTTTCGGTTACTAAACGCACCCTTTTAACTTTGGGCCAATTGCTAAAAATAAAAACAACTTTATGTATTTTTAACATTTATAGTAACATTATTTATTTTTTATCATTAATAACATCAACTTTTATATTTTCTATCATTTGTAGCAAAGTTTAAAAAAGTTGTTGCTATAAATAATAAAAATAATACAAAAGTTAATACTATTAAAGATACCAAATACAAAAGTTGATGTTATTTATATGAAAAATACTAAAGTTGCTGCTATTAGTAATAAAAAATAAATAATGTTCCTATAAAGGATAAAAAATCAAAAAGTTGCTATTATTTTTAGTAATTGACCCTTTAACTTTCTAAATCTTTCCATCTTTATTGTCAATAGTGTGTGTGTGTATGTATATATATATATATATATATATATATATATATATATATATATATATATATATATATATATATATATATATATATATATATATATATATATATATATATATATAGGTGGGTTCATTGGAGAACCTCCATGCATCGAAGAACCTTCATGCACCACCACAAATGCATCACAGTTCCCTCGTGATGCATCATTTTTTCCACGTGATGCATCGATTTCTACGTGATGCATTACGATTTTCAGGCGATGCATTGTGGTTCTCCAAGGTTATTCGATGCATAAAGGTTCCGCCTTAATTAATTTGTTCAAGGAATAAATCATAAGGTTGTACTTGTATTGTAGATAGTAAGGGAGTAATTTGTTTGAAAGAAAGAAAGGATTTGATTAGGAAAATTTATTCATGTACGTTGTTAACGTCTATCTATCATAATATCGTCTAACGTCTTGCTCCATAAATATTGATTCTTGATTCTTGAATTTGAGTGGACCGACGCCACCACAACTAGCTAAATAACACTTATATGATTGATTGATTTTCAAATCAATTTCAACTTTGTAATACTTTTGTCCTTGGATTGAAACCCTCCCTCCCTCCCTGTCTCTGTCTCACCTAAACAACAAAACCTCCTTCCCAGTTCCATAATATTTATTATCTGAAACCGCCACCATAAAATACTTCCGTCCTCTAGTCTGGTGGCGACTCATGACTCAGGCGGCAGCGGCAGCGGCGAGAGACTCGATCCAAGAAGGATTGCTTTTCAAAGGAAGAGATGACAATTTTGATCATCATAGATTAACATGGACTGTATTTGGGGAAGAGGCTAAAAAGTTCGGATGCATAGCCGGCCCGATGGTGGCGGTGACTCTCTCACAATATTTGTTGCAGATTACCTCCATAATGATAGTCGGTCACCTCGGTGAACTTGCTCTTTCTAGCACCGCCATTGCCATCTCCATTGCTAACGTCACCGGTTTCAGCTTAATCGTCTCTCTCTCTCTCTCTCCCTGTGTGCATGTTTATTGCTCTTATAAGTAAATACCTTCTTTCATAAAATTTTGCATCAGATGACGGTGAATTCGACTTGCAACTGCTGTAACATGATGATTGCGTAACTTCTGAGTTGTACTTGTTAATGAATTTGTCACCCTTTGTCTTTGGATGTCAACACTGGTTTACTTTTCAGCTTCGAAATTGATTAGGATCAACTTTTTGGAGAAAATTTAGACGATTAGATCCAGGTTAATTTGTACATGTTATGAAAAAAACTGGACTAAAATCGGTGTTAACATTGTATCCAAGTCCATACTCATTTTATGCATTTCAATTGTAGATTGGTATTAATAATCAATGTGTACCTCTTTGTATTTTAATTGAGTTAAATTATTAACTTGAAATTTGAATTCCATGCTTGCGTTCTATTAATGGTGCCATAAATGCATTTTCTTTGTGTGATTTTGAATTGTAAGTTCTGATAGACATGATAAATAATAGTTTCTTTGTTGTTATGAATTTATGGACCATAAGTTAATAATTTGGTACTGTATGAATGAACTAGCTGTCATGTTATATGATGCTGATGTCATAAAGTTTGCACTGTAATTGGATTTATTATATAGAGCTGGAGTTTAGTAAAGGAACAGTTTCTTACAAATATATGAATCTAAAGAAATATTGAATAATATCATCCTGTTTACATGGTTAATAAATTTCCTTGGAGTCTTGGTAACTTCAAATTGTGGCTTTGTATGTGATGGCCATCTTCAATGTGATAGCAATTCAGTAGTAACAAATGATAAGTGACTCCACACTTTTGGGTCTTCTGTCATTCTTATAATGATCACTACATTTTGTTGACATATGATAATTCTCTTTAACTTTGGCAAAATTCTCAAAAGTTCAATTGTGAAATGAATTTTAGTACTTTGGGAAGAATGCAAACTAATTTAGGCTTTCCATGTGACACAATGGAGGATTTAAGTTTTGCCTGATCGAACACTTGATGACATAAAAAAAATTGCTTTAAAGGTTTCTGGGAATGTGTTTCTTCGTCTACAATCGTACTACGTACATACTGTTATTATTCTATTAACTTAGGTCAAGGCTTGTTAGATTACTTTCATGCTTGTTCCATAAAATGAGTCCACTTTGTTTAACGTAAAAAAGGCACACTAGACTCAAGCTTATCATGAACAGTGAAATACATCCTTTGTCTTAGTTGCAGATTTGAAAAAAAAAAGGATTCTTAATGGATGGATGGAGATTTATGTTATTAAATTGTGAGATTTTAAATCTTAATCACTTGGATTTTGGACTTTTTGACAGATGGGGATGTCCAGTGCACTGGAAACTCTGTGTGGGCAGGCTTATGGAGCTCAGCAATATAAGAAGTTTGGAACTCAGACTTACACCGCTATTTTCTCTCTTTTCATCGTCTGCATTCCTCTCTCTGTGTTATGGGCGTATACAGGAAATATACTTATTCTTATTGGCCAAAGCCCTTCGATTTCGCATGAAGCTGGAAAATTCATAACATGGCTTATTCCTTCACTCTTTGCTTCTGCACCACTTCAACCACTTGTTCGATATTTCCAAATGCAAAGCATGCTGTTGGCCATGCTCATCAGCTCAGCTGTTGCTCTATGTATTCACATTCCTCTTTCTTGGGCACTTGTATATAAGACAGGATTTGCAAACATTGGAGCAGCAATATCTATGTGTATTACATCGTGGTTAAATGTGGCCTTCCTCTTCTTTTACATGAAATATTCTCCTGCGTGTGCAAAAACCCGTGCTCCGATATCGATGGAGGTGCTGCATGGGATGAAACAGTTCTTTCGCTATGCTATCCCGTCCTCTGTCATGGTTTGGTAGTCTTCTCTCCCTCGCTCTCATGCAAAATTTGATAGAAGAATTGCTACATAATGTATATATTATATTGATAACCTGTAAAATACAGAAGGATGTGATTTGTTGTTTGACACTTTTTTAATTGATTGCTGAAGATTGTTTGAGGTTTGTATCCTGTGAAGAGTTGGCATGATATGGGTAGCGGTCATGCCTGATTTCACTTTTATCATAAAGTGATTGATTTTTTGAATCATTATCTTGGAATTGTTGGAAACTATCCATTGTTCTTATTAAAACACCAATAAGGACGCTACAGACTACAGTTCGTAAGACGAGTGATCCTAGAAAATTATGTTTATATTTTTTCCCTTACCAAAGCAATTATTCTTGAAAGGGTAGTTTTTTAACAGAAGGTCAGTTATAGTGGTTTGAAGAGTTGATTTATCTGTAGGTGTAATTGTGAAGGCTTTTGTTTGTCTAACATCTTCTCATGCTATTCAAACATCACATGCAGTCTTGAATGGTGGTCATATGAGTTTCTAATATTGCTGTCTGGTCTTCTGCCAAATCCAGAGCTTGAAACTTCAGTTCTTTCTGTATGGTATGTATCTAGAATCGTAGTCTGTTCCTCAGTTTAGGCACTGAAATATTTTCTTACAGACACCGAGACATTGTGAATGTACTTTTCGTATCTATATATGTACTTCACATATCTGACTAGTATGTATTTACATTGGAGTTATTGACTTGTTGGATACTCGTACTTGTTTTTCATTGCAAACCAACCATTGTTTTTAGAAAATTGGCCAAAAATACTACAGTTTGGAAGAATAAGTAATCTCAACAAATTGGGCAAAGCAATGCCAAAGAAAAGACATGATACTTGCGCTTTTTGTCAGAATCTCTTGTTCTTACAAAATGTAGTGGGTTTTTTCCCCTCATTTTTGCATTAACAATGATGATTCAGCACCAGAAACAAACCAGTATCCATGATGAATGAAATCAATTTCTATGCCCAAAAAGGTTGTGATGTTTATCTCTTGTTTATTGAATGAACAGTCTCAACACTATTGCGACACTCTCCTCTATAGCATATGGATTTGGGGCTGGGATCAGGTTTGTAGAAATTTTAGTGCTTTCGCTTCATTTTTATCATGAATATATGCATCTAATGTGCGGGACTAATATGCTTGTAGTAGCACTGCCTGTTTTCCAGCACTAGAGTCTCAAATGAATTAGGATCCGGAAATCCTCAAGGTGCTCGTGTTGCTGTCCAAGTTGTCCTTCTCCTTGCAATTATCGAGACAAGTATAGTGAGTACAAGTATTTTTGTCAGTAGGCACGTTTTCGGATACATTTTCACCAATGAGAAGGAAGTTGTTGATTATGTCACAAAAATGGCTCCTCTTCTCTGCTTAAATGTCATCATGGATAGTCTACAGGGAACCCTTTCAGGTTATTAACCTTGTATTTTTGGCGTCATTCACTGTTAAAACACGAAAATTTATTGCTTACAGCCTTATATGATCAAATAGGTGTTGCAAGGGGCGTCGGATGGCAACATCTAGGGGCTTACATAAATCTTGCTGCATTCTATCTTGCGGGAATCCCGGTTGCTGCTTTGTTGGGGTTCTGCACCTCTCTACGAGGGGTGGGTCTATGGATTGGAATACTTGTGGGTGCAATTATTCAAGTTACCTTACTCGCTGTCGTAGCAATTAGCACAAATTATGAAAAACAGGTCTGCTTTACCTCCAGCTTTTTCCATTTCCCATAACCTCATATTTCTTCGAGTGACGGACCTTTTTCACCTTAATTGGGTTTTCATCACAAACAAACCATCAATTTTACAAAAATGTACGAAAAGCAAACATACTTTGTAAAAGTGAGTGATTACATTACATTTTCACGCTAAATCCATAGTCACTCATTCGTGCAAAGTAGAATAGTTTTTGATCAACAGAAAGAAATCCTTTCCAATTGTCAATCAAAGTCAAATTACTTTTTATTTTTTGTCTTAATTTCCGACTTGAAGAAAAGGAAGTATGCGCTTATATGCCGTGTGATCTCAAAATTTAGAGGTATAATTTCAGCATCATGTCACTTTGAGGCACAAAAGCGAATGCTTTCAAAGTCGAATAAAATGTTACAAGGGAAAACACATTTCTCAGTACAGCAACAACAAAAAAAAGTGTGTTTTCCACATTTCCCTTTCTTTCTGATTAACAATTAAACCACATTCGAAAAGGCAGTAAGTTACAAAAATAAGCGAAGTAATTTGGTCGATTTCTCTGAACTTTTTGCTGAAATCTTATGGTGCAGGTAGCAAAGGTGAGGGAGAGGTTATTTGATGAAGAATCATCAATAGAGAGGTTAATGTGAACTCAAAAGAGAAAGAGCAAAACCTTGCTTGGCCAGTTGGCCACACGGCTCTAGTTTCTGTGAACTAGTGCTTGACATGTCCTGTTCGTAGAATGTTTGGTGTGTTATTATTTCATTTCACTTTCCATGAGTTTCGTACATTTCATGTGTCTATCTCGAGGTGAACCTGTAGTTGGTGGAACATTCTTTGGCCCTCTAATTTGGCAAAAAACCGTCTCTTTGATTTGCCTTTCTAAATTGCAATTTTACTTGTTTTATAAGAGGCTAAATTCAATGTTAAAATGCCGGATTCTTATTCACCTTCACCTCGAAAACCCTTACCAAACAACATTTAATAATGCAACCTCGTACTAATATACCAATATCTTTTATGTTACAAGCAAAATAACATTCTTCCATAGGAAGGTATGAATTCCTACTCCATAAGTGGTCAGTACATTACCAAGACAGTTACCGACCGATGAGCTTTACAGTCCATGCACCACCAAAGTAAAGACCCAAAAGGGGTCCTGCTAAAAGCAACTGTGTAAGCGGATCGGTTGAGGGAGTGACAATAGCAGCAGCAATAACGGCACCAACAACTACATATCGCCATATTGACAGCATTTGATCCCCCGACACCAAACCAACCTGTCCTAATAGCAGTTGTATCACTGGAACCTGACAGATGAATATAATTTCGAAAATTAAAATGAGTTGAGGTCAAACCAGAAACATCAATGATCAAGAGAACTCAAGTGTTTTCTGAAGTGTTTTTTGGTTTCATTTTTTACGAAAACAAGGTTTTATGAAAACACGTTCATTTACATATTTTTTAAAATTAATTTTCATTTTCAAGAAATTTCATTTTCAAAGTTTATATATAAATGTTGAAAACAATTTTAATATGTTTTCAAACCATTTTCATGAATTCCAAAACTGAAAACCACAATTACTAATGAACGCGTTTTCAGAATTCTTAATTGTTTTTCGAAAAACTAAATCTAAAAACATTTTCTTGAAAACTGAAATTGAAAACAAATGAAAAATTTCCGTCAATTGAACGCAGCCTAATAACCTTCAAATAACATTTGCCTACTACACTCGATTACCTGGAAAGACAATCCTGTACTGAACATAAGCACAAGCACAAACTCAAAGTATTGGTCAATTGACCACAATGATTCCACAACCCCTTCTGCATAAGTCACGAAGAAGTTCAAGGCAGCGGGAGTGAGAACCGAGTATGAAAACGCAATGCCAGCATAGAAAAGTATAGAGGAGCCTAGAACTATTGGGGCCAAGAATTTCCTCTCTGATTTTGTTAGTCCAGGCAGAACGAATGCTATGACCTCGTAAAGAATAACAGGGCTTCCTAAAAGAATGCCACAGTACCCTGATACCTGCAAATAAAAATAGTATTCTTGACACTTAAAGAGCTAAGTTTGGAATAAGTTCTTCGTGCAGTTTTGACAATTCACTACTAATAAAAATGTCAGCTTTGACTTTTGCAAAGTCATTGTTTAACCTTAAACGTCAAAGGGCATAATGAGAATACAAATACAACTATTAAGAATGTGAACTTTGACATTTTGAGGTCAAAGAAACTAAATTTGAGATGACCCCGTCTATTTCTTAATAAAATCTTGACATAAAGGCAATCCTATGGCAAATTGTACAAATGGAAGAGGACGGGGCGAGTGACAAGGTTGACAATATCCACTTGGATACAAAAAGTACCTTTTTGATCACAAGCCGAGGGGTCTGCTTACTCTTGTTTGACAAAAGGATAGAATAATGAGAATAATAATACACCACCAAAAATGCATATGGCTTTGACGCTTACCTTTATAGTTGTGAAGAAAAACTCTCCAGGAGCTAATTGCAAGAATCTAACACCTTGAGTTCTGACAGGAGCTTCAAGAAGCATTATGAGTTCTTTTGAGTATACAAAGCATCCCAAGATGGCAGCCCCAACGGCCAAAACCGACACAAAAAGTCGTTCTCGCAGCTCTTCTAGATGATCAAAGATGCTCATTTCTTTATCTTCTGGTAGGAGCTCTTTATTCGGATAAAGAAAGTTATAGATTGCATTTTCTTTTTCTGGACCATCGTCCGCTTGTGTATCTTCTTTTATCTCATCAATCACCTCTATAAGCATAATGAAGGAAGAGAGAGACGATGAAACCAGAGATTAAGTAAAAAGTTGAACAAAATAGCATTTGCTAAAGCAGTGAGTTTTTGGTATCAAGTGGCTTGATTAAGAACGTTTGTTTCTTCATTTGAATGATTCTAACAAACACCCTCCTCCCTTGCACCATTTTTTTTCCTTCCAGTTTTCTTGTTTGGGTAGCTGGTTTTGTTTTCTTAGCAAAATGAAACCCACATTTTGTAGGAGTTCTCTGTACATGTGAGAGAGGTTTACAAAATCCATTCCTGATTCCATATTACTATCAAACCTATCCTCATAGTGAATCACTGAAACCAGAACAACAAACCAGAAGCCACCTAAGTTTTTAGAGGTTTTGATTTTATTGTTTCTATTATATTGTTATTTCTTATGATCCAGATTCAAAAACAGTTTAATCTAAAGAAACAAGTTCAAGTGTCTAGAAGTAAAATGATCCAATAGTGTTTAGAAGAAAGTCCCATACTCCCATCTATGTGCATAAAAGCAATGGATTTCAAGCTACATGCTTTGCTATATGATGAAAGTCATAAAATTTGGAAATTGTAAGAAAGGGTTGCTTAAGACAACATTTTGCTTATCAAAGTTAAACACAGTCCACCATTTTGCTAGCAATTGATAATGGGCCAAAGGTGCTTCTCCAAAAACATGTAGCTTGAAATCCAAACTTTGCATAAAAGCAATTGGATTTCAAGCTACAATATTGCTTAGCAAAGTTAAATGACACACTGTTTATGAGAAGCACGTTTGGCCCTACTTTCGCAAAACGTGGTTTTCAAAACTTGCTTTATGGAGTTGATAGACAATCCCCACTTCCCAAACACCCCCTAAATGATGTACAAACAAAGGCAGTGTGGTTCCCTAGGCTCGTTTCATTGATGATCCCCACTTATCATGAGGATCCCAACAGTTTGTATCAGATTCCTTAAACTTTAAAGCTGATTAGGTTTATTAAAATTATCTCACTTTCTTAAATCTTGTTTCAGGAAACAATTAGTGGATGTAACTCGAAAGGATCTTTGATTATTTCTCAATCTTTAAACTATCCTTAAACATATATCAGACTCTTTAAGGAACGAACTCTACGGCAACACAAATTATCAACAAAATGAAGATTGTGCATCCATAATTTACTCATTTCTTACGGAATCCAGCAATTGCCAATAACTGAGAAGGGAAATTGGGAGTGAGAAACAATCACAGTCAATCTTTTCACATTTACATTTGTCTTTATTCCTCTAAAATCACAAAAGTCATCCACTGTTTCAATGCAGCATTAAGATAAGAAACCAAATAACCAACATCCAACAGTTTCATAGACTCGTCTAACAAGATATACAGCTAAATTTCACTAAATCCAAAAATATAACGAAATTCAGCGTCACCCAACAAGATCAATCAGATTACAAAACAAATTAGTATACTAAAAAGCATTATACATAAACCCATTAAAGAATTCTTCAAGTACATAAATATAAAAATAAAAAAAGTCCTATGCCTAATCGATTTATGAACAATAATTGAAGTTAGGTTTTTCCACTTACTAGGTTTATCTTCAACAATTGATCCTCCACCCCCAATTCCAAGCTTTCTTTGCATATCCCTCACATCTTCAAGAGCAAAACAAACGACTCTATTAAACTTGTTTTGATTCTTATTTGAGACACTCAAGTAGGTCGTTTTTTGATTGATAGGCAAATAATTTGAATGGTTTATTGTTGAACTCGAACAATTGAAGCAATCGTTTGTGTTTAGCTGAAGATTGAGCAGAGTGTTTGCACCTGCCATTTTTATTGATATTTTTTTTGGTGTAACCGGTAATATAAATTTCTGGGGTTTTACCAGATCATTGGACACATTGATGCTTTCAGAAGAGGGAGGTGCATGTTAGCAAAACAACACCAACGTGTGCCCTAAATCTTGCGCTTAATGCACTTTTTCAAGAAAGTGTCGGCACACCCCCTTTTGTTTAGCGAGATTACATCCAACTACCTTCAAACTTATTTGATTGTGTTTCTTGACTTCGGGCCTTCGGGGCATAAATTAAAAAAAAAAAAAAAAAAAAAAAAACGTTTGCTTAAAAACGATTCCTGTCTAGTTTTCAGCTCTACTCGGTTACTGCATCTGCATGCATGTGAAAAAATAGTTGTAAACAAATGATATACAATATGAAGGTAAAATCTTTTACAAATGAGCTGTAGGAGAAAATCTAAACCAATAAATAAAAAGAAGATTAATTAATTTGCTACAACAAATTTAATCTAAAAAAAAGTTTAATAGTGATAAAACTCCATCAACTTTTTCATTTTACGATTAAGTCCTTAAATTTTTTTTCTTATGTTTAAGTTCTTAAACTATTTTTGTCTTATTCAAAAATGTATATTTGACATGTTTGACTGGTTACGATACAAGTAACATTACTTTTTTCACTTGAATAATATTGTAAAAAACTCACTATCTTTTCATATTTTAAAGATTAAGCCCCTCAACCTTTAATCTTATCAGTTGTATTTTATTGGTTAATCCGGTAGCTGGTCAAAAAATATATATTTTTGAATAAGTGGGAAAAAAATTTGACTTAATTGACAAAATGAGAAAATTGATTGAGTTTTTTTCAATATTAACCCTAAAAAACATACATACATACATATACATATACATACACACACATATAGAATGTGGTTCGAGAGAGTTCACTCATTATAAGTACCATCTTTAAAAAAACTTTTTTCAATTTTTTTCTTAAACTTGTTGTAATTAACATTATAAACATCATATGTAAATTTCACATATATTTACATCTCCTAACTCCTAAAAAATGATGTGAGTACATAAGTTTGCATTTATGTGATGCATGATTTCATGCTATCAGGATGTGTGAATGTGTGTGAATTTTATATATCATCTGTGTAATGTTAATTAAAACATGTTTATGAAAAAAAAATTTCAAAAAAATTACTTTTAAGAGTGGTACATTCTAATGCGTTGTATTATAAGTGGTACTTACCTGAACGTGTATATATACGGGGCATGGAATAAAAACTCACATGGTGTTATGTGTAATTTTATTTGAGGGAAAAGAAAATCCAAAGAAGTCGGATGAATTCTATAATGCAGGATTGTTATTTGTTAGACATCATCTTTTTAAATTCTTCAAAATCAACGTAACCATCACCGTCTGAATCCACCGATTTAATCATGTTGGCACAATTCTCAACAGTGTAGCTCTCCCCCAACCGACTCAAGATCTGATGCAATTCAGTGGCGGAGATGACTCCGTTGTTGTTTAGATCGTACATCTTGAATGCTTCCTTCAGATCGCTCATCCCATCACCCTCTGATTCTCCAGCAATTCCTTTGCAGAATCCAACAAACTCATCCAGGCTAATGAAACCATCAGAGTTGGTATCGATTTCGGCCATTATCCGCTTTACCTCGTCAGGTGACGTGCTGGATCCGAGTGACTTCAGGACACCGATTAGCTCTTCCTCAGAGATGTTACCATCGCCATTGGTATCGAAACGATTGAAGATGTTCTTCACTTCCTCCTTGTCCGTAGGGAACACCGATGATGGCCTATTACTAGCTTCTGTCATCATAAATTTAAATGTTAATTAATTTCTTTCTTTTAGATCGAGGATCAGAGAGGACCTGATCAGAGGCCGGGGGCCGGTGATTGATCTATCTACCTATGAGACTCAAATTCAAATGTCAGATTCAAATTAATGCATGAATGAGAATGAATTGATAGCTCAAGTTTACATGTTACGTGGTGGATACATAATAATTTGTTCCGCCAAATTAAATAGGCCTCAAAATTATTTGATTGATTATAACCGGTAAAAATGCCTAAAAATACTTTTCTTTTAGTTATTATATATATAACAACCCTTTCAAGCTTATTAATGAATGTATACAAAGTTATATATATATATATATATATATATATATATATATATATATATATATATATATATATATATATATATATATATATATATATATATATATATATATATATATATATAGGGTTGGGATCATTGCAGAACCTTAATTTAGTGCAGAACCATAGAACCAATCTAAACCATTAGATTATAATATAACACTAGGGATAAGATGGTAATTATACAATTAACATTGAATTAATAGCAGCCTACCAAGTTTGACTGTCCACTTTGACTTTTTTTTTTACTCTTTTAATATATAATGGACATGCAGTGTTGCATCGACGTTAAATATACGATATCAAAGTGTTCATTCGACATCGAATGGTCGTATGGGTAAAAAAAATTTACGAAAAATAAACACGTAAATTTTTTTCAAAAAAATATATTCATGACCGTTCTCGCTAAATCCACCAACTTTGAGTACTAATTTTGACTATAATTTATCTCTGTTAATAATTGTGAAGACCTTCCCTTACGGGGCAGTCCTCAGAGTCTAGGTCCCACATCATGCAACACGATATCAATCATAACTAAGATAGAGTAATTTAAGTTGCGGAATTTCATATTACAAGTACAAACATTAGGATAAGTTTAATACAATTTTAGTTCAGATTACAATTTTTTTAAAATAAACTTATAAAGGGTATCAGACTAATCTAATACATGTCATCATACAATCAAATTACATCTACCCAGACCACCACAATTATCATCTGTCAATCAGTACCGAAGGGTTTGTTGAGTAGTGGTCTATAGAATACTTCAATCTTGATCTTGTAAGACCTAAGAACTAGGTCCTGCAGGTGACTTTCCTTTGTCTTTTCCTGTAAAAGGGTCAAATAGCAACTGTAAGCAAAGCTTAGTGAGAATATAGATTTTCAGATTCACATGCATTAATCAAGCGGATCATGGGTCAAAGCGTGATATGTCTGGACTGCCGCTACAGCCACTCAATGATTGAGACATAGAACTCAGGGAATCGGATGATGTTCAGCCCACGCTCACGCTTTTAGTGGAAGCTATCCACTTATGCTGGGCTAGCTACCAGCGGTCTTCATGGGGGAACATCGGAATATCAATACCAAGTTCAATAGAACTGGTGACATAGCTAGGTCTTAGAACAATAGACCGATAAAGCTAATTATTCTAAGCTGAATCAATATGTCAAATGATGCGATCAATAAAGAAAGCATAGTGATCAAAGTCATGATAGCAATAACATATGAAATGAACTATAAATACAATTGTCATGTGAAATGATAAGTCAAATTAGCTATCATGATCCACAGGGCATCACCGAACCATGGTGTGCACAGGTCACAATCCAGCTGAGCATTCATGAATGTCAAATAAACTGTCATCAACAATATATCTCAATCGGAAGTCTAGCATGAAAAACTGAATATCTATAACTCACAGGTTCTTGGTCTTTATCAAGCAGATTTAAAATCCACCACCTGAGTTATCCCAGGATTTATCTTTAATCTTGATCTATCTGATCTCTGACTTTTCTTTTCTAATCAGTGACCCACTTTCAGTATCTTTAATCTGTGTTCAGGATTTAACTGAACCTGTCCAGAATTTATCATATCACATCATTAGCTTTAAGCTTTTAATTCTTTATTTAATCTGATCTGATTACTGATAACTCATCAATACTTGTTAGTTCCTTTTCTTTGTTTCTTTGAATTCTCAAAAGATATATATATATATATATATAATAGTATTTAATTGTGATGTTAAAATATCAAAATAAAAGATTTGGATCCGGATCCCCCAAGTTCGGACCATCCAGATTCGGGTCCTACGAATTCGGATCACCCGGATTCGGACCTGGCCGAACCGAAATGGGCATTATCCGAATTACACCATCCGAACTCGGGTCATCCGAGTTCGGACCACCTTTTATCCGAATTAAGTGCATCATCCGAGATTGATCCGAAAAGCATCATCCGAATTTTGTGATCCGAGATGGGATCCGAATTGGACATCACATCCGAATTTGGTCTCATCCGAATTCGGATTCATGACTTAGAATTTTCCCAGATTTTGTTCTTGATGTTCTTAACTTTATGCATGCGGGTTTTTACATAAAATTCACTAAAATTCATTTATATTAACATGCAATGCATTATATTGATATATTATCATTATTGGGTTGTTTTTATATCATTTTCCCTATCGAAACACTTTAATCCGTCCAAAATCATCCAAGTTCAACACTTTTCTTCAAGAACAACCTTTTTGCACAAAAACTCAGATTTTGAACTTATTTGGACGAATTAATCACTGATTTTTGTTTCTACTACTTCTAATAACTTAGATTTATCATAATCTACTAAAAATCTATACATGCATTACAATTTTCATGTTTTAAATTCTTGGGTTTCGGTTTTTATTAAAACCGAAACATACTCATAGAAACTTTGAATTTTAAAAGAGTTATTACCTCGATTTCTTGTAGTTTGATGATGTTGATTGATTGTTGTAACTCCTTATTGCATTGATTCTTCAATTAATGGACAATTTGTAAGAATTTTGATCAATTTGATGAGGATACCGTAGATGAGAGAAAAGAGAAGAGAGAGAGTAGAGAGAGAGTGTGTTTTTGCATTAATGATCTTAAATGATCATTATTTTAGTTAATATATGTAACTTAGTTATATTTGTAGTTTAACCCACTATACTTTTGTATTTACATCTCTTTTATATTTAATCTTTTAAATACTTTATAACATTTCTATAATTTAATTAAATATTTTCATTACTTAATTAAAATTACAATAAAATAATGTAATAAAATTACATTATCTGCTCAAATACAGAAATTAAAGTCAAGTCAAAAGCTAGGTTGTTACAATAATGAACGTATATGCAATGTTGCATCGACATTAAATATACGGTATCAAAGTGTTCATTCGATATCGAATGATCTCATGATCTCACCATGATATATTGCATCGTGGTCTGGGTAAAATTTTTTTTACGAAAAATAAAAAAGTATATATCATAACCGTTCTCGTTAAATCCACCAACTTTGACTACTAATTGTGACTATTATTTTGGCTCTGTTAATAATGAACGTATATGCAATGTTGCATTGACGTTAAATATACGATATCAAAGTGTTCATTCGATATCGAATGATCTCATGATCTCACCATGATATATTGCATCGTGGTCTGGGTAAAATTTTTTTTACGAAAAATAAAAAATATATATCATAATCGTTCTCGTTAAATCCACCAACTTTGACTACTAATTGTGACTATTATTTTAGCTCTTTTAATAATGAGTGTATATCCAGTGTTGCATTGACGTTAAATATACTATCTCAAAGTGTTCATTCGATATCGAATGATCTCATTATCTCACCATGATATATTGCATCGTGGTCTGGGTAATTTTTTTTTTACGAAAAATAAACACGTAAAATTTTTTCGAAAAAAATATATCATGACCGGTCTCGTTTTAAAGAGTATAAAATTCTCGTTTTTATGGTATAATTTTTTTGATTTAAAAATTAATAATATTAATGTTATTTTAATTTAAAAAAAAAGATATTTATTTTGCTAATGTCAATCTTTTTGCTATTTCCAATCTTTTCCTTTTTTACCCCTCCAAGAATTAAAATATCACTATTACCAATCTTTTTTTCACTAATTCCAAACTTAACTCTTTTAATCAAGACCATTAGATTATTCTAATCTATGGACGATATTGGTTCTACAGTTCTACACTAAATTTAGGTTCTGCAATGATCCCATCTCTCTCTCTCTCTCTCTCTATATATATATATATATATATATATATATATATATATATATATATATATATATATATATATATATATTGAGGTTCTATGGGGCACCATATGTTCAGTATGGTTGTAAGGAATGGTATTAATTGAAATGAAGATTTTCATGGGATACACAAAATCTTTTATTCTAATTTAAACTTTTTAATACCATTTTTACCCCCAACATTAATTAATGTGATAAATTATTTTAAGCAAATGTTTTATCATATTTTAATTATTTTAGTGATAAATGATTGGCTATAAATGATTCCCCGGTACCCCAGTCTAACATGGTACCTCATTGATCTTGAATCTATATATATATATATATATATATATATATATATATATATATATATATATATATATATATATATATATAGGGGTTCGATTGAGAACTTTTGTGCATCGAGGCACCATTGAGAACTTTTGTGCATCGGACTATCTACCAAGGGTGCACAAAGGGCATTTAGGGGATATTAAATGTATGGAAATTATATTTAGCTAAATTTGGTATGAAAATACCATTAACTTTTTTCCTAAAATCACTCCCCCTTTCTCTCTATCTCTCTATCTCTCCCCTCTCTCTTAGCCCCTCTTGATTTTGGAAAAGATGAACGGTATGCATAATTTATTTTGTATGAACGATTCATGTTTGTATTTTGATATATTTTGATTTTGGAAGAGATGAACAATATGCATGATTTATTTTTGGAAGAGATGAACGATATGCATGAAGAGATGAACGATATGCATGTATTTTGATGTATTTTGAAATTGTATTATATTTCTTAATTTTGAAAGTGTAATAATTAAATAAGTATTGCATAATTCCTATTTTACCCCTCCGCGAATTTCATTATGTGCACTTGATGCATAAAACTTTCTATTTAATTACCCTTTTGCCATTTGATCTAACCCACACATTCTTTTCATCCAACGGACAGTGGAGGTTTTTTTGTGCCTCGATGCACAAAAGTTCTCAATGGAACCTCCCTCTCCCTCTCTCTCTCTCTCTCTCTCTCTATATATATATATATATATATATATATATATATATATATATATATATATACACACATATATATATATAGAGGGGTTCAATAGAAAACCATCATGCACCGGAAAACTTGTGAAAACCGCACTGCACCACCACAAATGCATCAAATTCCCCGCGTGATGCATCAAAATCCCGCGTGATGCATCGTCTTATTTACGATCATGCCACCGCGTTTTTCATGAAATGCACCAAATCGGACGGTATGCATAGGTTTCCGTAGTTTTCACGTGCATAGTGGTTTTCCATTGAACCCACCCCTATATATATATATATATATATATATATATATATATATATATATATATATATATATATATATATATATATAGGGTTAGGTTCTATGGGGCACCTGTGTGCATCGTGCAACTTAGGAACCCATATACACCGTTAGATCTAGAAAATGAATGGCTAATATTACAATGGCAAAAGAGTAATAAAGATGAAATTGTGAACGCATTATGATGCACGATTTACATATTAGATGTGCATAAGAGTATTTTCGGAAAAAATAATATATCAAATCAACTCAAAATTAAATTTATATTGATTGAATATTAAATTCAATAATCAAGTATTAAATGCTAATAAATTTATAAAATGCACTTCTAAAATTAATAAATTCCAATTTAACAAAAATCCAACATGATGCTTCATCATCTTCATTGAGTGTGCATCTTTGTATTTATCTTTCCCAGATTATGCATCATCGTGTTCATATGGAGCACCAGGTTATGCATCATCGTGTTCATACTGTGCATCTTCGTATTCGTCTTCTTCACATCGTATACGTTCATAGGTTCATGAGTTCAACGTGATGCATCATTTTCATCTTCATCTCCTCATCGTCTTCTCAAACTCGTCGGTCGATTGTGTGTGTGAGAGAGAGAGAGAGAGAGACAGAGAGAGAGAGAATAATATATGGAGAATGGTTAATGAGATTGATTTAGTTTCCTATTTTAATCCTAATCTATTAATTAAAAGAATAATTAATTTTTTCAAATAAAGTATTCCAATGTTACCCTTATTGCATCATTTGTAAACAAGCAATGCATTTTTGGTTCCCATTTGGTTCCCGATGCATATGGTGCCCCATAGAACCTCAATATATATATATATATATATAGTGTTGGGATCACATAAGAACCCTTCAATTCCGTGAGAACGTGAGAATCCTCTAAAATGCATAATTTTATACATCAAATACACAATTTAAAAATTAAATTTATAACTTAAAATTATTATTGATTTTCAATATTAAAAAATATCATAATCTAACATTAAAATTAGCTTTAAAATTTAAATTTATCAAGTTTTACATTAAATGCACAAATTTGAACATTAAATGCACAAATTTTGTCAAATGCATGAATTCGTACATAAAGTGGACAAATTTATCATTATATGCGTAAATTTTTATATCAAATGCATAAATTTATCAAATGTATAAATTTTAACATTAAATGCATAATTTTATACATTAAATTCACAAATTTTAGAAAGGTTCTCACGTTCTCACGGTAATGATGGTTCTTACCGGAACCTAACCCTATATATATATATATATATATATATATATATATATATATATATATATATATATATATATATATATATATATATATATATATATATATATATATATATATATATATATATATAGGTTCAAGTGAGTACCATTAGTTTTGCGGAATACCGGAGTTACCTCGCTTAAAACTATTTTTTTTGAATTTTTTTCGATAATCATGTTTAAATTAATAGTACAAGACTAATTGTAAAAAATCATACATAAACACATACTATAACTATGTGAAACGTGCATGTTCACATGAACTGCACTATTGTGACAGTATGTTCACGCTAAGCATGTTCACATGACTTTTAAGAGGCTAGGAAGTGTGGATGTGTGTAATTCTTTTACAAATAGACTTATATTATTTGTATCCAAATGAATATGAAAACAATTTTAAAAAAAAAACTTTTTTTTCCAAACATGTTCACATCTGAAACCCGTGTATTCACAGGTACTCACGATACTCTGCATTTTTTAGGTACACACACGAACCATATTATATATATATATATATATATATATATATATATATATATATGTGTGTGTGTGTGTGTGTGTGTATGTATATAGAGGGAGGTTCAATTGAGAACTTTTATGCATCGAGGTACAAAAGAACCTATATCATCCATTAGATCAAAAAATTGTATGGATTAGATTGATGGCAAAAGGGTAAATAGTTGGACAATTTTATGCATATTGTGCATTATGAAAACAAACAAGGAAGGGCATTTTGGGAAATGTGCATACCTATTTAATTTAATATTTTAACAAATAATCAAATAATAAATGTCAAATAAATTCAATTGATACATTTTCAAACTCAACAAAAATTACACAAATTTAAAAAAGATGACGGAGGTCAATGCATTTCATCGTTAATCGTGTTTATCTATGCATCGTGTTCAAAAAAGACGCATTTAACAAAAAGAAATACACAAATTCATTTATGCATCGTGTTCGTCGTTCATATTCTTCATTCATCTATGCATTGTGTTCAACTTGTTCATCATTCATCTATGCATCGTCATTGTTCATCATCCATTTATGCATCATCATTTCGTTCATCATCCATCTATGCATCGTCATAGTTCATCTTCCATATATGCATCATCATTATTCATCCATCTATGCATCGTGTTTTTCATATTTATCATCGGTTACATCTCTTGTTCATGTTCATCATCATCGTTGTTCATCGTTAATCTTTGTCTTCAAATCATTATCACTATGAAAATTACGAAGAACACAATTAGAGAGAAAGAGAGAGAGAGAGAGAGAGAGAGAGAAATGGGGAGGAAAATTAGGAATGTAGTTAATATGATATTTTAATTCAAAATGTAACTCCTAATTATCTTTTAATGATATTTAAAAATTAATTAATTTCATATATTTAATTTTCCCAAAATGTCCTTCGTGCACCCTTGTTAGATTATCCGATGCACAAAAGTGCCCCGAGGTGCCCCGATGCATAAAAGTTCTCATTTGAACCTCAATCTATATATATATATATATATATATATATATATATATATATATATATATATATATATATATATATATATATATATATATATATATATATAGGGAGGTTCAATGGAAAACTTCTATTCATCGGAAAATCTTGAAAAACCACAATTAGGATTTTGCATCATGATCATTTGATGCATGATGTAGTGGGTTCGACTCGAACCACAATTAATGCATCACAAAGGAAACCATAATGCATCACGATCACTTGATGCATCATGCGGTCCGTTCGGGATCAAGTGGGTCCAGCGGTTCAACCGGTTCGTTCAATTGAAATCGGTCGATGATTCTTTTATGTTTCTCCGTAAAAATAATATATTAAAAAAATTAGTTGGGAATCAAACCCAAAACCTTTTTTTCAATAAAACAATGTTTTTATCCATTATGTTACAAGACCTTTTAATATCAAGTTTATTGATATACTTCTTTTAGTAACAAAGTTACTTTTTAATATATTAACTAACTAGTGCATCATAAGACAACTTAGTAGATAAAATTCGACATTGATCTATGGAATTAGAGATCTTGGATTCGATCTTTAATAAATTAATATATGAAAAAGTAAGTTTGTTATTAAAAGAATTAAGTCAATAATTTTAATAATAAAGTGACTTTTAGCTCAATGATTAAAGCTTTACTATATGAAATTAGAGGTTTCGAGTTCGATTCTTCGCTAAGTGATTTATTATTTCATTTTTGTGAAGATGCATAAAATGATAGACTGACTTTAATTAAATGACCAATCAAAAACCAGACCGATTTGGACACAATGCATCAAGTGTTTAAAAAGAGTATCAAACAAATCAAACTATGATAGATTATAATTTTGAAAGTGAAAAATAGTTTAGAAAAGGGCACTAAACTTTTGTTCAATGTTATGTGTTTCAAAAATGAATAAAACTAATAACTAAGTCGATACAAAATATGATAGTTTAGTGGCCAAATCGAGACAATTTTCAGTGGTTAAATCAGTAAAAAGATAGTTTAGTGGCTAAAAATGTATACAAAAAATAGTTTAGTGGCTAAATCGAGACAAAAAAATAGTTTATTGGCAAAATTAAAAAAATCTAAAAGTTCGATGGTCAAAATGACACTTAACTCTTTAGAAAAAAAAGTAATTTGTATATAACATAATTTTGTTATATATAACAATTTTATTTAAAATGATAAAATTATTTTTATTTTTAAAAGTAAAAGACAAACATGATAATAATATAAATCAAATAAAATAATTATTTTGGTAACAATTGATATGTTTGATAAAAATGAGGCATAAAAATCTTGATGGCCAAATTATTAATAGGGATATTTGTAAAAAAGAAAACCCTTAAGTTGGATCATTTTTGTGATTAAAACTCATAATTATTTTTTATTGCACAAAAACCTCTCACTAACCAAAAGTTATCAAAATGAGTTTTTCTTAAAAAACAAATGACTTGCAACTTAATGCACCGATTGTAATATGCTGACCAACCATTCGTCTCTGACAAACCTTCTTTCCAACGAACTCATTGTCTGTTTTTATGATGAAAATTCAATTTTTTATTGTTGATTTCTTTGTTCGAATCTATGTTTTCTTTTGTTGAAATTTTTTTTTTTTGCAAAATTATAGTAGTCACTGATGACTTGTCGATGATTGTCTATGACTTTCAATCAGTTTTAATCAGCAATATCTTAATCCCGTAAGGTTTTGCCTGTTCAGGATTTCTTTTGCAATGAAAAATGGTTGAGAGTTTTAATTACAAGTCGTACGAGTGAAAAATACTTTTCTCAATTTACCTAAATGACTAATTAACCTTTTTATTTGACCGGATGATACTTGTACTCCAAATAATTTGTCGATATGATACGTGTAACCAGCAAATATGTTGATATGACAGTTTTTGCTTATTCAAATGACAATGTGTCACGTTTTTAATAACATGACGCTTACGTGGATTTTGATCTATACAAATAGTTTAAAAATCTACATTAGCGCATGGATCCTTTTAATACTTCTAAAATACAAATATAAGATATTTACCGGTAGAACCAGTAATCGAAAGTACCATTTGAATAATAAATTTTAAGTATAAATAGCAATATAAAAAAATAACTAAATTAGTTATCTGTTTTAAAGTATTCTTTTAACACAAATATCACTTTAAAAAAATGAGTTGAAGAAAGCAATTGGGCTGAAGAACCAGCCGCTGTCCACTTTAGCTGGTGGCAATGGATGAATCTACGTCGATCGATTCCTCCGCTTCAGTTCTTCTACTTACCCTCTGCAACATTTCTCAAAACCCTAAACCCGCTTCAATTCATCACCTTTAATCATCAAATCACATGAATCCCTTCTCGTCTTCAATCCCTATAACCAACGCTCAATGACCCTCCATGTTAGATCTTCAAAATACATCGTCACCACAGGTAAACACAGCTTCAATTTCCTCAAGGTTCGCTTAACTTTCTTATTTAAATTTTTTCATCAATCTCAGAACTACCCATTTGGCAAAACCAATAGCGGTAACTCTACAAATAGTATTGTTGATTGCTCCGAGTTTCATTTCAGAAACCTCATATTTTCAGCCATTGAAAGAAACTATTGGGCCTTTTGTTACAATAATACCAAACCGGATTCTAATCCATTTAAAGAAAGGTTCCAAGCAGTGATTTCTGAACCCGAGTTGTTTACTAGGGTTCTTAATTCTATCAAACAACACCCCAGGATTGCTCTTAGGTTCTTTTATTGGATGGAAAAACAACCAGGGTTTTTGCCTCCGGATAATTCGTTTGTTTCTATTCTTGAGATTCTTGCGGAGAGTAACTTGATGAATCGGGCGTATCCTGTAATGGAGAGGGTAGTTTGTGGGAATTTGAATGGGGTCGTGGATGGTTTAATTGATGGAAATTTGAATTCAAATGTTGCACGCAAGGTGCTTGACTTTATGCTATTCTTTTTAGCTAAGAAAGTAATGGTTGAGCAATGTTTGTTTGTTTTTAATAAAATGGTTAGAAGCAGGTTTTTACCCGATGTGAAGAACTGTAATAGGATTCTTAGAATGCTTAGAGATATGAAATTAGTTCAAAGAAGAAAAGAAGTGTACAATATGATGGCTGAGTATGATATTAAGCCTAACATAGTAACTTACAATACTTTGTTGGATTCATATTGCAAAGAGGGGGATGTGGGGCAAGTGTTAGAGCTTTTACAAGAGATGCAAGCTAGAGGTTGCACACCCAATGATGTTACACATAATACGTTGATTGGTGGGTTCGTGAAAAAAGGTGATTTTGTGCAGGCAAAAGTAATGATTTCCAATATGTCACTTTTGGGTTTGAAGGTTTCGTCATACAGTTACAACCCTTTAGTTCGTGGATACTGTGAGAAAGGATTGATTGTTGAAGCATTTAATCTTGCTGAAGAAATGGCGGTAGCTGGAGTTTCACCTACTGTATATACATACAATATTCTCATGTATGGCCTATGCAAACGGGGACGAGTTTTTTATGCTAGGCAACAACATTCCAATATGCTAAAGAAGAATTTGATGCCAGACATAGTTTCGTACAATATTTTGATTTATGGGTATAGTCTTTTGGGGCGTATAATGGAAGCATTCTCGTTGTTATATGAGTTGAGGCATAGGGATCTTTGCCCTACAATGATCACCTACAATACCCTTATGCAAGGGTTATGCACAAATGGGAATTTGGAAAAGGCAATGCAGCTGAAGGACGAAATGGTCAATCTTGGTTTTTCTCCTGATGTTTACACTTACACGATATTGGTAAACGGTTCTTACAAGGTAGGTAATTTAGCAATGGCTAAAGAAATGTTTGAAGAGATGATGAGCCGTGGATTGCAGCCTGATCAGTATGCATACACTACTCGAATAGTCGGAGAACTTAAGCTTGGTGATACATCTATGGCTTTTCATTTACTCGAAGAAATGCAGGAAAAACATATTGTGCCTAATTTAATAACTTATAACGTGTTAGTGCATGGTCTTTGTAAGGATGCAAATGTCAAAAAAGCTAGTGAGTTGTTAAAAGAGATGGTTCGTAGTGATTTTGTTCCTGATCATATCACGTATACGAGCATAATTTGTTCGTATTTGGAGGCTGGAAATATTCAAAATGCCAAAGAGTTGTTTTACGAGATGCAAAGCAAAGGGGTTAATCCTACTGTTGTGACGTACACGGTGTTGATTCATGCTCATGCCGTTAAAGGACGGGTTGAAGCAGCATACATGTATTTCTTGGAGATGCAAAAGAAGGGTATCATGCCGAATGTGATTACATACAATGCATTGGTCAATGGTTACTGCAAATCAAGAAGAATGGATCAAGCATATAGATATTTCTTTGAGATGGAAGCAAGAGGTTTAGTTGCTAATAAATATTCTTACACGATATTGATAAATGGGAATTCTGATTTGGGTAATTGGAGTGAGGCTTTGCGGCTATATGCAGAGATGGTGGATAGAGGAATCGAGCCTGATTCGTGTACACACAGTGCACTGTTGAAGCAGGTAGGCTTGAATTCAAAGTTGCGTGCAGTTCATTACCTTGAACATGTTGTTCTTGGTAGTGAGGATATTGGTGAAGAAATGTCTGTTTCGTATTCATAGTGATTGTTGAAGAGTCAAAATTTCTCCGAGTTATGTGGTTCATTAATGGTGTAATGACTACCCGTGGACACATTGGTGGATCACTTGTACGACTTTTTAGGTTGGTTTTTACACCTTTGAATTTTATATTTCATTTTCTAACAAACCAGTGAAGTGAGGAACAGTATCTTGTATACCAAATAATGTATAAACTGTGGAAGACTGGTCAATATTTGCTCCCAACTGACTTTTCTAAACTTGGAGGTAATCTTTCTGATGTAAACATGGGACAATAAATAAGTCATTTGATAAAGTAACCTTATACTTCTTTTAATCATGATCTAAAAGACCACATAACTGCGTAATGCTTTTTAGAACACTTCATTATGTTGTGATTTTTGTTCCCTTAGTTTTTCATGGTCTCTTGTCTTTTTTGCAGTTATGTTAACTCGGATGTTTATATATTCAAGACATAGGTTTGATACACTACAACTCACAACAAATTAGCAATCTTTTGCACCGTAGGACTGGATGTTATAACAGGTATGTAGATGAGATAAATATCTGGAAAATTAATTTTGTATTCTTTCATTTTTGCTAAATGAATCTTAAATTATGATGATCATGTCAACCATAAAGCCATTGCCTTGTTATTCCCATAAGAACAATCTATATGTACGGTTTATCCATGTCCAATTGAATGGGAAAGATATAGTTTCTTCTATGAGAGTTTTAAATAAATATTTTAATTAATGGCAAGGGTGATTATTGATGATGTGTGGCAGACACTATTGCATGTGTTGTTTTATCTAATTTCTAGTAATTTTAAGAAAACAAATATCACTGAGATATATATGAATTAATAGTATCTGAGATCGCACATGATGTATGTTGCTTTAGATACACATGTATAGGCCACTGGATGGACTAACAAAGGAATTAGTTGTGGGGAACTGGGGCTGCCTCTTGAGCATTATAATGAATGACACTCACCTTAAATACTATTTTCCCTACACACACATACACACACACACACACACACACACACACACACACACACACACATATATATATATATATATATATATATATATATATATATATATATATATATATAAAGAGAGAGAGAGAGAGAGAGAGGATCATGAAAGACCTGCTAAATATGGTGAGAACTAGACATGCATGCACATTCCATTACGTGAAATGCACACAATGTAGCATGCACTTTAATGAAGTGCACTTCAATGTTTGTATAAAATTTAAGGAGATTTGGCTATTTGATCCATCTTTGTGCCGGGATAAAATTTGGTTGATTTAGAGAGAGAGAGAGAGAGTGTGTGTGTGTAAATAAAGTGTTACATGTTATGTTGATCTCATATTTATAGGTTGCCACTGAAGTCGCTCTCTCTTGAGGCACTAAAGGGTCCTTTGGGGATTCATTTTGCGTCATGTACTCATGTGGTTTTTTTTTTTCATGTTTAATCACATGAAATTAGTCACTCCTCCATGCGCATTGGTATCTTGTCTTTAGGGATGTGCTCCCTTTATGGCCTTTTTTCCCTCTTTTGTGCTTTTTGTATGAATTGATGTTTGCAATAAAAAGCGAACCATACACAGTTTGAAAAATCATTGATGAAGTCAATATTATTTTTATATTACTTTTGGTTCTAAACGTGATGAGAAACGGCTACAAGGACTCTTTCGACTCAGCAGTTAATACCTTTACAACCACCAAACCATCTACATCAATTTCACCTCCTCCAGAGGATCAGAAATCCAGCATCCGTCTTCTAAAAAGCAGGTGAAACATTATAAAAACAGGTACCAGATTTGTTTCACATGGATTGAGATCATGCTCCACTATTTCTGCTTGTGGTAATTTTAGTTTAAAGTTTTTCGTAGTTCAAAAATAATCCAAACAAGGCATGGTACTGATGTTAGAATCTGCATTTCATGCTCATGTACTTGTGGTCTTGGATCTGTATGTTGGTGTCAAAGAATCACACATACCTACACGATATTAATTGCAAAAATACTCTCCAAAGGAGGTGCCTCAGGCTAAAGTCTCGCTGACTTCTACTTCTAAAGGGGAAGTGTATCCCAATCCTTGGATTCATTCAGTCCATTGGTTTGCATGATAATCATGGGATCCAGATTTTGCATGTGGGGTCAACGAAGCTGGGTTGAATGAGGTTTTTTGGTAGGAAAAAAGATGTTAGTTGCAAATACAAAAACTTCAAACATACAACCAATGTGGTTCAGTAATTTACCTACATTCATATCTTTGCTAATGTTCGCATTATATGTTTTGACTCTCAGTTGTAAAGACGTCAAAGAAACACGGTTCATTTATATAAAAGGATTAAGCGATCAGCATTTGTTACATGGAATTTTGTCTTCAAATGATGATGCTAACATGCATTTTGAGTGTAGGGATCATATTTGCGTCTGTTTATTCGGGTTCGGATAGTAAAATTCCAAGTTTTCGAATATTTGGATATCCGAAACTCCACATATATATTTAAAAATTCTATATATCTTTAGTATTGATTATTTACATAACATTGTGTGTTTATTATCATTCTAATGTATATTTTTTAGTTTTATCTTGATTTTGTAGATTTATTAACTAATGTTTTATATATTTTAATTTTTTAAATCTTTTTTTAGTCGTTTGAGTATAATATTCCGGATGCATTTGTTTGTGATATATTTATTTTTAATATGTATTTGGATATATGAATTTGTATTTTAGATATTTAAATATTTGATTGTTTTAAGTTAAAAATATGAATTTTCGGATATTCGGATGATCGGATATCCGAATAATTCGGATAGCAAAAATCACTATCCGGAATTTCGGATATCCGATTTTTGACACACGCAACCAATGGTCTGCAACATTTTAGTAGTCTCATGCATATAGGTTTAGAAATGGTTGTATTTTATAATAGTTACTTGAATACTTTGTAAAGTAGGCAACTGTTGGGCCTGGGGTAATATTCAAAGTATGTATGCATCTAGCGATCGGGTTAGTGAACATGAGGGAAGGTGGTGCCTGGGGATGGTGTTTGGATCTGCTATAGGTACTTTGTTCTTCTGAAGCCGATCTTAATAAACTATTTGCATAATGTTGTTTTTCTGGTTTTACAGGATATTATCAACTCAGTGGCATTTGGTTCACCTATTTCTTGGGATTTTATGAGATATGATTTTAAAATCCTTTGTTTGGTTCACAGGTTTTGTTCAGGATTTAAAATCTTAGGGGATGTTTGGTTCGTGGATTTTCTAGGACTTGCATTTAAAATCTTGTGTTTGGTTTGCAGATTTCAGCAAGGATTTAAAATCACATGATTTTTTTAAATTCCTTCATTCTTTGTTATTTATAAACTCAGCCTCCCCCATAAGATTTTAAATCCTAGTTACCTTATATTTTTCAGATTAGAAAATTTTTTCTAAAAGATAATACAAATTTTTTTAATAAAATCCTGACAAATGTAAATACTGCAAAATGCAAATCCTTTGACAAAATGCAAATCCAAAATAAAAAAATCTACGAACCAAACGTCCCCTTAGGATTTTAGATTTTAATTACCCAATATTTTTTATATTATCTTTGAAATATTGATAAATTTTTTGACAAAATCTTGATAAATAAAAATGCTCTACAATACAAATTCTTTAATAGAATATAAATTCTAAAAAAAATCTATCGACCATTGAATGCATAAAATTTTATTAGAACAATAGAATATAAATAGATAAGAGTGATCAAAGAAATAAATTTATTCATTATATTATCGTCAAAACTCATTCAGTATTGTACTAGAAAAAAATTCTTTATTATAATACTAAAAGTTTTTTATCCATTAAGGCAACTATAAAATATCTATTCATAGTAATATTTGTAATTTTATAAGCTGATATGGTGTTAATCCGTTGTCATCGTGGCTTGCCACATCAATTTCCTGGCTGACATGGCATTTTACTAGCATAGAATTTAAAATCAATTTTAAAACCTTATTTTATATTTTCTTGATTTATTAGAATGTTGTTAAGTATTCTTGAAGATCAACCACACAACACCATCAAAAAGCACCATCCTATTCCTCCACCACCGTCAATATCATCATCATACTTCGTCAACACCAATCTCTAACAAAGAACACCAACAACCAAAGTAAATTAGAAAACACTAAAACTTAAATTCCAAAAAAAAAAAAAAACCCTAACAAAAAAACACCAAAAACCAAAAAGATTAAATATTAACAATCGAAGCCAAACCCATTTAAAGAAAAAACTTATTACTCCAAAAAATCTGAAAATCTAGAAAACTCCTTAAACTAAAACCAAATCAAAACACACCAAAATGGAAGTAAACGTGAAATGAAACATGGGATAATTGCTAGAAGTAAGATCTCCCTTGTTACTCCTAAAATTGTGCACGAATGGGAATACTTTTTTTTTTCAAACCACACTAGATCGTAGTCTTCATATGTGGGCGGGTCATTTTTTAAATTCGGATGGGTCGGTTCTTGGGTTTTGGACTCTGTATCTAGTGAATTCTCAATGAGGTGTAATTGGACTTTTTAAACGCTAAGATGGCAGATAACTCGAATCAACTAGCCTCAAATTCCTGGCATTTGTAAAAAATAAAAGAAGTCGCAAAATGCAACCTAAACCAAACAAATTCTTCCGATCCAAATTACACAACGAAGGAAACTCAGATGCTCGTTTGTGCAAAACTAGCCTTGTAGTTATGGATTGATAAAACCCATCAGCTACGACGACACAAGTTTAAGATGATACACACGCCCACCGGTCATCTTTAACTACCCCACACATATTCAAGGGTCAGTTTTCAATATTCAGATCATCTTCACAGACCAATTATTCAAGCAAAGTCAAAATTACAAACAGACCGCAAAAGGGATGGTGGGATGAAACAAATGAACTTATTGAGTCTCCTTGATTTCCAAAACTGAAAAAATGGAACCAACCCAAGTAGTACCTCTAGGACCTTAGTAGGTGTAGCCCTTGACAAACATCCCTTTCTTAGCATCATCACTTTCACCATCAGCAGAGTACTTTCCGAGCTGAGCCAGGGAGTTTGCTTTTGCACGGGCCAAAAGTGCTTTCTGGCCGGCTTCTACGTTCTCTGGTCGCCCTTGCCATGTCTTGAGCACGGAGTTTTGAAGAGCTCGTGCATACGAGAAGGAGACGTGCCACGGATTGGGGCTTTGGTTCATTGCGTGTAGGTTTAGTGTAGCTTCCATTTCAGATTGTCCTCCTGACAAGAACTACAGAACCAAAATTTGTTCACTTAGAAACAATGGCAAATGATTTAAACAAGGCAGATACCAAATTTAGATAATCACTATGGTTTCCTCATGTTAATGATTAGATTAATGTGGTTCATTAATAGCAATTTGGTCATAGTGATTAACTTTCTTCAACGGTACCGTCACTGTCATTGTCCAAAGTCCAAACACATAATTTCCATTTCAACAAAAGAGAATGTGATAAATTGTTAGGTATATACATACCATGATTCCTGGAACTGCAGGTGGTACCCTCCTCTTGAGCATGGTGAGTGTATATTTGGCAATGGTCTCAGGTGAAGCCTTTTCTTTGTGGTCAGCCCCTGGAGTAACCATGCTGGGTTTAAGCAAAATTCCTTCAAACATAACATTGTTTTCTGCCAAGTAATAGAAGACCTCTGCCCAAACTCTTTCAGCTACTTCGAGTGTCCTCTCAATTGGGTGGTCTCCATCAAGAAGGATCTCGGGCTCTACTATGGGCACCAAGCCATTGTCCTGCACAAAAATGATGACAGGCATAATGAATTACAGATCACAGATGATTCAAAAGGTAAGTTAAGTTATCATTCTTACTACTAACATCAACTTTACATGTGCTAACAAATTACAACTATAAGCAATAGACTTTGTAATCTAGTGTGTATTGATATGTAAAACACTGAATACAATGCGGGTATATATAGAGAAACTAAATACAATGATTACTATCTAGTTTAGACTAATTACATTCTAGCCCTTCTACTCTATAAACTATGTCTAATATCCCCCCGCAAGCTAAGGCCGGGGAACGACCTGTAGCTTGGATCTAAGAAGAAGAAAGCGTGTAGAAGAGAGTGGCTTTGTGAAGACATCAGCAATCTGATCATCTGTAGATATGAACCGTATGGAGAGTTGTCGCCGAGCAACCTTTTCTCTGACAAAATGGAAGTCGATTTCAACATGCTTTGTTCGGGCATGGAAGACAGGATTAGCAGAAAGGTATATAGCACCAACATTATCACACCATAGAGTAGGCACTGTCTTAAGAGGAACATGAAGCTCACGTAGTAAGGCCTGAAGCCATGTAAGTTCAGCAACAGTGTCAGCAAGAGCCTTGTATTCAGATTCCGTAGAGGAGCGAGAAACAGTCTTTTGTTTCCGTGCAGACCATGAAACAAGGTTTGACCCGAGATAGATAGCATATCCCCCCGTGGATCGACGATCATCGGGACAACCAGCCCAGTCAGCATCGGAGAATCCAGTCAGTGTGGTGAAAGTAGAGTCAGAATATGCATGAAGAAGCATACCAGACTTGCATTCGAGTCGTAACCCATAGTCAACAGTACCTAACAAATAACGAAGTATGCGCTTGACTGCGGACCACTGATTGTCTGTGGGAGAGTGCATGAACTGACAAACCTTGTTAACAGCGTAAGCAATGTCTGGACGAGAAAGTGTGACATACTGAAGGGCCCCCACAATCTGACGATACTTAATTGGGTGAAGGGCGCACTGTCACCTAGGGCAAGGTGCGCATTAGTAGTCATGGGGGATGGAACCGGTTTCGCATTCGATAGACCTGCACGCTGTAGGAGCTATCGGTTTGAACAGTTTTTAGTTTTGTTTGGAATTGATGTTCAGCCATGACAAGGAAACTTTTAAAAGTAGCATACACATCAGACTTGTGTTTTAACGGAAAAATCCACATGAAACGTGAGTAATGATCAACACATAATAGAAAGTAAGTGTGACCATCAAATGAGGTAACAGGAGCGGGGCCCCAAACATCACAAAAAACTAACTCCAAAACACTCGAACTTTTATAAATAGAAGGTAACAAATGTAGCTTAGAGGATTTCCCAACAGAACAGGAATTACAAAAAGAACTACTAGAGGACTCATTATTTAAAGGTAAACGATACTTAGAAACCATAGAAAGAAACAGTTGTTGATGAGGATGGCCGAGTCGGTGATGCCAGATAGTGGAGGAAGCACGGGTAGTGGAGAATCCGACCTTGGGGATAGGTTGATTTGTAGGGAGATGAAAGGAGTAGAGACCACCGTTACTTGGACCAGTGAGGAGGATGGTGTGTGTAGACTTGTCCTTCACAACAAAGAAAGTGGAGTGAAATTCAAAAAACACATCATTATCAAGACAAAATTGTTGAACAGAAAATAAGTTTTGTTTAATATCAGGCACATGGAGAATGTTTTTAAGGCTAAAAGTTTTGTTAGGAGAGTAATATTTTGTGGAACCTATATGAAGAATGGGTAAGCCCTCACCATTGCCAACATGAAGATTATCAGTGCCAGAGTATGCCTCAGAGTGATCGAAACTAGATAGATCTGGTGAAACATGGTGATTGGAACCTGTATCTGGAATCCAAGAGGTGGACATGTTGGAGCGCATATCTGTAAAGTTAGCTGACGGAGGCTGCCGAGACCGAATAGTAGAGGGATCACGATTCGGACACTGAGAGGGAATGTGGCCAATGCCACACCTGTTGCAAGTTCCAAATACCGTGTTTTGAGTAGAGGCCCACGGAAATTGATCCCGATTACCGCCTGTTTGACTGCGGTTTGTGTTGTAGTTCCCACGGCCACGGCTATTTCCACGTCCACGACCACGATAATTACCAGACCTGTGAGTATAGTTAGCCTGTGCAAGAGGAGTAACAATAGGTTGTACCTGAAGACCGAGCTGAGAGAGAGCATGCTGAAGAGCTTGGAGCTGATCAGGAGATGGAGTAGTGCCAGAAGTAGATGAGGTGCGAATATTACCAGTACCAGTAGTAGTAGACAGGAAGGCCTGAGAGGGTGGTATGACTGGAGCAGGTTTCTGGATCATGTAATCATGGTCTGACAACAGCGCAAAAAGTTCAGCAAAAGAAATTGGAGACTGGCGTCCAATAAGGGATGACTTCAAACCATTGTATTCGTCTCTAAGACCTGAAATAACCACGTAAACCAGATCTTTTTCTTTTGGCGGTTCACCAATGTTGGCGAGAGCAGTAGAATATTCCTGAGCCCTAGTCAAATAGGCTGTAGCAGTTTCATCAGGTTGCATCTGAAGCTTGAGCAGTTGGTTTTTAAGGGTGTATTCCCGGGATGAGTGTGTGGGGCATATGCACGTTCAAGAGACAACCACAAATCGCGAGAGGTGGTGCCTTGAACATGCTGAAAAGAGGCTTCAGAGATGGTGGAAATAATAAGCATACGTACATGAGCGTCATTGGAGATCCAGGCTGTGTAACTGGGGTTTAATTGTGGCAGTGGTACTGTGGTACCATCTTTGTCAGACGAAGAGGTAATAGTCGGAGGCGGGCAGAGAAGTGTGCCATCCACGTATCCAAACAGGTTGTTTGTAACAAGAAACGGGTGAAGCATAGTTTTCCAATAACCATAATTGGTTGGAGAAAGAGTAAAGGCAAACTTGTGTGAGTTGTGGCTAGTTTTCTCGGTCGAAGTGAGGGCTGTAATTTCAGCCATTGTAGGCGGCTGCAGATGGAAACTCTGGTGGCAGAAGGATGTCTCGGTAGAAGATGCAGCAGCGGCGGCAGAGAGGGTGCAGTAGCAGCGGCGGCAGAGAGGGTGCAGCAGCAGCAGGTTTCAGGCGGCAGTGAGGGAGACAGCAGTGGCGGCAGTGAGGATGCAGCAGCGGCAGTAAGGGGGCAGCAGCGGCGGCAGTGAGGAAGGCAGCAGCTGTGGCTGCGGCGATGAAGGGAGGCAGCAGCTGTGGCTGCGGCGGCTGTGAGAGGAGGCGGCTAGGGTTGCAGGGGAGGCGCCTAGGGTTTAGGATAGGAGGCGGCTAGGGTTTAGAGTATGAGACCTAGGGTTGTATTCTCAGGCTCTGATACCGCAATAGACTTTGTAATCTAGTGTGTATTGATATGTAAAACACTGAATACAATGCGGGTATATATAGAGAAACTAAATACAATGATTACTATCTAGTTTAGACTAATTACATTCTAGCCCTTCTACTCTATAAACTATGTCTAATAATAAGGAACTAGAAGGTAATAGAGGATCCTGATGACTTAAAAGTGTTAGAGTCACCAGCATATGCCGACAGACATGGCATCTATGAATTTTACAGTAATTATTACCAAAAACAACCATGTCAATAACAAATCATCATTGGCCCCTTGGTTATTAAAATGAGAACTACTGCCGTCTTTTAACAAGACACGTCTATGAAACTGATGACGGAAGTATCACTGATAGGATATCCACTGGTACAATTTTCTGGTGTTTACACATTGAGTTTCGGATGGTTGTTCACAAGCATATATTATGAGGCAAGAAACAGTGGCTGGACAAGCGTCATCACCATAACATGAGATCTATTTTTTATTCTGCCTACAAAGCTTATACCAGGGAGGAGTATAAGTAAAAACCTGAGAAATAGCAGCATAACGTGCGAGTCCCCATGCAGCTTCTTTAACGGCCAAAGCAGAAGGACCGCAAGGAATGCTGACAACAGTGCGCCTAGAAAATAAGATGAGCACATAATTAATAGTGAACCATAAAAATACTCTCTGCGCGATGTGTTGAATGTTATCACTGAAATATAGAATGGAAGTCCACAAAAAGATAGAAAACCGCAACACTGAGGATCTATATATCTCACCACTTGGCAAATCGAGCTCCTTGATTGTAATACTCAGCTGATCTAGAAGCCAACCCATCCAACCCTTGGCACCAAGATTCATTGTTGGATCCTGGTAGGGGAACCAAACCCTGTGAAACATAAATAAATACGTAAGATAAAAATTAGCCAGCTAAAACTGTTTTTAAGGTTGGGGATGATCTTCATCGCATGTATAAGCAGCTTCAATTCGTCCTACCTTATCAACTTTGATTCCAGGTACAATGTTCTGCTCACGTAAGCAGTCAACCATCTTCTTTCCATCTGTTGTTGACTGATATAGGGTCTCCTCAAATAGAATGGAACCAGAGATATATTGACCCAACCCAGGAGTTGTCAACAGAAGTTGTCTATATGCCTGTCTGTTGGCTTCAGTGTTGTCCAATCCAATAGATGCCAATCTCTTTCCACAAGTTGCATTTGACTCGTCAATAGCAAGGATACCCCGACCAGGTGATGCAATAGTTTTCTACTCAATTAAGAAAATAATAATAATAATTAGCATCCAAGCTGGCAAAAAGGACATGTCCACAAATCAAGAGTTAGCCTGAATATATTACATTAACTACTTCAATTTCCCCCTTTTGAACTCCTTTCTCTTGGAAAATTTTCCAAGAGCAACTAGTACATATATCTGTTTTCTAGGAGGGATAAAAAGTTCCATCGTCTATATATTGCTCAATCTGGGAAAGAAATATTTCATGCTTAGGCGGTTAGGCCTGACAATGAAGTTGATAAATCAGGGCAAATAAAAAAAAACCCTCAAGAACAGATTATAAATGGTAAATTATAAACCTTAATACATTAGGTCATAATGCTTATCTAATTTGAGTAATGAAAATAAAGATTCTCTAATTGAAGCTGTCGATTCATCACTTAGCTTTCAATCTCAAATTATGAACAATGACAAGAATTAACCTGTATATCCAAGATTACAAAGACCGTATTGGTGGACACCTCATGTGGTTTAACTTATATGTCATCTTTCACCCACAAACTAATGTCTCTAGTTTTGACTTTTTACAAAATCACAGAGGTTGAATCACAAATTTCACAGACAACGGATCTAATATTGGATGGAAAGAGCTATCGATTAAGGATACATCCATAAAAGAAAAAACTCAGTTTCCACTAGCCAAATCCAAGAACAATTAATAAGAAAAAAAAGAAATTAATCGAATCATGTCCAGTGCAGTACGCATAAGTAAGACAAGCAAGCAATGATTCGGGAAAAAAAAATCAAATAACAGTCAACACCACTCAAACATAAATGTATTATTCTTTGGCAGTTACTGATGCAAAAAGTAAAGTAAATGACCACCCCGCCTACCACAACAGTTATCTTCCTATTATTTAATTCCTAATCCAAGTGAAGTAAACCCTAAAATCAAGTACAAGCACCAACAATTTTGAAAAAAAAAAAAAAGGCACGCCGTTCGATTAATCAGATCGTGTATATACAACGCAAAATCAAATCAGTATTCAAAAATTGAAAGAAAAAAAAAACACGTAAAATGAATCGGAAAAGAAGTAGAACTGACAGCAGTTTTGACAAGTTCTTCGGAGTAAGATCCCGCACGGATGACAGAGACACGAGATGCGAGGAAGCGGGAGGAAGATCCCGAACGTTGATTGAAGGACGGTTGACCGATCCAGGGCGAGGAAGTCGCGTTTAGCTTGACGAAACTTGTAGACGCCATTGAGATCCCCTTTCTAGCTCTGGCTATTTATAGAAGCGAGCGTTGTTCAAAACAAGAAGGGAATGGAAGTTGTCTTCTCGGTGAGTCCGTAGGCAATAGCAATAGCAATCGTATTCGTGGGGTTTTATTATTATATATATATATAAAGGACAACAACGCTGATATGCAGAGACCCCGCCCAACTACCAATCGTAGTAGGTGTCATTTTCTCTACATCTCCGTATGACGGTTTTACCCTCTCTATAAAGCAGTGGTCAATTTTAGAAAAGAACATTCAAACAAGGGCAAAAGGGACTATCATCTCATTATAATAACCTAAACGAACGATATTTTTTACGCAAATTCTTTATGCACTATAATCTAATTTCTCGTACATCATACCCTATAATTTTGGTCTATAATTTAACTAAATTGTTGTTTATGATTGGGTGTATGGTTCCTCTTTTTCATTGAAAGTGATGTAGATCAATTGACCTAAAGATTAATTGTTGTAGAATAGGATGCTACTTCATGCACCATAAAATATAACATATTTTTAGCAACCTATTTTTTAGTATTCTCATCATCAATATATTATTGTTCAATGAATGGTATATCGGCACACAAGTAAGCAGTTAATTTTTTATGTTTTATAAAATATAAAATACTTTTATTTTTTTAATAACTTTTAATATATATTTTATAAAAATACAAATAAATCATTATGATCACATTGTTTTTATCTACATTTCGATAAACTATTTTCACTAAGCAGACAGTTTTGTAGCTATCCAATTATTTATTTTATACATAATATATAACTGTTTTATTTTTCTATTATAATATTTGATATCATATTTTGTAAAAGTTCGAATATATATCATTATGATTGCATTACTTTTTTAATATTCCAATTCAATTTTTTTTCGTCCAGACTATTTTTAAAATGACAAACCTTCTATTATTTATTTATGATTCTGCTGCAACGCGCGAGTTAACAATCTTATTTATAATATATTAAAACGCAAACCTAGTTGTTGTTCAACGAACAGTAAGCCACGCGGGCAGGTAAGCAACTGAGTTATTTTATTACTTTATATATAATATATAACATTTTGTATTTCTATAATAACTTTTGAAAAATTATATATTTTATAAAAATTTGAATGCATCATTATGATCGCATTATTTTTATCAACGTTTCGATATAATATATAACTTGTTTTATTTTTCTGTTATACCCTCTGATATTATATTTAATAAAATTCGAATATATCATTATGATCACATTATTTTTATCTATATTTTAATATAAAATATTTATTTTGAAGAATCCATTTTATTGTTCAATAAATAGTAAACCAAACAGACAGACTGTTGGATTAAAGTTAAGTTTATTGTTTCTGAAAAATTTAATAAGGGATTCTCTAATAATTTTAAAATATATATTTTAGATATAAACACACACACACATTTTAAGTATTTGATTTTACTTGAGTTGATAATTTATTAAAAAGATATTTCATGATATACATGTGACTCAATCGAAAGGAAATCACTAATTCCACTCGAGTTCAAATCTCTTTACATGCATATAAATTGAAATTAAAAATAAAAGGGATGGTTTTGGTGGTTTTAAGAAAAGCTAATAGCCAACTAATACTTAAATCTCACCTAACAATCCATCCCACAATCAAGTTTAACAGTAAAATAGAAAATTAGTGCATCAAACCAATTTTTCAAAGTTTTTGTAAGATTGAAGTATAAATGATAAAGAGTGTTTTAATCCCGTGGGCTTCATCAATCAATATTTGGTCTCATGTTTATTAACCATTAAAAAAAAAAAAAAAAAAACAAGGGTCAATTCTCATTGCTCAGATCTTCTTCACAACCTCTAACTATTGCTGGTTCTTCAAAATGTGTGTTGAACATTTGCTTCCTAAAAATAAAATTAAAAAGGGATCTCCACTGAGCACTTTCTTTTAAAACTTTGAAAGCATTTAAATAATTGTATGTGCCCTTCACCCTCCTGTTGCCACAAGAGAACAATAAAGCATCATCTCGAGATAAAGAAAATCAAAGAAATAAAGCAGTAGCTACTGCCAAACAATGATGGAATCGAGCGGTAGAAGCGAGAGGCCGGTAGCAGATTAATGGATGGAGACAACTATTGTTTTCAGTTCAATGATAAGAGTTGATAGTGATTTATATATACTTAAAATTAAAATGATACTCAACCAAACACCTATGAAGGAACTAATTGTTTCGGTCTGTTCAAATAAGTCTAACAAACACACCTTAATTTGTTGTTGATCATATCATTCATGCATGTGGTTGTTTTTTTAATGTTAGATGTTACTTGAATTTATATGATTAAATGATACCAACATTAAAAATTATCAACAGTTACTTGTATAATTTGATTGATAATTAGCCACACCATGTTTGATGACATATATCATGCATATCGTTAGAACCTAATATACATAATGTGTAAAGGTCCATCATCACAATAACATCGAACAAAATATGCATAATGTTTGATATTATTTGATCATATAGTTACAAATGGAATATTGAAGTATTGAGGAAACAATAAAAGTAAATTCAATATTAATATATGTTTGAGATTGCTTTTTTAAAAATAACTTTTGAGGTTGCGTAAACCAATAAGCCAATAAGGAAAAATAACTAGTGATTACAAACCGGTTATTGAAAAAATAATATTTGTATTTGCCGTTTGTATTTTCATAAATGATTAAAAAGAACATTGCATTATTATATGTATCTATAACTTATTTGATGTAACATACAGATCTAACAACATTTTCAAAATAATATCTATAAATCTAATAACAAAAATTTTAGTAACATTAAAATATAGCGACCCGTGAGCAATATTGTCATATATGGCTGACTATTGAACCTCGTAAGTTTATACTGCCATGACATTGACTCTCAAATGCATCACACATAATAAGTATGGCACAATTTCAAACTTTTGCATGAAGATGAACCAAAAGTGACCCATTAATGTAAAGGTAAAACAAAATAATATGCAAGTGTTTTTTTATTTATCTAAACACTAATTTTTAGGTTTTTGAGCTTTGAAACACAAAAAAGCATATAAACATCATCACAACTCAACCCAAACACCCATTAAGTCATACTAAATGTCTAAAACTAATAAGAAAAACAATCAGACAATGCACAACTTTCTGTTTGTGATACAATCCCCATATCCTTAGTTTACATGAAAAATCAAATGGACAACCCTAGTTTAGTAGTTTACATGAACATAATAAGTTGGATCAAACCATCAATTGTCAACAAATGCCCTCAGGACGCGTTTGGTTCGCAGGACTTTTTTTTTCTGGAATTTGCATTTTGCCAAAGTATTTGCATTTGTCAGGATTTTATCAAAAAATCTGCATTATCTTTTAGAAAAAACTTGCTAATCTGAAGAATGCAATGTTACCGGGATTTAAAATTCTAGGGGGAGACTGGGTTTTCTAATAACAAAGAATGAAGAGATTTAAAAAATCCTAGGATTTTTAATCCTTACTACAATCTGCAAACCAAACACAGTATTTTAAATGCAAATCCCAGTGAATCCCACAAAATTTACGAACCAAACGCCCCTCAAGGTTTGATCCATTTACAGCAGGCAATCAACAAGATTCCATTCACTTGACCCATTTTGCAAGTCTCATTATCACGGAATAAAAAAAAAAGAAACTAAAGAATGGTTGTGTATAAATGACACCCACAAAATGAAAACAAAAATACATGCTTTCCAAGAATCCTCTATAAACCTTCCATTCCATAAATAATTCAAGACGTCTCAAAACTGGTTTAAATTACAAAGCATCAGGAGCGTTAATATCAAGCCCTTTATCCCCGAAAAAAAGTATTTGGTTGATCCATGGCAGTCGAAAGAAGGCATTGTGATGCTGTAGCATCCTGTTGTTCCTTAAAAGGCACTCAAGCTATTCGATACTATATGATTTGACCAAAACTCGAAACTGCAGCATTGCACAAGGTAACACAGTTAATACGTAAAAGAGAAACATCTGACATTAAATAATGAACAATCAATGAGCGCATTCAAATTGCATATGCTGGAATGTTCTATAGTTCATAGCGCAGTTTTTAGACTGGCCTTTAATTTACAAAGCAAAACAGCAACATGACAAACTAAATAGATCAATGAACAAAGGCAACCTCAGAAATTCACCTTACACCAGTACATCTTTAATCAATTGAACACACACCCTTGATATACAATTTTTATTCAAGTGTTTGTTCATTTTAAAAAGAACTGTCTAATCTTCTATAAAATTACTTGGTGTAGGTTGAAAGTTGCCATCTTCTTCTTCTACATCTAGAGTAAGTAATATTGTTTATTTCCCATGTTTTACAACATCCCTAGGTATGCACACTTTGTTGTTCACTTGTTCCCTACTTAAACAAACGAGCTAGGCAAATGATCGCGTCAGTCCAAATTGGGCATTGTTAATTGTATTACGTAAACATATTATCCATTCATAGGCTCCCAACATGCATAAAAAGATAATCAGAGACTCAGACACACTCATCAAAAACTAATTGATTGCACATGAGTGAAGGGGATGTTTCGTATGGTGAAATGGAATCGCATGAAGTTTACAAGCTTCTTAGTTATGTGACAAGAGCCTTCATTCTCAATGAGAAGGAGTAGATGATAAAATTTAGTATAAATTCCATTTCTCTCCTTTCCTTATCAACATGGAGAGAATCAAAAGGATGGAAAGGGAACAAAGTTTTATAGTTTTTCCTTCATTTTCAATGTCATGTGTAACTATCATTGGTTAAAATAGCTTATAAATTTTAGTTCATTTCATTCCAACATACCAAACGTCCCCTAAAGTCTTTACAAATTCCTAAATGGTGGATATGACAAAATCAAATAATATGCTTATATTCCTTAATTGTCTCTCTCCTCCCTCTCCCTCTCAGAATGAAAGGATTTTTAGAAGTAATGATGTTGAAGTTGTGTACATTTTTTATAACTTATCACATTCATAGAAGAAAAAAGAATTAATAGAAGAAAACAGAACTTTGGGAACAGAAGTGCAGACCATGCAAAATTAACATGCATGAAGCAAATCAGAAGGTATATATATGAAGAAAAGAAAACATATATTACTATCAACTTCCGCCTCATTTGTTTTTCATTCAGAGCCTCTTAAAAACGTCTGAAGTCTAAAGTTCAGATCTATAATAAATTAAGATTGTTTGTTTAAATTCAGACTTAAGAGGTTGAAACCTCTGAATTTTCCTCTGAATTTTATGAGGATGAGAGTTGTCTGAATTAAAATTAAGAGCCTCTTAATTTCAGATCTCAAGGCCTCCTCTTAATTTCAGACGTGGTTTTCAGACTTCAGACGTTTAACCTCTTAAAAAACAAATACCACCTTCATCCACCAGAACAATACTAGAGACTGAATGCAATAAAGTGATAAACAGGTAAGATGCATAAATAGACTTTGCACTAGCTAGTGAATGCCCCTAAATTTACTACAATGAACACTTGTAGAGATAAGGGAAAACCACCAAGATAAAGAACATGAACCATAGAGCTACTTTCAAAAAAGTACCTTTTATAATGCAGTTAATTGTAACACATTGCTAAGCTTCACGTTTCCTTTTGTTAGTTGTTTTAGCCGTAATCTTTTGGTATGCTAGAAGCCTTGAAGGTGGCAGCTTAAATTCATTTAGCCGCTGCTTTCTTCGTTGTTTCCTAGATAGCACCTTCTGATCTTCATTTCGTGCCTCGGGTTTTGGGTTCTCTGATTCTGCATCACCAACTTGTTGAGTTGATTTCTTAGAATCACGCTTGGACATCTTCCTGCCATTGTTGGGATCATCGGATGTCTCCCCCTTAAGAAGAGATTTAATTCTCTGTTTTTGTTCTTTTATCTTACGACGAGGAACAATAAACTCATCCTCCCTGTAAGTGGCCAATTTCTTTAAAGGAACCAATTGATTCAACTCTTTGTCATCCACTACTAAAATCTCCTTTGCTTTCAGTCCATAAGTATTTTTGTTAACAGGTCTGTATTTGAACCTTGTCTTCAAGTCCCCAATAGTATCCTCGTAATCCAATTTATAATACTCTTCTAACTCTTTAGTAATTATCTCCTTCTCTAGTTGAGACCTTTTCCGTTTTCTCTTCTTGTCTTCCTCTGAAACTTTATCATCTCCATCTTGTGATTGTTCCTCCACTCCTGCATTGCCAGCCTTGCCTTTCAAGGTTCTTTCCCTAGTTGCCAAAAACCCATCACCATGGCCATTTTGATCATCCCACCCTTTTGGAAGGCCAAGCAGCTCATCTTCCTCATCAAAGTTCGGTTTTTTTAGTTCACCATCTTCTTCATCACTACCAAACTCAGGATCCACATCATCTGCGTCATAGAAGTTATCATCAAAAGCTTTCTTCATCTTTTTATCATACTCCTCGGGATCAAATTCCTCCTCTAAGTCATGTTCATCTAACAAGCAAACCCCAGTCTCCCCAATCCCAGCTGTTTCCCTAATCCTCCTAAGCTTCTCATTCATCTCTTTCTTCTTCAAGTTTTTCAAATGTTTCAATTCTTCCTTCCTCTCAAACTCTGCATGGGCCATCCTATCCTCTTTATTCTGCCTCTGTAGCTTCCTGGCGTTATCCTTCTTCCTCACCGAACCATCGACCTTACGTGAAAACCCCATCACTCTGTCACCCGCGTTTTCCTCGAACCTAAAATTGAACTCCCTCTCATAATCCTCTTGCCTCTCCAATTCTTCTTCATCCTCAGATACATCTAATCCGTCCTCATCCAATACCTTACCACTATCATGGCCTTTATCCAACCACATCTTTTTCCTAAAATAATCCTTCAAAAACTTCTCATTTTCATCCAACTTCTCATCCTCCCGAAAATACTCATTTAACTTCTTTTCATATTCATGATGATCTTCATCTTCGCTGCCCCTTATATCATTCTTTTCCTTCAAAAGTTCCCCTTCCTCATCTTCATCACCAACGGCATCCAAAAACTCCTTTCTCAACAACTCCTGTTCTTCAAAATAGCTCCTTTTCTTATTCTTAACCTCATTTTCCTCTTCATCATCCTCAAACTCAGGTCCTTTCTCAATTAAATGCCTTGCAGTCACATCTTTCAAATACATCGGTTTCTTTTTCTTTTCCTTACTATAATCATCAGCCTCATTTTCACCATCATCTGAATCAAATAACTTAGCATCTATATTTTTAAGGGAAGGGTCTTGATTTCTGACCTTTATTAAGGCATCAAAGAAATCCAAATCCTGCTTGCTCGAGTAATTGACAATATCATCCTCGTCTTCAGATGACTCGTCGTCTTCATCGCTGTCTATGTCAGCATCGATTACACCTTTCTTCTTCAGCTCCTCAAACCGCTGCAAGTCTTCACGTTTCTTGTTGTGCTCGTAAATGCGTGCAAACTCTTTGTTGATTTCGATTTTGGATAGGTCTCCGGCTCCACCATCAGAATCAGACCCACAGTCGTCGAATAGCTTCAACCCCATTCTTCCCACTCTAGAGAATCTGATGACTGCGGTGGCGTTTGGTTTGTTGTATCTGTCAAAAAAAATTGGTAAGAATTGGAATCTGTTTCGTTGGAAGGAATGGTGTTGGAATCCAATTTCATATTCTTTTTGGCTAATAAATCTATCAAATGACTTGGATTAATGTCAAATTACAGAATTACCAACACAATGTATTACATATAAACCTACACATGTTAACGTGCTACTTTTACAAGCAGAAAAGAAAACAAAATCGAGCAGAAACAGAAACAATAATAAAATCGAGCAGAAACAAACACTAAAATCGAGCACCAGAAACCAAACGAAACGATTGTAAACAAGAACAAAGAGAAACAAACGAGAGCACATAATAATTCGAGGGCGAAGAGTCGAAGCAACGTACCAAGTCAGAGGGCGATGAGTCGAAAAAACAAGCACCAGTAGAGAAGAAACAACCGACGAGTACCTGTAGTAAAGAAGCAACGTAGCAGGTCGGACTGACGAGCACCAGTGGAGAAGGCAGAGTTGATGAACACCAGCGGCCAGCAGTGATGAAAGCAAAAGCGAGAGGTTAGGGCGACTTGTGTTTTTAGGGCTCCAAAATCTCATTATTTATCCTTTGTTTCTTAACCAAACAAATGAGTCCATCCTATTTATTAAGTTGATTATAATAAACTGTTTTTTAATTTTCATTCATTCTTAATTTTAGTAACTTTAAATTTAGCTTTTCAAATTTATACTTCTATTAAACATTAACATATGAGTTTTTTAAAATTTTGTTATTGAATAGATTTTATAAAAATAATTATAATACCAATTTGTTTGTAACTAAGACTCTAAGAGGTCTGAATATGGTTTAGAGTTAGATTCAGACTTGAGTGGTTCTATCTTTTAAATTTTAAAAAAAAAATAGTTTAAATTAAATTTAACCTTTTAATTTCAGATCTTAAGGCATTATTTTAATTTCAAATATTATTTTCAGATTTTAGACATATGAACTCTTAAAAAACAAACACTCATTTCTAGTTGATTATATATTTTTGTTTATAAGAAAAAATTTTAACTGGTCACATAGTTTATTGTAATATACTTTTATTTTTATGTTCCATTGTTTTTAATTTGTGTTTCTGTTTAAACAATACTATGTTTTCTTTTTTGTAATAATTTATATAGTTTATTGAAAGCATGTTTGTGAAAAAAAAAACCCTGAAGTTAAATCATTTTTATGATTAAAACCATCAATCATTTTTCATTGCACAAAAAGACCCCAACTGGCTAAAACTTATCAAAATGATTTTTTTTTTAAATGACTTGCAACCTAATAAACTGGTTGCGATCTGCTGACCGGCTCTTTTTATCCGACGAACATTCATTCCAACGAACTCATTTATCTGTGTTTTATTTTCACATTTATTGTTTGTTTAAATATGTGTTAATTTGTTAAAAATCACTTTTTCGGTGAAATTTCGATGGTCACTGATAACTTGTCAACGGTGGCTTGCGACTTTCAATCGGTTTACAACCAATGATATCCTAATTCCGTGAGATTTTAACAATTTTTTGTTTTTTATGCAATGAAAAACAGTTGGTGGTTTTAATCACTAAAATGATTCAAGTTAAAGGACTTTTGCACAAATATCCTCTTATTGAATGACTGCTAGCGTCTAATTTAATATATCAACATTCTGATTTTTAGTGAATTCAATTGATTGTATAGTTTTCCATTTTTTATAATTTAAATATTTATTATAAACCTATTTTAAAAAGAATAATTGTATATCCCATTCAGACTTCAGAAGACCCTCAAACAAGAGAAACCACTATTTATCTTTTCTCTGATTGAAACTGACACAAATAGCTCAATAAGTGAGAAACTCATGAGTCTACTTTAGTCACCATTGGAATTTGGAAGGGAGATGGATGAAATTAGTCCCAAAAACAAAAACATATATTTTATGTTCTAAACTTCTAATAAACAACATTCCATAACAGGGAGAAGCACCAAAACATACGTTCCAAGTTTAAACTTACATCCCAACTAAACGAAACGACATTGTGTATTAATGCAACTTCACTGCGAATTAAGACAAGGAAACCGGAATTTACAGCGATGCTTGCAACATGGTGATAACAAACAAGGTTCACCATCTTCTAATGAATGTTCAAGGAAGCGATGTCTTCAGCACTGACAAGCAACTCCTGATAACATCAAAAACATGAACCATGAATTTCTAAATCAAACAGGGGGAAGAAAAACTTGAGTTCATACCCTTTTTTTTGTAGCCACATTCTGATGAAGCCTTCCTTCCTTATCCCTTTTGCACAATCCACACCAATTTGTGAGCTCCTTTTGGTGCTTTTTCAGCTCTCTAAATACAGAACTGCAAGTAAAAAGTTTGGAATTTATTCAGCAAGTAAAAAAGAGGACTAACATGAACGTCAAAGAGATCGCTTTGACGATGGAAATGTTGAAAAGGCGAAGAATGATGTACCTTCTGCACCAAAGGACTAAATTAGTTCTACACCCAGATGTGGTAGCTCGGGCACCATGTCGATGGCGACCACGGTGAATAATTGCACGTCCAGGGATATGAGCATAATCATAAACTTCCTGCGAACGCATACAAATACAGATGCATTTGTTAGTCCCGATTTCAAGATGGCCTTTTAATCTGTAGTTCTACTATTTTTCATGGACAGCTTTGTAATTCAAACTTATCAGCAGAAGGCATATGCAACCATTAATTTGTCTAAGGATATCTAACTCCAGATGGTGACACACCACTAAATGATTATCGACTCACATTAGCTCGTAACTGTCTCTGTTCATATGAGGAAGTTCGGATGATACTAGATACGAAATTCACCCGAAAGCGTTGTCAGTGACCATCCATGCAGCACTACCGTCATATTTATTGATTGCTTGAAAAATATATTTTCATATAAATTTTGATAAACCTAACAAAGTAGGGATAATAGCAGACCGATTGGTTAATAAAAACAATAGAAGAACATTAGTGATGGTGTTTGTAAACTTTTCAAACTACTTAAGTTCTGTTATATTGCAGTTTTTACATCACAGAATAGAAGCCATTGCACTTAATTCTTAAAGCTTTATACGGTGCCTCGGGGGGCCAGGTGTACTATCACTTTGTAACATTAAACTGCTTATATACTAGAACGGAATGGAACCAAATATATCATATAAATGTCACCTAAAGAACGTAAAAGATTAGTGAACACTGTACTCAATTATTATGCATATGGTGCACCAAAAGATATTTCCATACCTCAGGATATGTTTCACTATTCACATGTTTCTCACATCGCACACCTCTGAAAAACAACTCCCCACCAGTAAACTGCTTGCCCAAGCATACATTCAGAGTTACTTCTGAGTCGTCCACATGGAAACCTAAAATTGTACATGTATGAGTATTGTAAACGAAATTAAAATACTCATACTGCTGTTGATAATTTGACAACTATGAGAATATGAGATTTACATATTATAATACAATGAATAACAATCATGTGAAAGTTAAAAAAAGTTGAAAAATAAATAATAAAATATTAAGCAATCACCAAGCATTTGTTTACGTAAAATAAAGATTTCAGGACAGAGAAAGAATAACAAACAAAAGAGCCTTTTATCATGGCTAGGGAGGTGATACGGCAATGCTAAAAAACTAAATAAAAGAACATTCGGTTATTTATTCATTCAAGTACAAAAGATAGACCTCAAGGCTTAAACATCATGGCAATGTGCAAACACTGGTGAACCCAAAAATGCAAAAATGATAAAGAAAAAAGGCTGGCCATGGTATGAAACGTGTATTTTCAATCGATCACGTACCCACATCGACGTCTCTATCCATTCCATACTCAACCACAAATCCATGATGAGAATCAAGAGAATTTCCTCCAACGTCAGAGAAGAAAACTGCACAGATTTGAAATCAGAAACAGATGTAAGAGAGGTGACAAACCAGCTGGTTAGGTAACTGGTCAATTTTGTTTTAGTAAAAACAGGTCATTTTTAAGCCCAGTAAAACAGCCAAACATGCCAGGTTGACTCATCAATGCTTTTGGTCCACTTTTTAAACAAATTTATACATAATAATTAATAAGTGTAAATATGATTACAATAAATTATATGATTATACTAACAAATTTTTTTAAATAAAATGATTAGGAGGTTTGCAAACATTTGAATACACCTTTGGCGACTTTCAACCCAGTCGACCCATTTTCTTTGTTTCTGTTTTACCAGTTTAATCCTTTATCCATTAAATATTTAAATGCAACCAAAGGATATACGGAATGAAATTGCCACCTCTATGTAGGAGGCTTGGGCATGTTTCTGCCTCTTTAACCTTTGCATACATTTTTATTTCATGCTACTTCTTAGTATAACTTACTTTTTGAAATATGGCGTATGAACTCATCCATCAACTTCTCAAGCATGGGATTCATGCCAAAGTCATCAAGAACAGCACCAAACCTGTTCATTGTATTAGGTCGCATGATTCTGAATTTTGTTTCATGGACCCACTTCTCGAAATTTTCCACCTAAGCAATCAAAACCGATAAGAAACTTTTAAACTAGACGACAAGAAAAGTTAGGGGTTTCATGCCTGATGACAAGATGCAATAATAGAGCTACAGTTATTACCTCACTTAACAGCTTCTCACAGAAACGTTGCTGCAGCATATCAAACACATAGACTCCCGGAACAGGTTCAGACATTATGCTTCTAATACTTTCCTCTCTGCTATTATCATTAGAACTGAATGCCTTGAGAAAGGATTGGACGAAAAACATTGAAGGGTTCAATGTATAAAGATCTCTGTACAGAGGCTGAGAAGAAAAAAAAATGCATATCAAAAGGAAGACAAAGAAAAAGAATGATCGATGATCCAACCAACATACAAGGGAAAAGGAAAAGCTAGTGATTTTACAGCACTTAACAGAGATAAGAGTAACTAGCATCACTTAATAGATCACATTCCCTGACATCTGCAATATGCACAATTGTTACAAATCTAGAAGTTTAGCAACAATGAAATAACTTACAAGCCAAAGAAATTAGGTTTTCATTACTGACCCATTAATTACAATATCTTAAAAACTATTCGATCTATTTCAGAATACAAGTGAGTGTACCTAGCCATACAATTCAACTTTAAGATGCTAGAAGTCATTTTATACAAACATAAAGGTACAACCATTGTCACATGATTAGCGGTACGCTCCGGTACGGGTATGCGGTTCGTTAGGTCTTCAAAATTCGGTTTGCGCGGGGGGGGGGGGGGGGGTATAGGCTCATTACGGTACGATGTACCCTTACATACACACACACACACACACACATATATATATACATATATATATATATATATATATATGTATGTATGTGTGTGTGTATAAGATTATAGACACACACACATAAATATATAAGATTATAGAGACACACCGTGTGTTGCTCTTGCTGTTGTAGCTAAAAAAACAAATCATATATATACACATGATTTCCCTCCTAGCCTAATGAACGATTGAACTATTGATTCAATCGACTCTTGCTATTGGAAACGAAGACGCTAATCATTCCGGCTCAATTCAAATTGTGAAGTTAGAGTGTTAGACGTTTCATATTATCCGAATCGAACGAGTATCGCGAAGCCAAAAATCTTGTTTTTTTCCAATTGGGTTCGGCCATATCGCGAATCAGGTATCGATCCTAGTCATGCTCAGGTACGCTAATTCCACGTACCAACAAGCGAATCGGCGATCGAATAGTACGCTTTCGTACCGCGATTCGGTACGAAACTTTTGGTTCGCGGTTTGCAGCTAAATGAGCGAATCCTGTAACTATGGGTACAACAGAATTTAATGCACTTTCAGATGTTTAATAAGTCATATTATGATGAAATTTAAAGTGTCTGAGAATAAACCAGCAGAATGAGCTAAACCAATGAGCCAGAAGTAATACATCCACTCTATGGTAAGAGTTTTCCCTGCGATGCAGAGATCGAAACAGATTAAATTATGCACTCCCTGTGTTTCAAAACGGGAAAAAGAAAGCAAGGTTTGAAACAAGTGAACCAAACAATTGCCATCAAAGATTCAATATGTTTGACTACCTGGTTTACTATTTGTGGACATCTAGGGGGTGTTTGGGATTGCTTTTTGAAAATAGCTCATAAGTTTCCTAAACTAATAAGCAAATAAGTAGTGGTTGCATAAAATATTGTGTTTGGGTTTGCTTATTAGTTATGAAAACTCAATAACATATAAGTACTTTTTTTTTAAGTGTTTGGAATTGCTTAAGTAATTAATAAGAAGACCAAAATAGACACATTATATATTATAACCAAATAATGGTTGAGGACAATCATGGAATATTGATGGAAGAAAGAGAAAAACCACTTTAGTATTTGAAAAAGCATGTAGGGAGATACTTTTACAAAACCATGGTTTGGATGGTGAAAAATGCAAATAAGTATTTATCACTCAAGTTTATTCAAACATCCATTTTAGTTTTTTTAAGTTTTAAAACCTCAAATAAGCACATTCAAAACTCAATCCCATACACCCACATAATATGGCATTCTTGCGTTTATTTTGGTACACTAAACATTCATGTTAACATGGTGTCTTCAGAAAACCCTATTGAATGTTCATCAGGTCCATGGAGTACATCCACACTGATAATAAGGCAGTTTTGTAAACAGAGAGGATGAGAATATTTCCATCTAGGGTAAGCAAGCAGGTGATATAAATTTATTAAAATGTCCAAGAAATGATATGTCTAACGGGTAAAGGTAAATACTTGGTTAGATATGATAACAGATTTGAAGCATCTTTGGTTTCTGAACATTCTGGTTTAATGACACCACATAAGTTTTCAAGTTCAAACACAGCACCATAGAAGAAGCATTATATATACAAACAAGACTTGAAGCTAAACTAATAGACTATATGACAATATGCACAACTACAATGAAGCAATGAAAATGATTAATAAACACAGATTTACCTGATAATTGGAAATCACAAATACAGCTAAACTAATAAACACAGCACCTTTAGATTTACCTGATAATTGGATATAATTTTTTGTCTGTATTCTTGGTGCTTCTTGTCCTGTAAAATGAAGCAATGAAAATGATTATAAACAAAATTGAAAAACATTTAACTTATAACATAGAAGTTAATATAGACGCATAAATAAGAGAACAAATATAAATAAAAAAATGCAGCATATTGTGTGGCACATTGCCATATGTACCGCAGACTAGAGCGGAAAGGTGAGTCCCATAGGTCCTATGATGCATTCTGTTATTGTGGCTCAATATGTAAAATGGAGCCTTTAAATAAAAGCAAGTTCATATGTATTTTTGGAGCCTCTATGTTTAGTTTCTAAAAAGCTTTTCAAGCTGTCTAAAGAACCATTATGATATTTAAAATAATTAAACATAGGGCTTCAAATTCAAATATTCAACAGCTACGTACAGAAGTTGGACCAACACAGCACCCTGGCTTCTAATTTCGTTTCTGACCACTCTGCTTCTCCTATTACCTGGTATGTTTCTCTCTTGCGTCTCACAACAAGTGGTTTCCCTGAATACTTCTGTTGATTAATTTTTTCTGTGCCTGTAAATTGCTGCTTTATTTTCAAAAACGCACTTTGGCAGAAAGCTGTATTTATTCCCTCTAACCATAATAGATAACTTGACTCGCATACTATGGTTTTACAATTAAATGAACTGATAAATTAAAACTGGTAATTTCCTATGTAGTTTCTTGAAAGTTAAAACACAACCCCCTGTTTTTTGTTTGATATAAGAAAACCTGATTGAAATTAACCGCTACAAAGTCATTCTTTGCTACATAATTGTTGATGTTTTGTAAAACAGCAGAAGCTTAAAGAAACTATCGCTTAGATTTTGAATATGCTTGACACCTTTTATGTTCAGAATGTTCCCAATTTTCTCTAGAATTTGGAACAAATCATGGTATGAGCACCATGTGCCATAGCACGTTTCAAGTGGGTACATCCTTGCACCAAACGCCACGATTTCTTTGCTTTCAACATCAAATCAATGGTCAATTCAAATCTCACACAAGCAACAATAAAAAGAAAAGTTCACTAAGCAACCATATGTGTGATTGTGAAATAATGTGAAGACAGGGTACACTCTGTTCATAGTGAGTTTTCCTTTTTATTTCCTACAAACCATACAACAACAGTTTCTTGCAAACCATCCTTCAAAAAGTTACAGTATTTCAAGAATCTATCGTCTTAAATTCCACAAAGAATCCAAAATTCATCACGGCTATCATACAATGCAAAAAAAAAAAAAAAGACAATTACGCTAGCTAGTTCGTGTGTGATATGCTACATATAGGCAATACAATCTTAAAAGCGATCAAATATTTCCAGAATTCGAACTTCTTTCCCCTCAATCTCTCATCATCCATGCGAAATTCAAAATTCAAACGTAAGACGCAAACAATGCACCTAAAAAGGATTCGTAACTAGTGCATATTATATAAATAAGATAGCAGGTGAAGATGCTCACTCGAGTACGCTCTGCTTCAGTCGAATAACGACGCAGAATGTCCCGGAGATACTTATATTTCGTGTCTCGAGAAGCATTCAAGAGGTTTGGCGGCAAGTATCGTTCCAAAGAGCTGTAAAGCAGGGGACTAAACTCCATACAGATATCGTCATAGTCGTCCGCCCTGTGGTCTTGATTAGGGTTCAATCGGAGACGGTGGCTGGCATTGGCCGGAGCTGCTCCGGTTCCGATACCAATTCCATTGGTGACGGGGACAGGTGCCGTCGACATAGGGGACAACGACGAGTCCTTTCCCCTTTCAAAAACCTTTTCAAGAGACGGTGAGTTTTATGCAGATTGAAGGGAAATTCTAGGGTTTGAAATTAGCAATTTTTTTATTTTTAGGGCTTGACAATGGGTTTGAACTTTGAAGGTTCAATATAATGTTCTAAAAACCCAAACCATTTAATTGACTCCGGAACCGATGTTCCTCTAGCCCGACCCGATTATTTATAAACCCTAATGTAGTAGATTGGCACACGATCGAATCATAATAGAACTCGAACATGATCTTATGTGAGTTGACGCGTGATAACGCTAATACGAAATGTTAATGCCATTAATTGCATGTGTAACATCGATATTGTAAGTAGCTCTTAGTTGCAAGTTGACGTTGAAACTACCATTTTGAACCATGAGGGTATTACGATTTACAAATATTTTGCATACTTTTGGGTTAGAAATAGAGACTACTTTACTTTCTTTGTTCAAGACAATCATTCACCCAAATACAAAGAGTTAGTCTTTGCAATGATGTGTTGTGTTTTAGGCTTTTAACACCCTGAGGATGCCCCTTGGTGTATTTCGGCATATATTTAGTCAATACAAGGTGTTGAGCATCAAAAACATGTGATTAAGAATGTTGAGCATAAAAAACGTACAAGCCACTGAATATTATAAGGTTATGTTTGATTTTGGATGGAGTCATATGTATGAATATTATAAGGTTATGCATATGATGCACAATGTCTTTGATGAAATTCGGTGCTTTAAGTTGTTCGAAATGCAATATAAAAGATTTATTGGATGAGTAGTTGCAACAATAGATCCCAAAATCTTGATGGAATATGCGGTCCATCTCTAATCCAATTTATTAGCATCTCTGGTGCTCTACTTGTGACATCCCTTGCATTAAAATGTTTCTGACCAAAGTGCCAAATAGGGATGGCAAAAAAACCGAACCCGCCGGGGAAAACGGAAAACCGATCTAAACGGGGCGGGTTTCTCTGAACCCGATTAAGTTAAACGGGGGACGGGGCGGGTATGGTATTACTAATACCCGCCCCATATACTCGATTACATAACCCGTTTAAATCCCCGATTACTTTTAATAGCAACATGCTATTTATATTGTATATATATTATATATAAAAGATGAATAATTTTATCTATATTATATATTATACATAAAAATTATTACGTATAATTTAAAAAACTTATTTATTTACATATAGTTTAATGAAATAATATTTTTTTCGTTATCATTTGATAGGTATTACAAATTTAATTTAATATTAGTATTGAAATTTTAACATACATGGACGTTTTAAGCTTAAATTATGAACCACGTGATTAAATTTCATATCATTGATTTATAAATGGGTTACCCGATTCCCTGCGGGTTTCTCCGCGTACCTGATGGGGATCCCCGTTTAGTCCCCGCGGTTTTTTTAAATGGAGACGGTATTTACATTTCCCGCCCCGTTGCCATCCTAGTGCCAAACCTTATCAATTTGTTATTGTTATCTCACTAACACATCAAATGACTTGGCATGCTTGTGACCTTGTCCTCACTCTTGATATATATATATATATATATATATATATATATATATATATATATATATATATATATATATATATATATATATATATATATATATATGTTCTAATTAACATTACACAGATCATATGTGAATTTCACGCAAATCCGAGCACTCTAAGTGCATGAAAACACGCACCACATAAATGCACGTTCACATACATTCAAAATTATGTAAGTGTGTGTTCACATCATTTTTTAGGAGCTAGGAGATGTGAATGTATGTGAAATTTATATATGTTCTTCATAATGTTAATTAAAACATGTTTATGAAAAAAAAATTTTAAAAAAAGTTTTTTTTAAGCTGGTACCTTCTGGTGCGCTGCATAAGAGTGGTACTCTCTCGAACCATATTCTATATATATATATATATATATATATATATATATATATATATATATATATATATATATATATATATATATAAATATTAAATCTGAAGTTCATTTAATTTTATAATAGAATATCGTTTCTTTTTACTTTTTTTCTTTAGTAAATTACGGATACTATTATTATTAATAACCATATGACCGTTGCTTGATGATGACAAACATTAATCATCATGGGAAAATCAAGAGAACGTATCTGACAAAATGAGATTGAATTAAAGTAGTGACCAATGTTTTAGAGCCACGTAGTCGTTTCTTTTGCTTTGTACAAATAAGAATACGTTCGGTTTATACTCTAAAATCTTAATTTAAACGTGAAAACTTTACCATTTCGATAGCAAACACATAAGGCCACAGTGAGTGGTTGTCATGGATGCCACTCAAAACCGCCGCCACGTCAGCTTTGCCATGGAATGTCATTTTGATGCCATTCCGAGGGTGTGGTTGCCATTCAATTTATTTAATTTTCACTTTAAACTTAAAATAAAAGTATTGAAATAAAAAAATAACATTTAATTAATAATATTAAAATTAAACATAACATTAAAAATTAAAACATTCAATTTAAAAATTAAAATATTCAACTCAAAAATTAAGGCATTCAAACTAAAACATAATTTTTTTTTCTAAAAAAACATACTTAAAAATAAAAACCTACGATCCCCATTTTTTTTCTACTTCTTAATTTTGTTTTAACGCGACTTCGAGTTGTTTCCGGTCAAGTGACTAATGTCTTTAAAATAAATTCTCATGTCACAAGCTCTTTCTCTCTCGATAATCTCTTCTTTTTTTTAACACCAAATGTCTCCGAAACGCCGACGAAAATAATACCCTCAAAAAAGGAACGGCCCGAGCAGCTTGTGAGTAAACGTTAACCACTTCCGCAATAAATTCTATTGACTCCGAAAATGAAAATGGTGAAGACATTTTTTTAAAATTTGTAATGTGTGTATATTGAGAGAGAGTAAATAAAGTAACGAGAGAATAGATATGAGATAAATGAAAGAATGGGTGTTTGTATATATAGATAGTAAATGAAATATAAATAATTATATAATAATAATAATAGTATATATATATATATATATATATATATATATATATATATATATATATATATATATATATATATATATATATATATATATATATATATATATATATATATTAAATATTAAAATGGAAGGAAAAGGGCTCGGCAATGGAATGCCGATGCCGAGTTCAAGAATGCCGATGCCAAGGGGACGGGGTGGTGTTCCCCGGATGCCACCCTCGGTACCGTGAGGAATGTCGTGCCACTCCCCGTGGCCTAAGTTCAAATAAAGATGAGAATTATATCCATGCTTTTTAATATGAAATAAACTAACATGTTTTTATGGCTTCTGCGATTTTGTCCATTCGTGTTATTTTTTCCTAAGAAAGTTCTAAAGTTATTGTTTTCAATCCGGTTTTTGAAAATTTTGTTTTTTTCCATAAACAACCCTGACTTTTTCCACAAAAAACCAACAGGTTTTCACTATTTTTCTCCCAAAAAACCACAAACTTGAAGACTTTTTTGAAAAAATAAAGAAAATTTTCAAAATTACAAACAAATATGTTACTTATGGATTTTATTGGTAAAAAATTATACGGAGAGACTAAAACGCAAAAACGTGAAAAACATATTGGTTTTTTTCATATTAAACCCTACTAAGCATCCTATGACATTTTCTTTTTTCTCTTTGTATCTCTGTGTATTTTAAAAATCTTAAGGGGCACCCATAATATCACTCGTTAAGGTATCAATTAGATGTAAATGATCTAAGTCTACTAGCCTCCTAATTTATGTGACCTGATGTATTAATTGGACTCGTCACATTATTCCACAACATCAAATTTATTAAAAAGTTATATTTATACTTAAATATATAATAAAAAATTTCTAATGAGTGAAAACCTAGCCTCATAAAATGGAGTTTATATAGCATATAAACAAACAATTAGAAAGAACGGGTGATGCCTGTAAAACCAAACCAATCAACCATTAAAGACATTAACAAACTTCATAAAAATATAGACGTCTTTCTAGATGATTTAGTACCTATAAAAAAACTTTTTTTAAAATTTGCTTGGATACTCATACAGCCATATTAAACAATGAAATGAGACTTTAGTGTTATAAAGAAAAAAGTAAATAATGTTTAAACGTCGAATATTATTATTTCAAGTAAGGGTTTATTATGAAAAAAAACATGTTTTAATGTTTTTTTGCGTTTTCGTCCCTCCATGTTATTTTTTTCCATAAAAAACCTTAAGTTATTTTTTTCTTTTTGGTTTATTGAAATTTGAACATTATAACCCTGTTTTTTAGTTTTTTAAAACCATGTTCACAAATTATAACTGGGGTCTAAGATCCACATTTCACTAAACCTAAAAAGAAAAGAATAACTTAAGGTTTTTTATGGGAAAAAAAAAACATGAAGGGACGAAAACGCAAAAAAAAAAATATATAAAAACATGTTGGTTTATTTCATAATAAACCTTTCAAGTAATTATTATTCTGAATGGATCCATCTATTCAAACCTTTAAAAAGTGGAGGAAGAAGTTGAAGCTGGTCTTTGAGTAACTGTTCTATTCCATTGCAAAATTCTCGTATATTAATTATTAGAATCAACAAAGTTTTCCTAGTGTGTTAAATGTGGAATCAAGAGTTCTAGAGGCCATAAATCTCGATAACCCCTTAACAAATAGTAATTTTCGTCTGGAAAGCAGCATCAGGTTACCTGCAAAAAGGGAGCTTCGACAAAAATTCTGAGTCATTCACCATAGCAAATGACTGATCTCGTTTATGATCTATAAGTCATAAATTCGAACGATGAAAAGAGTCTCAAGATGGTTTATCCATACAGATAACACACATCCAGAATATAAAATATTTACAGCTCATTTAGGTTTTAGCGCAAGTTCAAGCATCTATACAAGAACAGGTTAACTTCACCTCAGCTCATGGTCCACCTCAGGTTAACTTCACAGTTTTCCGGATTCTACATCCCTTTGCAAGGAATTAGGCTGATAGTTTAGTGAAGGATCCAGCCCATGCCCACGGTTGATCTCACCTGATTGTTGGTTTGAATCTCGAATCCCCACACCAAGCATACTGACTTCATCTACTGGATGATGATGCTGATCCCCTACTCTATTAGAATGTGTTTCTTCAAGAGCTCGGAAATAAGCATACGGACCCCACCCTGAAACCAAGAAGCAATATAACTATAATAACCCAAATTTTCTAAATAATAATAGTAACAACAATAATATGCCATAAAATATTTTAATGAATATGTAATTTACACTCAAAAGATGTGCCGTAAAATATTTTAAAATAAGTTTTAAATTGTGAACCCAATTACTAAGTAAATAATAACGACCCTAAAAATTATAATAAGATGATAAAATTCAAGGGTCGGGGTTTTAGGATATTGTATTTAAAATAGATGGTCAAATTAATATATTAGATTATAAAACTCACTATAGATCTTGTTGAGAGCTTTGGAGGATCATTTAAATTTGAGAGTTTAAGCATATATTTAGGTACAATATTCCGTACTTCTTTCAGCGTTACTCATAAGTTGTAAATTGTATGCTTTGTACGATAATTGTGACAGTCAATTTCATATATCTCTCTCTTGTTAGCTTCTTTATCAAAAGAAAAAATCGTTCGTAAAACCTTTGTGAAAAATGTTATTTTTGAAAACTCGTATTCTCAAGGAATACCGAGGATCTTGATGTTATATTGTGAAACGTGGCCCTACTTGTAGGTTATTATGATTACTATACTTTGAGATATATTCTTCTTGGGCCTTTGTTATACTTGAACCCTAGACAGTAGACAAGAGATAGGATTACCTACTGAACTACCTATGGAGGTACCACATGGCATGACACTTTTGTAACACTGTGATTGGTTACGGCGTCTCCCTCTCGTTTGAGATGACGACTGATTGTGAAGACTGATTGAGATGATGAATTGATTGAGATGATTAGCTCAGGGTGAGCCTTTGATTATTTCAAGGAGGCATATGGATCGATCCTAGGCTTTTATGTGTGTTCACACGGGAGTGTAGTGCAATAATGTCATGCATTCCTTCCGAACTATATGCACTGACGGGGCACACAGTGTAGTCTTTCGTAGGATGTTTACTATTACACATTTCGTTAGGCCGCTCGGAAAAAATAACTCAGTCATTTGTTGTTTCAGCCATTATATTCTTTGTTTAATCAGGTTATCAGGAGGTTATTATTTTAATTCTAAAAAAAAAACCTATTTTGAAAATATCCATTTGTTCCTTGAAATACCTGTAAGTTTGTAATTGTACTTGATCTACGTACCGGGCGTTTGGCTCATGCTGTGTTTTTCTTCCGGCAGGTAGTTCAAGAGTTAAGGTGGGATGTTTACTAAGAGTTGCTTTCACCGGAGGACTTAGACTATCTTGGACCTAGTTTATTTAGTAAATGAACAGTGATTGTGAATAGTAAATGTTGATCTTTCGGTTAAATCTAGGTTATAATTATGATAGCATTTTGTTAATATAATAAGTTATTATGAATTAAAAAAAGTTTAAAATAGGTTTACAAATTAGTGAATGTTGTGAAGTTAAATTAATATAGTTGAAAAAAATTAGTATGGATTTTGTTCATTTAAAGTTGTTACTAATAGTTGCAAAACACTCATTTCCATTTCGGGAGGGGGTGTTACAATAACCATAAAGAAGTATACGTACACCACATAATACACAAACACTCAAATTACCTTCGGAGTGATATGGAGCGGGGAAAAACTGCAGATAGCAAAATGTAGCGACAACAAGACCTAGAAAAGAAAGATCAAGATATAAGCAGATGGCTTTTAAAAAACAATGAAATGCCGATAAATATGTTGAAACTAACCTAAAAGACCACCAGAGAATACATCTTGCCAATGATGCCAATAGTCATCTACTCGAGAAACGGCTACAAGAGACGCCATAAGGAGTGGAAGGAATACGATGCATAGTTTTGCCACATGACCCCGACGATCAAATGCTTTGATTTTGCCGGCCAAGTACAGTGCCAAAAACCCTAGTCCTGCGAACGACCCTGAAAAGCATTTTAATTTTCAATATGATGTATTCATAGATAAGCTGGCATATAATTAACACCTTTTCATGTGGATTTAGATTACAATGTGGGGGTAACACCGTAACAAACTATAACTTTGTTAATGCAAATATAACATTGGGCCATTGGCAAATCTTACATGAGGAATGACCGCTCGGGAAGCTCTTATGACCTTCTCTTATATCACTATCTTTACCGGTACATAAAACATTTCCCCATTTATCATAGTCCTGCAACATTTTGGGAAAATGAAAGCATCAAAAAGATTAATAACATAAATCTGCTAGACTTTAATAATGAGGTTCATTGTTTTACGTCCATGACTTGAGGTTATTGTTAATTATAGTTTTTATCTTTCCACACATTAGAGTAAAGGTTACATACATCAACTCCATTGGGAAAGCAGCGCCAAAAGAAATCAGGTCTAGGCCGTCCAGTGGCATCTTTTATAGCATCTGTCAGGACGCCGGTTATAAGAACAGAAAATAAGAGACCTGCAAAAACATTAAACAATGCAAATCGTAGTACTCGCGATATTGGAATGAATGTTTCCAAGTGAAACTTAAAACAGGTCATGATATATGGTTACCTAAAATGGCATGGTGCAGATCATATACATCTCTCCTCTTGAAATAGATTAAGATAAAAACAACAATAGGCAACAACACCGCATAAAGCTGTAAAACAAAATAATATTGTGGAATTCATGAGTTTTCTAAAGCAAAGTTCAGAAAATGATGAAATGAAAACTCCAACTGCATGTTTGGTTTCTTACAGTTATTTTTTGGTATAGATAAATCTTTATTTTATAAAAAGGGAGAATTTCATATATATCCTTGTAAACTTTAAATATTATGCATATATCCTTGTAAACTTTAAATATTATGCATATATCCTTGCAAACTTCCTTATTACATATATATCCTTCTAAACCTTTAGATTTCACATATATATATATATATATATATATATATATATATATATATATATATATATATATATATATCCAAATGACTATTTTAAATTTATTTTATAATTTAAAAAATATAAATTATCATTTTCTTAATTAGTTTATTATTAAATTAGATTAGAAAATGATATTTATTTATTTTTTTAATTTATTTTTGTTGGAGTTAAGATGGTAGTTAAGTATTCAATAACAAATTAAATAGAAAATGATATTTTATATTTTTAAATGATAAAACAAGTTTAAAATAGTCATTTGGATATACATGTGAAATTTTAAATTTATAAGGATATATATGTAATAAAAATTTTATAAGGATATATGCGTAATATTTAATAAAGTTTACAAGGATATGTATAAAATTCTCCCTTAAAAATAAGGGTTAAGACGCTTATATCAGTTTCTTTAAGTAACTTAATTCATGCATTTGAAGAACGAACATTCTGCTTCAAAGATTAGCAAGCATTTCAATAAAGTAGACATGGAAAGAAGAAAAAGGAACTCACTGGAACAGCCCATACGGGAACAGTATTATCCTTCATCGGATATTTAAGGTCCGTCATCATATCCTTGCCCACAAATCGGTAGAATGGGTGTATGATGTTTAAGACAATCTCAATAATGACAAGCAGCAGCAATATTAGCCAATCATGCATGTGAATTCTAGCCACCTTACGTCCATGAGACTTCATGTAGAATGCTCCAAGCTCAACTTCCCCAACCCTGCCCTGCTGCCCCTATTAAGAATTTATAAGATAAATAGAGGATCATGTTATGAAACCGAGTCATTAATGACAATCCACACAAATTTAAGTCACAAATCAGAAGCCAAATTCTATGCATCTTTCAGTAACAAGAAAATGTTTCAGACTTTTAGTCACTCATATGTCACAACAACTATTTAATTGGCCATATTAATATATTATCAAGTAAAACTAGCTACGTCATGTTACGATCATCTTTCTCCCAAGGTCCCATTTTCCCTGTCAAAAAAAGAAAGCTAGTCTATCAAAGCCCTTGTAAATTTGATACTATGTCGGTGCTTATTGAGGGAAAATCTGTCTCCATTGTCTTTTATACTACTTATTGATGCATATGAAATTATCAGTCAGCATTAACGCATTTTCTTGTGATTATCCCATAACATATTTGGATACCCAACTAGGGTACATAATTGTTATAGGAAAGTAACCATACACGATCACAAAGAACATCCAAGACCAAGAGTTTTCAAGTTCGTTTCTTTATTCCATCCAGATTTTCCAACAGTGAGAAAATACTGCATCATCACTGATTATTTACGACCTTCGACATGTTGCCCATCTCTTGACATGCATATTGGATATCACTTCACATACACACACTGACACAAAAGAAAAGGTATTAAAAATTACAATTCCAAATTACCACTCAAACCAACAACAGTGAACTTCTCACTCCATTATGACTAATAGTCTAATACTATTAAATGGACATATGTCTGCTTCATGTGGTGTGTAAAATAAAGGTCTAATACACAATAAACAAATATTCTGCCAGTCCAACAACAAAAAGGCATGAACTGCATGGATCATTTGGGGTTAGCCACAACAATGCTCTGTATACGTACGCATGAAATTTGAGTATGACACCAACAAAGCGTCCTGCAACGTTCCAACATGAATTCTCTAAATAATACTGGAGTTCTCCATGATAATCTAGGATTCTCTTTATCTTGTAGGTTTCTCTAAAATTCTACTGATGTTAGATAATTCTCGGATATTTTCATAGTAGAACCTGAACTAGAAAGTCCCTATGCCATACCTCAGTCGTTCCAAGCAGATGGATATGTAAAGGTACCTCAATCGCAATCCATCCAACAAATCGAAGAAACCATCAAGTAATAAAAAGAATCCTTTCTCTAGAAATCCTCTGAGATATTGTGTTCATCTTCCATCCAGGTCCCTTCTCAAGCAAATTTTAACTAACCTAGTCATTCTGTAGCGCCAAAATTCTACTTCTCAAAGCATACTTATCTGCATCCACATCCACCCGCCCAGGGGTAGGGGGAGATGGGGATGTTGAGGTGTTGTTCAGTAATTCTAAAAATTATACATGTCCTCACAATCGCTTTACAAATTTGACTTTGTTTATTTTACATATGATAGTACTACCTAGGGGTGTTCCAAACTCATGTCTGAACCATGAAACAAACAAATTAAACCGGTACCAGCAGTTCGCTTCTCGCTTCTAGTTTTATTAATTTTTGCCTTTTTGGTTCTCAATTCTGTCCGATTATGTTGTTTTTTTCGTTGTAAAAAACTGGAAAAACAAGGAGCGGTACCAGACTACTGGTACTACACAGTCCGGTCCTCAGTTTGCGGTCCACATTAAGATAGTATACAGCCATTTTAAGCCACAATTTTGAACAGAAACTAAATTACTTCCACATAGATCAGATCATCAGACCAAAACTACAGATGTAAAGGTCTTGGCAGCTCCACATTAAGAGCGGTTTGTTGCTAATTGGAAGCATATCAAATATAATACAACACAAACATGACATGATTTCATGGTAAAGACGTAAAGCTTTGAATTTATTTTCGTCCATCATGTAAAAAAAAAAAGAAACCATAGTGCTCCCAAGTTTCAATCACGATTATAAACCGTTGTATCTTTTATAAGTTAAGAGTTGCTTTCAAGCCAACCACTCTCTTACTTCGCCTCAAATCAAACCATCATCGATTTAATCCCATTTGAAGAATTTGAAAGTGATCACATGCTTCTTAAACAATCATAACAATAAATTAAAAGGCACGGACTTGCAAGATCATTTATCACTCGTGTTTCCGTACAATTAGCACTTCATCTTCGTTTTCCCTTGCATTATTATCTTTATGTTGAGAAAAGCAGTGCACGAGAAGTTAACACACGCAACCGCACAGAAAAGAACAACCCATATTTGTGGTTTGGTCCTAGAATGACCTATGTCTACGGTCGCACCAGCGAGTCTCTCTATTAACATCGGAATATCGGATTATGATTAGAATTATATCAGGATCAATATTTATAGGAAACAACAATTGGAAGTAAGGAAATCCTTAATGGGCGCCCCTTGGCCCCATAAAAAGGATGGGAAAAAACATAATAATTATCGTAACACAACCAATTTTTTTTTGGTAGATGTAGTGCATACCATACTTCGGATTCTTAGATCGGCCACCAGTTGGGTTTAATTGGCTTTTGTAACCACTAAAAGGGTAGTTGTAAACGAGTCGCTGCATGCACTTCACTTCGAGAATATATGTAAAAGAAAACCCAGGGGAGGGGTACTGACCTGAAACATATTCCGCATGGTCTGAAAACTCATTCTTCCTGCGTTATTCAGGGGAAAAAAAACAAAACAGTTAGGAAACCGTATTTTGCAAATTCTAAAACCCTATGAAGTGCAGAGTTCAAGAATACATGAAAAGGTGAATTTACAAAGATAGAGTGGAGAGCAATTGTGGTGGTTGTACCTGTACAGATATTTTCCGGTGACAATCAATGGGGAAAATAAATCCAACACAATGGGACCCAGTAACACTCAATCAAGACTCCGAAGTGCTAATGATTTGGTTGACAAATGATGATGGATGAGTATTACTCCGTATTATGTGTATGTACTGTGCGTTTTATGAGGGAAGAGAGGGAGATAAAGGAATTCGTTCGCCGGGAACGGCTGTGGAGGAGGTGGCTGGATTATTGGAGTGGGGGCGCATATGGAAAAAGGTCAAAAATGATTTTAATAATTCTTCTCTCAATTATGAAATTGGTTTCACAAACTGCCCCTAAACTATATGATAACCTGCAGTCTAGTCCTTACTTTTCTATTTATATCAATTTCACCCATTTGCCGACTTTGATTTTCAAAAAGGGGTCGTTTGGTTTGCAGATTCATTGAGATTTGCATTTAAAATTTTGTGTTTAGTTTGAAAATGTCAGCCAGGATTTAGGATGTGTTTAGTTTCAGAAAATTTCTGAAATTTCTATTTCACTTTTCAAGAAAAATGAAAATTTGTTAATTTAATAACAATTACTAAAATTTTCATTTCACTTTTTAAAATACTATTTTTTTATACTTTTTCTCTTACTTTTCTATCACATACCATATATTTATTTTCTATATTTTCTTTCTTTCTCTTACTTTTTAATCACCTACCATATATTTATATTATTTTTTACTAATCTATCACCTATCTCATTTTTCTTAAAACTAAAAACTTATTTTACATATCATGTTTGGTTGGAAAAAAAAAAGAAGGAAACTAATTTCATTTAGCATTTGGTATTCCCTCAATCTTCTCTTTTCATCGTTCTCCCTCTGCCCCAATTATTATATAATCCTTAAAACTAAGTTTTTTATAATCCTTTCATTTATTCGTTCTGACATTTATAAATTTTGTCATTTTCAAATCTTATCATATAAAATTTTCTTCGATCCAAACGGCACCTTAGACTCATGTTACCTTACATTGTTCAGTTTAACATTTTTTTCTAAAACATACTGCAAATTCTTTGACGATATCTTGATAAATAAAAATACTGCATAATTTAAATACTTTGACATAATACAAATCTCAGATCAAAAAACTTATAAACTAAACACCCCCTAATCTATTTATCTTGTTTATTTTCAGGGTGTTATCTTCCCCATTCTTTCATTTAGTTTTCTCCTTATAATATAATCTAAAATACAATAAACTTTCAATTATCTTTATTTGTGATTTTTAAGTGAACTTTAAGAGCACAATGTTAAAGATTTTTTTCTTCGTTCTTTATTTGTGTGTGTCTCCCTCCACAAGATAGTTCTTATCTTAGTCATAAATCTTTTTGATGGGGATCAATTTGTATGTGTTTATGATGATGTTGATAGCATAAAAATACATGCCCACATACAATGTGGACCATTTGATTTTTTAGGGGACTAAACATGACAGATCTATTATAAGCTGGGGCTAAAATTCAAAGGCATTGAAATGCGTTTAATGGCGTATTTTATGTTCAACTGTTCAAAATTCAAATAGAACTACAGGACTTTGAAATCTTGAATGATGGTCGATCAGATGATGTACATGTTTTCAACTTTCCTTAAAAGAAAAATAATCATCATTGCCAAAGAAAACTAATAATTTTTTTATATCTTATCTTGTCGTCAATATAACTTCTTTAAAATTTTATTCTAAGTAATATATAAACTAATATCAATCAATCAATTTAATAAATGTTTTAAATTTTAAAATCTATTTTCATTCTTAAAATTTTGTATTAATATTAATATTAGTTTAGTATGTCAACGTAATCGATTGAAATATTCTTTATCGTCAAATAGAAAAATGAATTACAAGTTTTTTCGTACATGAGATCGTGATTATAGGCTATTTATTATTGAAAAATAAAAATATATCTAAATATTGATTATAATAATATTCGATCGTATAATTGATACATTACGATATTCTAATGTTGAAAATATTGTCTTCAAATTGAAATAAATCATGATTTTATCTACATTACTTGTTCATTATAATTAACATATAACACATTCAAATTCATAATTTTAATAAATTTATAAATTTCTTTATGTTATTTTAATGTCAATATTATTAATCTTATTTTTAATAATATTAAGCTTTTATATTCTAACAAAACAAAAATTTATTAATTACACCCATGTAACTTATTAATTATACGCTTGTAATACATGAGTTCTAGGTTGTCAACATTGAGATCTTACATATGATTGTTTTCTTCTTTGTAAAATCAGGATCATAAGATCAGATTGAGATAATAATATCCTGCCACAAAATCATTAGTTTTTAAAAAAAGATCCTAGGTACTATTTAACATTATGAACTAATTATATAACACTTCAAAAAAAAACATTTATACATTAAATGAAAAACAACACGTGTTCATATTTAAATGTTTACAGTAATGCAAAAAAAAGTCAATCAAACTTATGATCTTACAATTCAACCCACTATCTTAAAGGGTAAATCATTTAATATAGAAAAAATGTAGGAATGGATCAGTAAATGGTCCTACGATCTTGAAAACAATCCTATGGGGAAAACATGTAAAAAGGTTAGGGCTATGCAAAGATAGAATTGGATCGGTGACCGATTACACAATCCTACCATCGATCTCGCTAATGATCCTGCTAAATATCAATCACGTACCGATCCTGATTGAAATCAAAATATGGGATCGACCTATTCTAAGATCTTAATCGCAATCTTAATAATCATGCTTGAGTTAATAAACTAGTTTGAAACATGCAAGGCTGCGAGTTCTATGAATTTATTTTTAGGGTTAATATTGGAAAAACTCTATAAACTTTTCTCATTTTCACGATTAAGTCCCTAGACTTTTTTTTCCGATTGTTTAAGTCCCTAAATTATTTTTGTATTATTCAAAAGTATATATTTTTTACCGGCAACCGGATGAGTGGGTAAAACACAACCAATAAAAAAAAAGGTTTAAGGACTTAATCGCTAAAACATGTAAAAATAGTGAGTTTTTTGGATAAGACAAAAATACTTAAGGGACTTAAGCAATCAGAAAAAAAGTTTAGGGACTTAATCACAAAACTAGGAAAAGTTTATTGGGTTTTTTCGATATTAACCCTTTATTTTATTTGGAAAGAAATCTTTATTTATATTAATCAACTTAATTTACAACTTCTTAAATAAAACTTCAACTATTTTCATCAACTGTTAAAAGTTAAAGGAGCGGACGACAGATGACAAATGTTATAAGTCTGTTACTTAATATTGAATTATCTCATCATTCAAATACGTCTTACTGTCTTATGAGTGCTAGCATGACTTTAATAGTCATAATCGTATAATTATTTAAATAAACTTATATCATTTAAAAGTGTTCATGACGTAGAAAAATAATATATTTTATCAATTATTTCATTTTATGTTATAGATATTATAGGTCGTCTCGTGGATTTAAGCCATGTGTCATAAATAAAAATTAGGTTCCTAAATATGATTATGATAAAATCTAAAATATATTAATAATACAAATATTGTTATAATTAAGTATTCTAGAAAATAATACAAATATAACAAAATTTGTTCATTTAATTTATATGACGTCTCCAACAAATTAAATGAGTTTTTTTTTAATGCTCAAGATTTTAAAGACCGAAACATATTTTGAAATCCTTTAATGCTACAATAAAATTTATACCTCATAAAACTTATACATATTGATAAAGAAAGTTTTATGTCATATAGTGTTCTCCCAATAAACTTCATCTTTAATTTTTCATTTTTTTCTTTAAATAAATCTATTAATTTTCTAAATAATTATTGTTTAAATAAATAACAAAAAATAAAATTTAGAGTTGCTACTTAATTTTTATAATTTTGATTAAATTTTACTAACTAATATCAAATTTTTCATTAAAAAAAATGCAAATTTAAAATGTTATCTTAAATTAAAGTTAAACTGCGACTTTCAATATCAAATTTTAATCATAATTATATATTAAAGTTATTATAAAATACAATTCAAACTATACTTCCATACGTAGTTGTTCTATTTATCATTTACACGACTTTTAATTTTACAGTATATGTGATTTTAATTTTTTTTATACCATTTAACATTAATGTCTTATTATTGTTTTATTATATTTATAATAATATTTAAAGTATTTACATATTTTTAAAAAGTAATTATATTTGTTTATCGGATACGAAAAATTGGTCAACAGATTGCAACTCGTTCATTAAGTTGCAAGTCAATTCTTTTTTTTTTTTGAAAAAAACCTTATTTTGATAAATTTTAGTCAGTTAGGGGTTTTTGTACAATAAAAAATGTTTGGGGTTTTAATCACAAAAATTGTCGAACTTAAGGATTTTTTACACAAATATCCATTTTACATACTCCTATTTTTGGTTAAAATGATCTAAATGTTTGTAACTTTGTTTATTTTGATTTATCAATTGTTAGATCCGTTTTCCGACAAACGATTTGTCAACTACTTTTAAAATTCGTTTTAACTTCAAAAATACTATAAATTCATAACTTCCACACACCCAATAATCAACCAACACCACCAATTTTATAGCTTATAACTTGTAAGTTTGATAAAGGTTCCTTGACCGACATTTAGCCATTTAGGGGAAAATAAAATAAAGCCTCTGTTATTTTATTGTTTTTCAGAGGTTTTATCTATTTTCATAAAATCTAGCCAGGTACCATCTATTCTTTGAGTCGACCAATTCACAAGGTGTATATACATACATTTACCAAATGAAACAGACCAATGACGTTTTGTTTCTTTAAATTTTTCATAACACACTTTTATCTTATCGTTATATTTTATTTAGCCGTTTTATAAAAATGAATTTTGTTTAGTCCTATTTTAACATTTTTCTTACACATTTAAAAAAGATAAATAAATTATAGCTATGACAAACAACATTATTATTCTTGTAATTTTTATGATAATTAAAATGTAAATATTTTAACTTTAAGTTTACATACATTTTATATAACCAATTATTTATTAAAAATTTATTACACGTACATTGATAAACTAAGAAGACCAACAAACAAAAGTCTAAGGGCTAAGGCATTATAAAAACATACATAAGGAGATATGCAAGGGAAAACTACATCACACTCCAATCAAATTAGCTAAGTTCATTTGACTTCTCAATTTTTATATAAAAAGAGGCACAAATTTAAATGTTTGCCTTTTTTATTTTAATCTTAGTTTCCTTTTAATTACACTTTAATTTTCTTTCTCCGTTTCTTAAAAAATGATTGATGTAAAGATTTATCAAGTAAATCATAATCATAATATATTTGATTTAATTAATAATTTTTGAACTATTTGATTTAAATGTAAAGATCAAGCCATTTAGTAATGGTTTAATTATTCATATACGATAACCGAAACCAAGCACGTACGAGTTTAAGATTGGTTGAGTTGTCGAGCCCTTAATTAAGTGGTTCAAATATGCAATTTATGATGAGTATTCCATATTAAAATCGATATTTTATGATTCACACATACATTTTAGGATTTTTATATTTTATGAGATTTACAGAAACTTTTTTAAATTGATAGACTTTTATGGAAACATTTTGATCCAAGATTGTAATACAAAAATGTTAGGCGTGGTTTTTTTGTATAGTTTTCCAAAAAAATATACATCGCTTACGTGACCCATGAAAATTTCATAATTTTCACAAACTTGTAAAATTTTGTTGTTCGTTTCTTTATAATGTCTTCTAAAGATAATTAAATAAACAATTGGAAGAATCTTAAAATTGAATAAGCCATTGTTAATAAATTGTATTAGTGGAGGACGTATAAAAAATTATTCACCTTCTTGAAAAACTATTGGACTTTTTGCTTTGGTTCAGACTTTAAAGATGAAAATGTTAGGGTCAAAAGAATGCAAATAGGCAAAATTTTAAAAAGAAAAACACGTAAACGTATAAATTTTTAAACAACCTATTAAAACAATACCAGAATATGATATTCTAATATTGTTTTAAAATCTACTTTTTGAGTTTTTGTTTAGCGTCTCACATGAAAATGTTTATGAATTACACATTTATACATTTATGTCTTATTTAATATATTATTTTCACCAAATTAATTCAAGTTGTCTAGTGTTATTATATAACTACTAAAATGACAATGTTCTTTTAAATTGAGATTTCTCTTTGTAGTTTGTACAGTTGGACTAGAAATCCAAACTTGGCCAAAATATCTCCCCATTGACAGAATCAATTAGAGGTGAGCATGGATAAGTTTTGTTTGGTTTTTAGCCAAAACCAAACCCGAATCAAGATTTTCAGTTTTTAAAATGAACGAACTGTCCGGTTTTCAGTTTCTCGGTTGGTTTTTCGATTTGCATACGTTTCGGTTTTTTGGGTTTAAATCCGAAAAACCTTACGATATTTTTGTACTAAAATTAGATTTTCTTTTATTTGTGTTTTTCTTTATTACATGTGGTCTTTATTTGATAAATGATTAAAATATTTACATTGAGTTTTAATAAACTTAGATATTTTGATTTATTAAAATTGGATATTAATTAATAGTTAGTTAGTTTGGCTTATTAAACTTATGAGTTGATTTATTAAAAAAGATGATAGTTTTTTAACATAAGCCTGAAATAAAATATCACATCATTTTCAACATGGTTATATAGCCACACATATTAAATTATACATTTTCATTAATAAAAAGATAACATAAGATTTAAAATGGTAAAATGACGCTTATAGGCCTGATAAAGCTGTAAAACAAAAGTATGTTGGTTTTTTTTAACACAACCCTTATCTTTTGCATTCATGATTTCAACTATTTATTTTAAAGTATTATTCAAGTATTTATTTATTTATAATAATGATTAATGACCTAAATAGAAAATAATTGATAAAATGGAACAAAATCAAAAGTTTATTATTATGCTATAATAATATTGATAGTTTGTTCAAGTATGAGAATGGAAAGTATTTATAAGTTCAATGGCAATATAAAATAGCGTTGAAGCCATATAAATGTAATGTATTTTTTTAAAATCATCAAAATGATTAATTTATTGTTTTTAATCTGGATGATACCGGTACTTGAATATGACCTGACAAAATAATACATGTGACCGATTACTTTGTTGGCGTGTTATTTTTTTTTGCTGGGATGTCACAAATGGTTGCACTCATATGTATATGTGACAATAGGCTTTAGGCCTTATAAATGCAACAAATATTTCTTTATTTTACTCATATGCACATTATTTTTTAAATGATATATGTATTTCAATATGACAGATCAATATGATACTTGTAACCCAATTTATGCTAACATGTCAATTTTTTTTACTTTTTCAACAAGACTTGTTGAGTCATAACATATGATTTCATTGAAGAAAACTTACACAATTGAATTTGGTTTGTATGATTTAACTATCGCGATAGTATTCACGGGGTTTTTATGGAGAGGCTTTAATGAGATGTTCATATGTATGGTCCGGTGATCTCATCAAGACAACACAGTCATTGTTAACTGGTAAAATCAGTTGTAGCTATCAAAAACATCAACAAGGAATTTTGACTACATGTATAATTTGAATGAAGTTGTTGGTGTTTCATAACTTTTAAATTACGTATCAATATGATTTTTAAAAGAAAATGTTACGTCAACGTTATTAACTTGTAGGACTGGTGATCGATTATAAAAAGATTAATCAAAATTGAATATAAATATCATTTGGATCATATTAAGAAATATCATTTGGATCATACATATTAAGAATAATCGATTATTTAAGTAAAATTTGAGAAAAGAAAATTACATTTACATGACTTTAGTGTTAATGATGTTTAAATGCAAACTATAAACAAAACAAAACAAAGATTTGGAAGTTTGGAAGAAAATGAAGGTTGGAATTTGAAGTCAAAAGGTGAAAAAAGGAACACGTGTGGATTGTGGATTCTTCCACATGATGATTGAAGGATTGTCGATGAAGCTCCAATCGGTCGTCGTCATCTTCATCTCGGCTCCTACCGCCCTTTGACTCCATGACACGCAATCACTCGCCTGATTAAAATATGACGATGTCGGCGGCAAGTATTCACTTCCGATCCCACTACCACGACACCGCCTTTCCTTCCTCTCTCCAGATGTCACCCTCTTCATCCACCACTATCCACCGCCTCTGCTTTCAACTTTCCTTCCGCCGTCTTCCTCCATTTCGCTTGACCTCGGTCGTTGGGATTAGGGCTTTCTCCGACATCTCTATTACTGGCGAGAAGGTTTCTAATAAGCCTCCGATATGTACCGCTGACGAGCTACACTATGTTTCCGTTGACAATTCCGACTGGAGGCTTGCCTTATGGAGATACCATCCTTCTCTGCAGCCGCAGGTTTCTTATTTTTTTTTTAATAACCTTCTCACAAATGGAGTCTCATGTATGACTTCTGATGTTTCTTTCTTTCATTTTTTGGTGGTGCTTCTTGTCTGCATACTGCATTTGTTTGACTTACACGCTAATCCTTCATGAAATTACAGGCGAAACCGAGAAAGCATCCGCTGTTGCTGTTATCAGGGGTGGGGACCAATGCGATCGGCTACGATCTCTCACCTGGGGTGAGTTCTTTTGGATCTCTCACCATCAGTTTGTGATTGGTAATCACCACCTAGGATTATTTTCCCTTTTTTTATTCGGAAGATTGAGAAGATGCGAGTATTTTGCAGACTAATATATAATCTTGATAACTTAAACGCTACTTCTTCACACTGTCTAAAATGAACTAAAAAAACACTTGGGAAGCAACATATATGGACTTTCATGAAGTAGATTATTTTTCCCTTCTTTTAATCGGAAGATTGAGAAGTTGGCCAGAATTTGCAGACTGATTTATAATCTTGTTAACTTAAACGCTACTTCTTCACACTGTCTGAAATGAACTAAAAACACTTGGAAACCAACATATATGAACTTTCATGAAGTAGATTATTTTTACCTTTTTCTTTCCGGAAGATTGAGAATTTGCTAGTTTTTGCAGACTAATTTATAATCTTGTTAACTTAAACACTACTTCTTCACACTGTCTAAAATGAACTAAAAAAACACTTGGAAAGCAACATATATGGACTTTCATGAAGTAGATTATTTTTCCCTTTTTTTTCCCCGAAGATTGAGAAGTTGCGAGTTTTTGCAGACTAATTTATAATCTTGTTAACTTGCTACTTCTTCACACTGTCTAAAATGAACTATAAAACGCATGGAAAGCAACATATATGGACTTTCATGAAGTAGATTTGATTCCGTATAGGTATAGGACAGTTCCAAAATTATGATATGATTGCCTCATAATGAATGATCCACCCATGGTGGACGTTAGTTAGGCTTTTACAAATATAATATTATACTTCTTATTCCTGTTAAGGAGTCATTTATAATTTTTCAAGTGAAATATGATGTGTTAAAGGAAGAACCTGTGCAAATTTTTATATGACCAATTCAATGAGTGATGAATCAAATGGGGGGGAAAAACCCATTATCTGTAAGAACATGTCTTCAAACTCACATCCAACTGGCTGTTCTGCTCTGGAATGCACACATGATTTACTATTTTTTAAAAGGACATGTCCATAAGATGATAAGATATTGTTCTTAAAACAACCAAGGCCTTTTAAGATCACATATAGCAACTAAATATTTGGAGAGTAGAGTTGTTACGTGTCATGTTAGCATGTCCAGTCTGTCATTTGTTGTCAAAGATATACTCTTTCCACCGGTCCATCCCTAAAAAGTGTGTTGTTGGCTTTTTTGACAAATCAATTAATTTTGAGTTGATACTGATTATGTGTGAAGATTTTTTGTTACGCAGGTTAATTATTAACGATCACTGTGAAATTTAAGAATGCCTTGGTTTGAAATTTCACCAATTAAATGTGTACTTCATTTTGTAGTAAGACCAGTTGCATTTTCAAAGCATGCAGTTTCCAGTGACATTTTGCCTGCAAATATATAATACGATAAACTTGACTCCCTGTTGTTCCAGTTGCGAATCTCTTTTACAATTTCTTACTTCTTTGAGCCTTATCTTCATTATTGAATGCATCATCGAAATCATTCTTTAGATGAATGTGATGCCCGTGTTCATACCTTAGATATAATATTTTTGGGTAAACACATCAGCCATTTCCTTATAACATCGACGAGCATAATTACGTCATTTGCTTGCAGTCATCTTTTGCCCGTTACATGTGTGAACAAGGATTTGACACATGGATTCTTGAGGTTCGAGGAGCCGGGTTAAGCATGCGTGTCTCACATCCCAAAGATATTGAACAGTCTGCCCATGCAATATCGAAACAGATGGAAGCCACTGCTGTGTCTGGAGCAGAAAATGTCTCATCTGCTTCACAGTCTTCAGCTAGTACTGAAAGTACCCCTGTGAAATCAGGGGTTACTATGACTAACCAAGACCCAACGGAAATACCAACCCTATGGGAGGAATCAGTTTTGGTCACCAAGTTAACTGAAACTCTTATAACCTTATCAGATAGAGTATCTGGCTTTCTCAGTGAAGGTCAATCGCGACTAATATCTGCTACTTTGTTTGACCAGTTTTCGAAACTAGTAGGGGATTCTTTTCTAGCAGAACGATTTAATGAGATAAGGAAAAACATTTTAAGTTTGTTGGAAGTAAGGCAAAACTCTGCTGTTGCAAGCCAGATAAGGGATCTGAGTCAAAAGTTAATAAATATTATTGAAGAAGGTCAACGTTCAGTCTCTCCCCCACTGTTTGATCTGCAAGAGCGTTTGACCACAACCATGGAAGATTTCCAGAAGCAGTTGGAAATGATTGTGCAGTATGATTGGGATTTTGATCACTACCTTGAAGAGGATGTTCCCGCTGCGGTGAGGTGGCATATTCCTATGTCAGAGAACCTATTAAACTTCCATATGCTTTTTCATCTCTAAAGATGTATTATAATTTGGTCTACCTTTTTTCTCAGCTCTTCATAAAAATATATAATGATCTTCTTTCTAAGTACAGATGGAATATATTAAGGCCCATACTCAACCAGACGATGGTAAATTGGTTGCTGTTGGACACTCCATGGGGGGCATTTTGCTATATTCCATGCTATCACGATTTGGTAAAATTGCATAAACTCTACATGAAAAAATTATTTCCTTTCTGCAGGCAAAAAGTACATCTTTCCTGGCAACTGCATGAATAATCAAACTTGTGAGACTGTATAGTTCACTGACCTATGTACACTTTTTTGGTGCTTTTATTATTGCATCATTGCATATATGACGTCTTGTTAAACTTTTCTCCCATTCATAACATAACATTGGCTGTATGAACTCTTTGAGCATTGGATTATATTATAGTATCTATATTTAGTTATGACTTGATAGGATATTCAGCTCTTGTACTTTCCATTAACTTACATCGTTCGACCCAAATCATGTTATTTTGTTTTTTAGTGCCTGATTTTAGTTTGTTGGATATAGAAATCCACAATGATTCTTAAATCTTGTGATTTTCTAATGATTAAAGCATCCGAAGGAAGAGAACCAGGGTTGGCGGCAATTGTTACTTTGGCATCTTCACTTGATTATACGTCCTCAAAATCAACACTCAAATTGCTCTTACCACTTGTAAGTAAATATTTCCTGTGTCCCACATCTGATTCCCTCCTGCTTGTTTCCCTACTTCATGTCCTTGGCGGAATTAGTTAAGGACTTCTTTCTAGTGTTTGTCCACTCTTTAGTGTTATCTCGAGCCTATAACATGTAAACTGATTGTTGAGTTATTGTTATTCTTGTGCAGGCTGATCCTGCACAGGCCCTCAATGTGCCTATTGTTCCTTTAGGGGCTCTGCTAACAGCTGCTTATCCATTTACGTCTCGTCCTCCTTATGTTTTGTCCTGGCTTAATCATATGATATCGGCACAAGACATGATGCATCCAGAGTTATTGAAAAAGCTCGTATTGAACAACTTTTGTAAGTATGGAATTTGTCGTCTTCCTTTTAATATGAATCTACATTGCTTTACCCAGCAGAATATAGTATAAAAATAGCACATTAGAGGATGTAAAACCCGAGTTGAATTGGTAGTCGTGAGATTGGTCTCTCTTCATGATTTTCAACGACCTTAGCATTATTGCTGACCTTTGTCTGTTGAGAATTTGTACCACATAGTACCATTACTCTGACCTTTTTCCTTTGACAATTTCCAAAACTGTTGTCTGTTCCACGGATAACCAAACGGAGGACGAAGCACCAAATACAACACAAAGATTTATGTGGGTCACTCCATTGGGGTACATCAAAGAGAAGAAGGATACTTGGTATACTGATAATACAATGTAGGTAAATGATACATAGATACACTGATGTAGGTTTCAAGGCATCCTCCTGAGACATGTATTTTATTTAGAACAAGAAAAATTGTTTAAAAAGAGTGACTTAAACAATTGTTTATGTGACAGTTCCCCGGAGCAGATTTTCTGTACCAAGTACAGTAGTGTTCTCTATTTGGTAGTAGATGTAGCATTCTATATAACATTGTGCTAAGATGGGGGAATACCAATATGGATTTGGAGTTTAGACATCATTCTGGAGTCTGGACACTATGAAGGCATTGATATTCTACTTCTTTGGACTTTTAGGGCTTCTATAATCACAAAAGGGTCTATATTCTGGCAGGTACCATACCTGCTAAACTCTTGCTGCAGCTGACATCAGCATTTCGTGAACGTGGTCTGTGTGACCGTAGCGGGACGTTTTTCTACAAGGATCATATTCACAAAATAAATGTCCCTGTCTTGGCAATTGCAGGGGATCGAGATGCAATATGCCCACCTGAAGCTGTACAGGGTATGTATTGAAGTAGAGGTTTACTCACAAATATACATTTACAGCGCTACACAATTGGCAGGGTGTTCTGTTATATTCTTACAATCCCTGTTATCATTACATAATTACAGCTAGAATTTTTATTTATCATCTTAGTAGGGAGTAAAGAAATTATTTATCTTAGAGAACATGATGGCAGGGTATTGGTAAAGGCCATCAGTTTGATTGTTAAATTGTTTCCTTCCTCCAATGAACAAATAAATTTGACAATGCTGTTGCTGGTGATTGGAACAGAAACCACAAAGCTGATTCCCAAGAATTTGGTCACATATAAACTTTTTGGAGAACCAGACGGCCCACATTATGCCCATTATGATTTGGTTGGTGGGCGATTGGTATTCCCTATTACTCTTGGGGATCTTGTTTTTTCTACATGTTCTAATGCATTTCAATCTATAATGGTCCTTAGTGATGTCCATTTTGAATGCAGGCGGTGGATGAAGTGTATCCCTCCGTAGTCCAGTTTCTTGATTGTCATGATTATTAAGGAGCTTCATATGGTGATTGGCTGTCGGAAGGTATACGTAGAAGCATCATCCCTATCACCAGAATGTAGATATCCTGTGAATTTTATGTGTTCTTGGTAAGGTGTTGTATCATAATTCATTGCCTGAAACCGCATAGACTTAGATAATTTGTATGGATGCTGTCATGAAAAGTTTTTAACCTGCCAGATGATGCAGTGTAGCAAAATTCATCCAGGCAAAGGGCAATGGTATTGTAAAGGTGAAATATTGGGGAGGTTGAAATTTGCGCCTTTCTAAATGAATTATTTATGGTAAATTTGTTATGATGCGTAAACTAAAAACACTGTGTGGAAAAAATGAAAGCGATAAAAGACCTTGTAGTTGGTGGTACTAGAAAAGTAAGTTCAAATTCATGCAAGTGTTTCTTAAGACAAAATTGGTGCTTTTCATTTGAGATCCATGAAGCTGCAGATATGCAGATCATAAACTGATGCACAACATGGACATGTTTGCTGATGATATTTGTGCAGGTGCAAATGGAGAGGGTGATAAAAATGGAAGATTTGATGGCTGGGGCCTTAGGAATGATCAATATGCAGCATCAACTTCAACTTCAACTTCTTTTAGAGGTAGGCTTATCATTATCACACAAATGTGAAATGTGTGGGTGACTCATGAGTGGTGGGTGATCTTTTGACAAGGCCACGCCACAACGGTTATCGCTTTTGTATTTTATTTTGGCCTCACCATCTTTCTCTTGCACATGCGTGATGGGCTAAGGTCGAGACGTAAAAAAAAAAAAAAAAACTTATTATCATTTTATTTCGTTTTCGGGTATGGTTTTTTCTTTCTACTTTTCAGTTTTGGTCGCTTTTTTCCTCTCGTAAAAGTCATGAAAATCAAGACTGGAGGGGAACCTGTATCATTTGGGTCCATTTTTAACAATTTTTTGTTTGGGTTTGATTTGTCTGATTTTGAACCACATGTATTTTTTTTTTTTTTGGGTTTGTTTCTGGTGATATTAAATCGTTGGCTTTTAATTGAAGAAAACATCAGTGAAAGATTGTGTATAAACTACGATTTTTGTGTTTCGTTCCTCCATGTTTTTTTTTTTCCAAGAAAAGTCCTCAATTTAATTTTTTTTTCATGGTTTTGTGAAATTTGACTATTAGAGGCAGATTATAACTGATAAATCGGGTTTTCAAAAATGAAAAACCAGGTTCTAATAGTCAAATTTCACTGAACAAAAGAGAAAAAATTAACTTAAGGATTTTCCTGAAAACGAAAAATAACATGGAGACGAAAATATAAAAAACGTGAATACAGGTTGGTTTTATGTTTTTGGGTTAAGCAACCGATGATTTTTGACTGTTGTTGATCAATCAACTCCAATAAGCTTGTACAATTCATTAATGTATACATGTATTCAACTGTTTTTCATTTATATGTATATTATGCACACCCCTTCAACATGAAACAAGTATGGTTTTAACATTTATTTACGTTTCTTTTCCTTGACACGCCCTCTTGGGACCTTGTTTAGGACCTGAGCATCGAATTTCTTCAACACCTTTTTCGCGTCTCTGCTCCCTTTGATTACAAGATGGTCGACCTCCCTCTCATATTGTTCATACAAAGCCGGTAAAGTTCCAAGGCAAATGACACCTACATAAGAAATAGAAGTTTGAAAAAAAGAATAGATAATTCGTGCATCATGTGGTAAGAACTTGAAGTTAAAACTTACAAAAGAACAAGAGATTCAAAGAAGTGAAGTAATTTCCAATAACCGAAATTATCCACAATGATGCGATCACCTGCAAAAGAAATTTTAATTCACATGAAAAATTCTCTTAAGAATGGTTTTAATGTATCTAGTTATCGTTAGTATGCGCATGCGTGTGTACCAAGAAAAATTCGATGAAGTTTTCCCCACTTGAGATCTCATAGAATCGAAGCAAAAGCCAATTAACTTTCCTATATAGCCATCTAAACGCGGATTCTTGTATGGTTATCTCATGAATATCAGGAAGATCCCTGATCAAAAACCATTTTAGAATAGATTATTTCTCTTGATCGATTCGATCACTTGATAAATATATATATAGAAATGAAAGTATAAGGGTTAAAAGACATTACCAATCAGCAAATTTGGCTGCTGTGTAGGTGATGAAGAGCATCAACATTACAAGGATTGAGATGTGGCTAATAAGAGAGACAAAGCTGTACTCGACTACTTCAAAGAGAAACCAAACCATCGTAACCCCTAATAGAATTGCCGCAGACACACTTCTATTCCTCCATAGAAGTAGGTCCGCAACTAAAACATAAATCGAATCTCGTATCAATAAAAACTACCAATTCGTTGCTTGTAAGAAATCTGATTAACATTATATATAGGGTAAATTACCAAGAAAGTTAATATAAAATTCAAAAATTGATAACATAACGCTCCCTTTTTGGTAAAAGAATAATATTTGATTATCTTTCTTGGCTTAAAATTTGAATTTCGTGTCCTTTTGTCTGCCAAAATAGAAATTTACATTACCTTTCTCGGCAAATTTTTTTTTACAATACCTGTATTGTCAAATTTTGTATTTTATATTACATTTCTTGGTAATTTTTCAATATATATAACAAAGCAAAAGAATTATGCATGTGAAATACATAAAATTAAATGTAGATAGTGACCATGGTATATATATTTCAAAAACAAGGAAAAAAAACCTTGTCCTCCACCAAGTACAGAATGTAAAGATCTTTCACGGCCAAACAATTTGGTGGTCGGAACGTTATTATCATTGGAGTCTTCTAATTCGGAAGAAGAATATATCGGCATGTCTAAAAGGATTATGTGTGTTATTGATTCATTTGGATTTAACGAAAGATGCATAGTTTATATAGTTAAAATTAGGGTTCTAAGCTTTGTACTCAAGAAATCATTAAAGTTGGAAGAAAGGGATGACTTTAGAGACTTGCTTCCTCACAATCACAATCACAATCACAATCACATGAACAAACCTAACAAACAGAATGTTTTCTACTTTTCATTTTCACTTTTATAAATGTTTATTAACACTGCATTTCAGTTGCAGATTTATATTTAGATATATTTATAAGTTAACATATAGATATCGAATTTTATGTATGTATCTTGACAGGCATAGCCCGTTTACACTTTTAGTAGTGGAAAATCTTGATAAAATTTGCAAAAGGTACTTTCAAAAAAAAAAAAAATTATTTTTTCTCGTTCTTCTTTTTCTCTCTATTTCATGAGAAATGATTTTTTTAATAAAAAATTATTTTACTACTAAATATTTAACATGCTCTATATAGAATATTATATAGTATGTGTAGAATGTTATTTAACCCTATATATTTTATGTTAATTAACACCGCTATTCATAATCTATGTAGTAGTTATGTTTTCTATACATTTCATATATTCTATATAAAAATAAATTAATTGGTACAACAATAGCAATATTCTACATAAAATGTTATGTATTCTATATGGATACAACAATGTTAAATTAACTAGTACAACAATAACAATAATCTACATAAATACAAACAATCTTCAATCAATTCTGTATAGAATATTATTTATTCTATATAAAGTATCATATATTCTATATAATTATACAAACCAATCCTACGTAGAGTATATAAAAACACAAAATCATCAAAGTACAAAACCATTAGGAACCGGAACCCCCGATGAACCAATGTACGTATTTTATGCAGATTATCATGTATTCAATGTAGAGTATCATGTATTCTTTCTAAAATATCACTTAATCTATATAGAATATCATAAGGAACTGAAACAGAAAAAAATTCATTTAAGCATTTATCAAACACTTGATATGTAACTTATACAAAATACACCATAAACTTAAATTTAAACGAAAAAAATATACAAATATTGTGAATCATATACAAAAATATTTTTTAAAAAAACATATAGCTAGGTATAACATCTTAGATATAAATATTCTACATAAAATGTTATGTATAATATAGAGAATATAGCAACAACAAATTAACTAGTACAACAATAACAATATTCTACATGGATACCAGTGGCGGATCTAGAGAATTACAACATTGGGGGCAAAAAAAAACTTACATTAAACATAAGGATGATTGAACGATACAATAAAGCAAAATGATAGTCAACGTTATACACTAGCTAGCTAAACAATCTTGGTCATCTAGAGGGATCATTAGGAAGGTCATTCATATCTTTTACACAAATAGGCATTGAATTTGAATTAGACCATGAAATTTTACTATTAGCATTTTTCCTAGAAGATTCTTCACCTATTGATTCGGGTGTTTGATGACGAAGATGATAATTTTCTTTTATAAAATTTTTCCATCTTTCTATAATAATGATTAAAAAAATATTCAATTCAACAACTAGTAAAATCAATTTAGGTCATTTAACAATCCTATAAAGAATTTATAAAACTTAATTCAAGAAGTTCATAACAAATAACAATCCTAAATCAACAAAATAACTTCATAAATCATAAACACATTCACAAAATAACTTCATAAATCATAAAACATTCCCATAGAAATATAGAGTTTTTCACATATAGGGTTTTTAGTCTATTACCAATCATATAGGGTTTTGCACAAATAACAATCATATATGGTTTTTACTTTTTAGTCTATTACAGAAGCTGAGAGCAAGAGCGAGAGACAAATAACAAATTATATAGGGTTTTTACTTTTTAGTCTATTACCGAAGCTGAGAGCGAGAGCGAGAGAAGGAGAACTGAGAAGGTAGAGAACAGAGAGGGAGGCCGGCGTTCGTCCTTCGTGACCTCGTCCAACCATCCAGAGCGAAGCCCTAGCCTCCAGGTGCTGGACTGCTGGCGTTTTTCACAACAGAGAGCAGAGAGGGAGGCGTTCGTGAGTTCATCCAGGGCTGCGCTGCTTCGTTTTTCTGAGACTTCGTCTAGGCAACCAAGGGCTAAGGGCGTGTCTGCGTGAGGCGTCTACACTCCTTCGTATTTCTGTGACTTCGTCCAGGCGACCAAGGGGGCGTGACTGCGTGAGGCATCCAGCAGCCCACCAGGTATTTGAGTTAATGGATTTTGGGCTCAACATTGGGGGCTTAATAAAATTCTGATCGAGGGCCTAATAATTTTCTTATGGACCTTTTAGTAGCAATTTGGAATTTCATAGAGGGCCCAGGCCCCCCCTTTGCAAAGGGTGCGTCCGATACAAGCTAACTACAATCAATTCTGTATAGAATACTATTTATTCTATATAAAGTATCATATATTTTATATTAAAATACAAACCAAATCTACATAGAATACATAAATGATGTGTAATACTTGACAACCAGTTGCAACATTTAAAATTTATTCAACGTAGGTTATTTATCGGTCCACGAGGATTTATAACCGGTTACCCATTGATAAAATCTTGATTTACTGATCTTTAGTTAGTTCAGAGTTGATAATGCAACAAAAGATGGTTTGAGGTTTTAATTACAAAAGCTGACATTTATTCCACAATTATCCCTTTAAAATAATTAGGGATATTGATGGATTATAAAAGGATGAGAAGTGAGGAATATGAAATGCTAAATGAAATTATTTTTATTTTATCAAACATAACGTGAGATGATTTCTAAATAAAAATTTTAAATGATTTGTTGAAATCTCCCGAATGGCAGGCAGGCTAGAAACATTTTGGTTATACAAACAAGACTATCAAAATATCAAATGTTGGAACACCCCAATTTTAAAAGTGTTCGGAAAAGAAGCAATCATTCTGAGTGTATAAATCACACAAAAACCGACACCTAGAAAGCCTCGTTTCTTGGTGGGTTTATCAGTTTCTGAATTAAATTTGAAGAAGTCGGTAAATAAAAAGTCTCCTTTTTGGATCCAGGGAGGCGAAAGAATCAAATGAATCTTCAATGTAATTTACTATATTCTCTCTCTATAATTTAATTTCCCTCGCAGTCGCAGGACATAAAAGGAACCAATTAATTAATCCATTGAAAAATCTTTGTTTACTGTCTGGGGGATGCTGATGTTCCATCCTCTGACCTGGGTTTTATATTTTCATTTAATTAAATATATTCACCTGGTATATGCGATCATATATTTATATATATAGTGTTGAATGTTGGTATGTATATGCAATTTATGTCTTTATTTCTATCTCTAGCGTTGTCAATACAGCTGACGTTTAAATGATTGGGGGAATTGTTTTCAAATTCATAGCTGTAAGTCAATCCGCGTTTTGTTTCCGCGTTGGTTTTTCCTATTTTTGATGATTTCTTTGTTCTTATTGTTTTTCTTACTACAACTGTAATCAGATCTGCATTCATTTTCAAACCTTTCTTGGTGGTAATTGGCACTTTGTTTAGTACAGGAATCTTGAAGTTTTGATTAGCAGCTGTTCACAAATATCATACAAATTCTTTCAAACTGATTAGGTTTTTCCTTTTGTAATTTTGCATGTGGGTAATTTCTTTTTCAACCAAATTCGTGTGTGTAATTTAGCACTTTGCTTGGTGCTTAAATTCTTACAAATTAATTAGGTTATGCTCTCAGATTTGCTTTATATTAAAGTTCTTGCATGTGGGTTTGATCTTAGTTTTGAAATTGTTTTTCTTTTCATTGTGATTCTTGCAGAGGACACATTCAATACGCAGGATTCTTTGTGTTCTTGTTAATGCATGATCCCATAAGGTGATTTTTAGGTGTTTAAGGAAGCATATTTGAACTGGGAATATTGAATGTGATGATTAGAAGTTGAATTCGTATTGGGGGAATTTCTGTAAATCAATTTGGAGAAGAAGGGGTTTTTGAGTTTTCGTCAACTATGGGATTGAGGGTAGAAAGTCATGAACATCACCCTCATCTTGTGCCTTTGGCTGCATTGATGGGTAGAGAATTGAGAAGTGAAAAGATGGAGAAACCATCTGTGAGATACGGGTGTGCAGCTCAATCAAGAAAAGGCGAGGATTTTTTCATGATGAAGACGGATTGTCAGAGACTTCATGGGGATCCTTCTTCGAACTTTTCTGTTTTTGGGGTACGTTGTTCGTTATTTTGCGATGATTAAGCTACTTTATATGCAATTCTGCTACTCTAATTCACGGAATATCACACTGTTTATTTCCTCTAAGAAATGAATGGTATTTTATACATTTAACCAATGGTCAACCATTCCTATTTCCAGTGAATATCAAGATTTTTAGTTTAAAGTTTGGATGGAGTGTTATCTATTGTCATAGAGCGTTGTCACTTGTCTGTGCCCTTGAGCAAAAGAGAATATAAGGGATTTCAAAGACCAAATCTTTATTCTTGTTTCATTTAATATTTCATGGGATGGATGGAGCCTGGAGGGCGTTATGCCATCATTAAGGGCTGTTGGTGATTTTAGTGTCACATTATCATTTTAGTATAATGGAAATAATAAAGTATGTCAAAGAGATCATTTTTAGCTTTAATATAAGTTAGTAGGTGCGGGAGTGCACACTTATATTAATCTAAACTGATTCCGGTGTGACAAAAATGGCGGGGGTCAAGGGGGCTGCGCCTCCTTGCGGGGTTCTAGGGGCAGCGGCCCTAGCGGGGTCCAAGGGGCAGCGCCCCTGGCGGGGTCGAGGGGAGCCGCCCTCGCGGGGCTCGGGGCAGCGCCCCGAAACAAAAACAGATTTAATGAAGGGACCTTAAGAGGGAATATATTATTCTTGAAGGATCCTTTTAATAATTTCTGTTTTTCCTAACCGCCAATTAACCGAAAACATTATCCATTCGGTAGTTTGGACATACAAAAAGAAAATAATATCATAATTATCAGAAGACAGTTTTCGGAATTCGTTTGGATGCCACAAACGAATTTGTTCTTCAAGAATTATCCCTATAGTTTGAATTTCGTGAACCTAGGCATTCAAGGGTCGAAATATCAAATTCGAAAAGTGAATTGATACACGATTCTTGAAGATATCCGTGATTCAGAAACCCTTAATCTAACAAGGGCTTTGCCGCTTTGGTACCTTTGAGTTGGAGATCATAAGAGACTCAAGAAAGATCAACTCTTTAACCTTTGATTTGTTTAAAATTTTAGATTTTTGATGGTCACAATGGGGATGCTGCGGCAATATATTCACGGGACAATCTCTTAGATCACGTCTTGGATGCCATACCCCGTGGTCTGCAACGTGATGAGTGGCTTCAGGCGTTACCTAGAGCGTTGGTGGCTGGTTTCGTCAAGACTGATAAGCAATTCCAAAGCAAAGGCACGACAAATTGCATCCCAACCCCCACCCTTGTCGAATTTCTCGCATAAAAACTAATCATTTGTTGACTTTTTACCAGGTCTAACATCAGGAACCACTGCAACCTTCGTGATTGTTGACAGATGGACTGTCACAGTAGCTTCGGTTGGAGACTCTCGCTGCATTCTTGATACACCCGATGGATCTGTCTCTGTTTTGACTGTTGACCATAGGCTTGAGGAAAACACCGAGGAGTGAGTATAATCTGTCTTCTTTTTTTTGGACTTTCTGGATGTACCTTGACTGGAAACTTTGGTTTGATTTCAAAATACTATTTTTAGAAGGGAACGTGTAACGGCAAGTGGAGGGGAAGTCGGGAGGCTCAATGTTATTGGTGGCCCTGAGGTTTGGCTTTTATAAAGTCCAAGAAGATGGTTCAGTTTATGCTTCGGTAGTTTTTTTTTTTCTTTTCATGATGGATGATTTGTTTGAAATGGTGACAGATTGGACCGCTTCGTTGCTGGCCAGGAGGTTTATGTCTTTCAAGGTCTATCGGGGACATGGATGTTGGCGAATTTATCGTTCCAATACCATACGTGAAGCAAGTGAAGGTAGAGTATGATCAAGCTTCTGTCTTTCTGATTCTGTTAGAAGTCCATGTTTAAGAACTAACCTGTATTCTTTTTCTGGCGTATAAAGCTTTCAAAAGGTGGTGGAAGGCTTGTAATTGCTTCTGATGGCATTTGGGATGCTTTATCATCTGAGATTGCTGCTGAATCTTGCCGTTGTTTGCCTTCTGAACTTGCTGCTAGGCAAGTAGTGAAGGTACTTATTCTGCTGCACACGTGTAGTATTGGTTCAAAGAACGGCCAACCCAAATTCTTGAAACACATTTTCATATTATGAATTGATGATGATGATCTTTTTTCACTCAGGAAGCATTAAGAAGAAGGGGACTGAAAGATGATACGACCTGCATAGTTGTGGACATAGTTTCGCCTGATAATATAATGGCACCACCTTCTCCTCCATGTAAAACGCAGAGCAAGCTGAGATCGTTGTTGTTGAGAACAAAGTTCCGTGGCTCTGCTAGTAAACTGTCAAAGAAACTGTCTACTGCATGCATCGTTGAGGAGCTGTTTGAAGAAGGTTCAGCAATGCTTGCAGAAAGGTTACTGTTGTCATCTTTCTCTTCACTTCCGTTTCATACATTGATCTAAATTTTACAAAGCAAGTAAGTGCTTCTGGTAAAGTTGTGAGTAGTTAGTTATATGTTTATTTTCAAAACCGTGTAGATTGGGGAATGGCGACAGGGTGTTGATGTGTGCGGTGTGTCAAGTTGATCTAGCGGCAGATGAGGTTGATGGATTCTCAAAACCTTTCCTTTGTGTTGGTTGCGGTGATAAAAAGGATGCAATGGAAGGAAAACGACCCAGCGGAATCAAAGTAATCTAATCATAAACCCATTTATTTTATCCGGAAATTCTTTGCTTCTTTCATTTATCATCATTCTATTCAATTAAAAAGTAAACAACAAAACATATGTAGTGATAATTGAATTGGAGCGTTTAGTCTCTCCTGCTAATGCCATATGTAGTAACAGCTATAACTTTAAATCTGATTGTTGGACTGAAAAATATTTACTTTGAAATCAGTCAAGTAATATATCAACAGTTTGCTTTATATCGTCTGTCTATCGTATTCATAATTATGAAAGCTAACTGATATTTCTGCCCCACACCCACATGCCTTTCGTATTACCATTTTGTCTCAAACCAGCATATTAAATACTAGTCGATGATCGTTACAAGTGTTGAAAAGGAAGTGATAGGAAAAGTAAAGCTGCCACTGTCGACCATACAAAAATGGGAGCTGATTGAAAGAGTTTGTAATGCTAAATTAAGGGCCCCTATTTCATTTTTTAAACGTAATCATTACATAATGATTTTATGTTTTTTTCTAATGATGCATTACTTTTTTAACGATGCATACTATTTTTAAACATAATTATTACATATGTATGCATGGAGTTCTCGTCTCCTTGTTTGTTTGACATGATTTTCTTTTAGTCTCAAAACCACGTAAAATAATTGGCATTGGTATGATACAGCAGGAGTGTTGATTTATGGATACACAGAAAATATATAATCTATAAGTATGCATGGAGGAATAAATTAGAGAGATAGAAATGGTTGAATATGTATGTGATGTATACACATAAGAAAAAGCACATGGGGAAGGAAGTATAAAATTAAATCGATTTGTAGGCCCACAAGTACAACCACAAGAGCAGGCAGGCCATCAATTCAATTCAATTAAAAGCAGACAAATTAAATTGGTATTGATGGATCATATGGGTGTTGATTTTAATTTAGGATAACCCCCTTTCCATAACCACAATTTTATATATATTACATTTCATTTTGAAACATACAAAGTTCTATCATGTTCTTGTCTACTTGGCTTGGATCTTTGATTCCTAATTAAGTTATTATAAAGTTGATCGAGCTTTTAATTTGTTGTATATGCGTCTTAAAGAGAAATGCTCAGAGTGAAATTGAAGCTTGTTTTTCTTCAGAAACATGATTTGAAAGCAAAATAGAAAATCACCAATTTCAATAAAGTTATTTGGACATCAAGAGACAAGATGGATGCCATAAGAAAGAAAGTAAAAGAGAAAGTAAAAGATTCCAGAAATCGTATTTGAATATTTAGTTATCTGTTCTATTTTTTCCTTTTTTTGGTGATAATTTCTGGTTACGTTTTGATTCATGTATAAATACGAATTTTTATAACTTTTAAAATCATTTATAACAGTTTCAACAATACTGAAAGTTTGCCACTATAATGGTTTGCCTGATTATCGGTTAATTGTGTAAAATATAATAACCCATGTTTCAGTTCACAGTTAAAAAATAACATTATTATATGTACATCTTTTTTTTTTTTTTTTTTTAAATTTTTACTAATGATATATCTTTCTTTTGCATATTTTTAATTGACACATAATATTTCATTATTTCTTCGATTTATTGACCCCTTAACATCAACTTATTATAAGTTACGATTACCTTTTATATATCCAATCATAAAATAATTGTTTGATTTTTATTACGTTACGTTATCTTATACTGAGATATCATTCTAGTCATACCCACCAAACCATATTGATTTATTTGTGATAGCAAATCTAATTGGCAACGGTTATATTTATGATTTTACTTATTAAAACAATTCGCTTATATTTTATTAACATGTTAAATTCATTTAAGGAAATGTAATTAAAATAATACAGAATGTAGTTTATGAACTCACATATGATGTGAATAAATATGTGTAGACTTAAAATTAACCATATAAATATCAATTTTAAAAAAAAAAATACAATAAAAGTATAATTATTTGTCATATATATTAGTTATCTATTTTTAAAATATTCATGAACATTAATTACTTTTATATCATTTTTTAAATATTTTACTACTAATGTTATCAACGGCATCATCAATGAAAGAATTATATGAGTATCATAATCTTATTACACATTATTTGGTTATTATACTATTACAAACGTTGATATCATATTAATAATGTGATATGTATCATATGTACGATACTAGTATCATAAAATTGTTTATAGTTTTTAATAACATAATTTGGTTAAAAAATCAGTAAATATAAGTGGGTTTAAATAAAGAATTAATATTGTATATTAAAGTTATTTAAGAAATAAATAAAACAGTAAATAAGTCAAATTTATAATTATGTAAAGTATATTATTGTTAAAAAAAAAGATAAAAGATATTACGAATTGAATATGTTACATGTTTATAATATTTTTTTTCATTAAATTAACCAATTTATGTGATTCATACATTTAATTTTCCTTTGAAAATAACTGGATACGTTTACTTTGTGAACCATAAAAAAGAAAATAACATAAAAGTCCAAGGTTATTAACAGAAACAGGACAACGATGGATCATCACCGTTAAATTAATGTAACCCACTTTTCTCCTCACCATATATGGTTGGTACACTGCCACTGCCTATCAGCCACCACCGTCCGTCGTTCTCTCTCAAATACAACAATGGTGGCGGCACCACCGTCGTCCAAATTACATTTCGCTTTATCCATCTTTTTCCACCTCTCTCTACTCCACGCCAACACCCACCCTGACTTAGCACCATTACTGTCGTTCAAATCCTCCGCCGACGTCTCTAACAAGCTATCCTCCTGGAACAAATCATTGGACCCATGTAACAGCTCCTCCGTCTTTTACGGCGTCTCATGTCTCCATAACCGAGTTACCGGGCTTGTCCTTGTTGGACTCAATCTACACGGCCAGTTTGACTCAATTGTCGGACTCGCTAAACTCCGTCTACTCTCTCTGAAACGTAACCGCCTCACCGGCCCCATTCCCGATCTCTCCGGTCTCAAATACCTGAAACTGGTGTTTCTATCGTACAACCAACTCTCCGGCGAGTTCCCGCCATCGTTACCCTCTTTATTCCGTCTCGATCTGTCCCATAACAACTTATCTGGCAATGTTCCCACCTCCCTCAACAATTTGACTCGTTTGTTGACTTTACGACTGGAGGAAAACAAGTTTTCAGGTTCCATTCATTTTATTAATTTACCGAATTTACAGGACTTCAACATCTCCATGAACAGAATTTCCGGCGAAATACCGGCGGGTCTCTCTGGTTTCCCAGAATCAGTATTCTTATATAATCCTGTTTTATGCGGATTCCCACTTCTCCGATGCAAGGAACCTGATATACCCTCGCCGGTTGTTTCGTCTTCCCCGACCTCCTTGCCATGGACGGCTGCTGTTCCGAAAAAATCCCAAGATAACCACGGTGGTGGGAAGATAAGTACGCTGGCAGTCGTTGCCATTATAATCGGAGATGTTTTGGTATTGGCATTAGTGTCATTACTTCTGTACTGCTACTTCTGTCAGAACTTGGACAGAGAATCGAACAGTGAAAAAAAGGACGTCGTACAGGGGGAGAAGACGGTTTATTTGGCAACTCCGGCGACGAATTCGTTTGAGAAGGGTAGAATGGTGTTTTTGGATGGAGGTGGGAGGTTTGAGTTGGAGGATTTGTTGAGAGCGTCAGCGGAGATGTTGGGTAAAGGTGGGTTGGGGACGGCGTACAAGGCGGTGTTGGATGACGGAAATGTGGTGGCGGTGAAGCGGTTGAAGGAGGTGGCGACCGGTGGTAAGCGTGAGTTTGAACAGCAGATGGAGATAGTAGGAAGGTTACGGCACCCTAACGTCGTTAGTTTGAAGGCTTATTATTTTGCTAAAGATGAGAAATTGCTTGTTTATGATTACATGAGCAACGGTAATCTGTTTTGGCTTCTTCACGGTACGTTCGTTATTTCTAACCCTTCAATTTTTAAATTTCTAGAATCGATCGTAAGTGATTTTGATTCTAAGTTTCTAACTGCTCCAATTCCCAATTTAGTTTTTATTTTATCGACATAGATCAAATTTTGGACTGGAAGAACATCCAAAATTGTGTATGTATTAATACTTATAATTGATAATAAACTAGTTTAAAATAAAAGAGCTCATATAAATGGCATTTACCAAATATTTATGATAAATTGATAGGTAAGTGGCACGTAAAATTTTTAATATTGAAAAAGAGTGCAATTTGTGTATTAAGAAAAGGATTTTGTGATATATTTGTCCTTGAGGGAAAGTGACTGCTTATTAATGAATGTCCTTGATAGCTAAGTATTGATGATGGAATTGAATTTAGCATAGGACAAAAAGATAAGGAAAGGGTTCAAATGTCTAATCTTAGTCAAATAAAGTAAAAGAACACCTAAAAGTTAAACGTACTTAATTAAAGTTAATTACGAGACTTAATAACTAAGAGATATCATGTACCAATTATTATAAATTCATAACTAAAAGCTATACAATTTCAACCAATTATAACAAAGGAAAAATTACTAAAATAATTAAAAATCACACCCCATTATCAAGTTTTAGCCAAATAATATCAATCTAACCAAAAAGCCACACTTTACGTTACCACATTTACGAGATAACCATCATTTACGTGATCTGTACTTTTTATTAATATTTTAATACATTATGTTACAAAAGGTAATTGGTATATTACCAAATTTAAATGTTACTTCTTCCCAATGAAAAGTAGGTGTCTTGTCATTTCATGGTAAACACATTTTGGTAACGTAAAGTACCATTACTTTACGTTACCAAACATCTTTGTAACGTAATGCATTAAAATATTAATAAAAGGTACATATCACGTAAATGATGGCTATCACGTAAATGTGGTAACATAAATTGTGGCTATTTTGGTTAGATTGATATTATTTGGCTAAAACTTTATAATGTGGTGTAATTTTTGACTATTTTAGTAATTATCCCTATAATAAAACTAGTTCATTAAGGGTAAAACAAATACTCATGTTTAATTAAGGGGGAGGAGGTGTTTAGTCAGGCCCGAACCCTTCGGAACGGTGTTTCCGTCAAGACCAGTTCGAGATGACACCCCGAATAGTTTTTCTTTATATATTATATATCATTTCTCTTTATATATTAATTTACTAGTTTATAAACCCATGTATAACATGGGTATACATTTAAAAATTTAAGTTCATTAATCTTGTAGGATAATTTTTAAATATATTTTATCAAATTTATAATATCTATTTAAATAATACAATAAAAGAAAAGTTATCATTCAAATTCAAATTTGAGTTTTATATTAGATAAGATTTATATTTGATTAGATATTATTTAAATTATTTATTATTAGATTGGAAAAAAACAAATTTTAGAAGCAAATTAATAGGAAATTGTTAGGTACACGTGGCTATCCCATGTTAAGCTAATTGGCGCTCTATCTAGATGCCATGTGGCATCTAATTACTCATATAATAGAATAGACAGATGTATGTTACTTTCTAATGTGTGTGTGCTTGTACATGTGTATGTGTGTATATATACATATATCCTTCTTCTCTTTTTATATATTTGTCTTTATATATTAATTTTTAAATACGATCGCTGTTTTTGGAACTTTTGTGCCTATAGAATTACATTCTTTTATAATTAAAAAAGGTCATTTATTCTTATTTCATTGTGTTTATTAATATGAAATGACTACCTTACATTCTAGTATTCTACACATAACATAGTGTTAATACAATTGTTATATTTGTAACAAGCTTTAATGATCATGAAAATTTTCTAGTATTTTTATGTATGTCTGTCTATAAGCATAACAAACTAGTTTATAGATTCACTTGTTACGTCAATATTTTTAATCAAATTTAATTAGGTATATAGATGGTTCAAGATTAGATTTCTTAGATTTAAATAAAATTAATTTTCCAAATAAACACATAGACAACATAATTTAGATTTGATTTAATTTGTGCTAGATTTTATGATATTTGATTTAGAATGGATTTTTTAAATTTTAAATATAAAATATAATGAGTTGTATTTATCTTCTATTTTAAAAATTACAAATTGTATTTATATGATTACTTTTCTAACTTTTTAAAAAGGATAAAGTACTAGTTCATTTAACATCAAAATTAAGATTTTCCTAAATATACTTAACTTTATATTTTTGTTAAAAAATTTTATAACCTTGGTTCTTTAAAAAAGTTTAATTTAAACATAAAATTGTAAATTACATGTGTCGAAAAAGAAGGCTACGTTAGTTGACAATCTATTTAAGTGTCAATTGACATCTGCTTAATCTTTTAATAAAAATATATAGATAGATTGTCATGACGGATCTAACATTATTTGAACAATTATTTTGATAAGTCTTATAATTGAAACACTCTTTTGGTTTGGTTAATTACATAGTAGGGGCCAACTTCTGATATTTATTGGTAAGGGTAACCAATTGTTTCTAATTTTTCTGACGACAAACAATTGCGCAGCGTTTGGAGTTGTAATGTTTGGGAGGGCAGAGGGCCCCCATGTCTCTATTTAGCTATTCAGTCGTCTGTCTTTGGGCTTTATTCCTCTCAGGGTGAGGGGAATTTTTTCGTTTTTCACTTTTTATCTTTTTGTACGCCTCAGCGTTATATCATATTTTCTTTTTCCATGTTTTTCCACATTTCTTAACATTTTCATCTTTTTTAAATTTTTATTAAAATAAAATCATTTTAATTAATAAAACAATTAAAAATAAAATATTTAATTTTTATAAATATTTAAAACTATTACATATTTAATAAATAAAAAAAATACATAAGTATAAATAAAAACTAAAATTACGAAACTAACATTACAAAGACTAGATGAACATTAAAAGAATACAAACTAGTCGTCTAAATTTGCAATTTAGACAAGTACAATATGTTCCACGAGATTTGATCGAATGTTATTGTGTGTTTCCCGATTACGGATCCATCACAATAAAAATAAAATGAAAATTTAAAGGTGTGGGAGTGAAATGTAAAAGAGTTGAATATTTATAAAGTGAAAAATTTAAAAAAAAAAAAAAAGAATGAAAGTAGCCGTAGAGAGGTGGGTGAGTCGAGGAGGGGGGGAAGAAAGACGGGGCCGAATGAGGGTGATGGTGTGTCCGACGACCTCCAGCCGATGTGGCAAAGCCGAAGGCCTTCAGCCTAGGTATACAGTATACCCATTGCTCTTGTCTTTATCTTTTTGCTTCCCTACAGGTCTACGGTGTACAAGGATTTAGCCATTATGACTTGCATCATGAGTCTTTTTTGTAGGGTATTAAAACCTTAGTTTTTTTTTCCAATTCATCTGATACCTACCTATGTTTCATCACTACTCTTTTAATGGTCATTCATTAGGTTACTGAAATTTCAAGTCTTGATGAAATTATCTTTTTTTTTTGTGTGTTCATATCTATAGATGGAAAACCTATAAATTTTGGGGCAAAATGTGTGAATATGGCATGTTTAGTCCAGGGATGGCAATTGTCATCCAACCCGATGATCATCCACCCGATCTGATCCACCTTTGGTGGATATGGACGAAATTAAATGGACTAATATTGGATATGGATAAATATTGGATAGGATATGGATATACCATCATCCTATCCAAATCCGATCCATTGCCATCCCTAGTTTAGTCAATGGACAAAAATAATATTGGACCGAATAATCAATTTATTAGATTAGCTTACAAGTTTTTTAGCGGTAAGTATATAAATAATACAACTTTTTAAATAAATACCTTTCAGATTGAATTGAACACATTCTGGTGACATCTAATTTTCCTTGAAAGCTAAATGTAATAAAATCAACGTATTTCATAAATTTCTTAGCTGGTCAAGAATAATAAATTTCATGATTGGAAAAGAGAAGGAAATTAGAATTCAATTGATATTTTGTATTACATGAAAACAGGGAACAGAGGACCAGGAAGAACACCATTGGACTGGTCAACCAGGCTCAAGATCGCGGCCGGAGCTGCCAGAGGCCTAGCCTTTATTCACACCTCCGGCAAACTCACCCACGGCAACATCAAATCCACAAACATCCTACTGGACAAATCCGGCAACGCCTGCGTCTCCGACTTTGGCCTCTCCTCCTTTACCCCTCCAAATGCCGCCCCACGATCCGCTGGCTACCGTGCCCCTGAAGCAACCAACCGTAAATCGACTCATAAATCCGACGTCTACTCTTTTGGGGTCCTATTGTTGGAGCTTGTGACGGGAAAATGCCCGTCCATGGTGGACAACAGCGGTGTTTTGGACCTGCCACGGTGGGTCCAGTCGGTGGTGCGAGAAGAATGGACTGCGGAGGTGTTTGATCTGGAACTGATGAGCTACAAAAATATCGAAGAAGAGATGGTGGGGTTGCTACAAATTGCTATATCGTGTACATCGAGTGCACCGGAACAGCGTCCTACAATGGACCAGGTGGTGAAAATGATACAGGATATTGAGGAAGTCAAGATGTCACCTAGTCGTGACATGCAGCAGCCGGACTCTGTCTCTGATTCAGCTTCGGTTATGGAGGATTGAGTTGAGTGGTCCTGTCCTGTTGACAACAAATTGAATTGTCATTAAGATTATTATTTTTCACTTGAAGAAAATTTGCAAGTTTTTTTGTTAAAATCAAATCCTTGTTGATTCGTTTGCATTTTTCTAACGGAATATGTAACCGGTTGGGTTGGGTTGGGTTGGGTTGGGTTGGGTGATTGTCTATGCTTCACTATTAAAGTATTAAATATATGCAGGATAATTTGTGTATGAGAAATTAAATTAAAGATTTCATATAATATATACTCTTTTCCAAAAAGTTAGGTTTAAGAATAAAGTTTAATATGAAAAAAATCTACATGTTTTTTGGTTTTAGTTCCTCCGTGTTATTTTTTACCAATAAAATCTTTAAGTAATATATTTGTTTGTGATTGTTAGAATTATTCTTTATTTTTTCAAAAACGTTTTCAAGTTTGTGAACTTTTCGGAAAACAATAGTGAAAATATGTTGGTTATTTGTGGAAAAAGACAGGGTTGATTATGTAAAAAACAAAACTTTTTCAAAAGCCGAATTTAAACAATAACTTGAGGACTTTTTTAGTAAACAATAACACGAAGAGACTTGAATTGCAAAAAATATAACTTTTTATATTATAACCCTTAACAATACCTACCCAACTTTGGTTACAACTAAGGAAGAAGAAAGTGTTGTTGGTCAAAGTTTTATTTGGGCCAGCATATAGCCCATATCAATGGGCCCCTCTGCAACTAGAAGTAGAAGATACCGTTAATTCTGGGGCAACAAAACAACGTCAAAGGGACCAGTGAAGCAGCTTGCCAGATCAAACCAACCTCCCGCTACTCAACTTTCCACCTTCCCCTTCTTATATTTTTATAGTAACTTATATGTGACCCCTTTTAACAAATATATTTTTTAAATGTTGAAATATATCAAGGAATACATTTTCGACAATTTTTTTAAAGCCATATTGGTCCATTTTTACATATATGGGTGAAATTTTATTTCTGCTTCTAACTCTCATTGTGTGAGTTTTATCTCCTGTCCTTACAAAGTTATGTTCAATAATCAAGATTCACATGACACAGTCTAATACGTTTTCATTACAAGTTTTAGAAACTTAGATATGTTCAATTCCAAACCCACAGTTCGTTATGGGCAATTGAAGCAAAGCTCCTCGGTAGCATATGTAATTCTCGTAAAATGCCAAAAACAAAATTGAATCGTACCACAAAATATGCAAACTGTGGTATCAGTTGCTTCTTTAAGTCATTGATTACTGATCTCGTAAACTAAACTCAATACATGACCATAAAATTAAATAAAAAAATGTTTATGTATATAAAAATAAAATAATTTTAAAAAAAATAATGTCAATAATAAATCAACATTTTGAAAAATGTTATAGATCGTTGAATTGCATAATCTTTGGTGCAATTCTTAACAATCTATCCAAAGCATGAGGTGTAAATTTCCTCGCAAATAAATGACATATTTGGTTTCTCCGTCCGTTGTACTCGCAATTTTTATCGTTTCTTAACTCTATTAAAAACTCCTCGGTCACATCATTTCTTGTGTACTTAGTAGGGTGGGGCCCACCTTTTGCCCAGTCAACGAAAGTCAGAGTTCTATTGGAATTCCCCTCGGCAAATAACTTCGTGACAAATGTTGGCAAGTAATGCTCGTCTGCATAACACTGACCGTCACAATAGTCATGGAAAACTGAAAAGTACATCTTATCAGAGATCACTTCGATGGCTAGATCGCGATCCATCTCAAACCATTGCGACCCTTTTCGCCATTCCTCGAGTTCTACGGTGGGAGCCATTTTGTAGCTATAGCGTCCACGACCAACAGGACCCTCTAAATCATAGGACTCAACAAAGTTATGCTTTGAGTTCATGAGGTAAGAGTAGACGGTTGAGAAATTGAATAAAGGAATGCAGGCTTCGGAGAGGAGGACAAATCGTTGGTTCGAGACATCTAGAAGGGCGTTTGCTAGGAGTCGACGCTCAGCTTCAATCATGTTGACTTTTCCCCATTCAACATCCTACAGTTTATACAAGACTAGTTTAGTTAAAAAGTTGCAAGAGTGTGTCATTTTGTAAGTAAAATTTTCTATCACATCATATGCAATTATGCATGCATTTTTTTAGTAATTTAATAAATATAGGTTGTAAATTGTTTGCCTTCATAATTAAACTCAATTATAACGGTATAACCCATAGAATCAACATCCCCAAATTTTTTATAATATATAAAAGGAAAGAAAAAAAAAGTATCTAAAAATACAATAAACAAATAAACATGAGTTAAATATTGGAGCAAGCTTTTGAAAAGAAGGTCGGTACCATGCTCATCCAGCTTGGATTCCTCATACAAGTTTGTGGGTATCCTTTCATGCTACAGCTTTTGCTTTTCATTTTCTTTAACCAAAAATATTTTATTTTTTTGAATTTGTTTATTAATTTTCAGTTGTTGAATTGTTTCGATTAATTTCTTGTTGGCATCATTTCATGAGAAATAAATGTTCTAAAAGGTGACGTGTAATTTTCAAAACAAATGTAAAATATTCAAAGTATATTGTTAAAATTATTTGACAAAGATTCCAAAAACAATGAAATGATTGCTTACAATGAAAAAGATTTGGGTCAAAATGAAAAGAATTATTAAATCTGTTTCCAACGGAAATAAGTTGTAATCATTGAAAAAAACAATAATTTTCAAAATAACTTTCTAATCACGTAACTATCGTCTGTCGGGATTCCGGAACAATCCCATTTATAAAAAAGAAACGGACCTATAATAGTATCATCAAATAATAAACATAATAGTTGTTGATCAGAACATTATTTAAGATATGTAGCTTTTGATGTGTTAAAGTGTATAATTCAAATAAATTAAAATCCCTCGTAATAAATGTATTTTCATCATGTAGGACTTAGGATTAATGGAATGGAAGAAAAAGAATACTCAATTGAAAAGGAAATTTTAGTACCTTACTGGGAATTCTCCGGCCATGGAAAACAGAATCCTCCGGGTCGGTGACATTGACAGATGAATCGGAGCTATGAACATAGATTGTGTAAAGACCTTGATTCCCTTGGAAGAATCTGTCCCACAAGGGCGACAGCACCACCGGACCTCGCGTCAAAAACATGAAGGCAACCTTTGGGATTCTGTGGAAGGGATAATCTCTCACTTTAGGAACCATGGAGGCTCTCCAAATCAACTCTTCATCCGTCATATGGTGCATAAGTTGAGGTGGGTTCAAGTAGTCCTCCAATCCAAATTCGGGTGGCGGGGAGGTTGCTTGTGGTGGAGGTATGAAATCTACGGTGTCGGTGGTGGTGGTGGTTGAGAGTGAGAATTGAGTGAATTGGAGATTGAAGGAAACGTTTTTGAGATGGAAAGTGAGAATAATACCGAAACATAAACCGAAAGCGAAGAAGAGGATGAGAGAAAGGAGATTTGATAGATGTGAGGGAGCATTGAAGAGCTTGAATATGGGATTTTGATTGTTCTTCATGACTTCAAATGTAGATCTATCTGGGGAGAGAGAACTGAATGAGAGATTGATGAGGGAGGGAACAGAGTGCACAACTGCAGAAGGGGGATGGGAATTGAGAAATTAGAAATAGAAATCGAAATAGAAATAGAAATAGAAATAGGAAGGAATGATTCAAAAAGTTGAAAGTCAACAGCAACGTCCTCCTCTTTTCCACCATAAATTAATATTATTCTTTCTACTCGCCAATCGCCATGCCAGCAGCCGGTCTTGACAGGTTGCATTTTTGAAAATACGTACATTAAACACATCAACATTTCCTTTTCATATACCCTTAACTTAACATAACCAGGCCGGCGACGCCAAAAAAGACGACCGCCCAGGGCCCATAACTTCATAAGTCTTCAACATAAACAAAGTACTGTTGATTTTTTTTTTTTTAACTTATAGACGGTCATGAGAAAACGAAAAGTATGTATGTACACATACATGTATGTATGTATGTATGTATGTATGTATGTATATGTGTGTGTATTCATGTATGTGTGCGGTCCTCTTATACATTATCCTCTGGGCCCCAAAAGTTAATGAAATGGCCTTGAACATAACGTCTCTTATCAAATGTATGTCTTTATCTTTTTTATCATCTCAAACACATTAATTAATTACAGATTAATAACTAGACACATACGTTAAAAGCTACAATCCCCTCAAACCACCATCCCTTAGGTATGTATTACAAGCCAAGGATCCTTGATTCCTATTTAATGCTCTTTCCAATCATATTTCTCATGTACACCATTTACATTATGGCCAATTTAACAAACAAAGACGGCAAATAATAATAAAGAATGAATGTAGATTATTTCATTTTGTAGTATTGATAGGAAATGATACATTATGGACAAATAATAACATACACAACCCAATATGATGATTATATAGGTTATGTACTTATGAATGCATGAGATACGTATTGTTACAAATTAATATGATGTTTACAAATGTTCAAAAAACATAGTAGTTCATATGTAGTTTATCTACAAAATAATCCATCCATTAAAAGTTAACATTTTCCAAAATTTTATATTTTGTATAAATAAAATGATTAAAATTTTAGCTTCAAAATATTAAATAAGAGCATTTGTGTATTTTTGTTAAATAAAAAAAATATCAATAAATTATTAGTATGGTCAGAAAAAAATAGTAATTACAATTTTACATCCGATTAAAAAAACAAAAGTAAAATATTGATTTAAAGCTATGACATATTTTGTCCGCCGATCGCTGACCCAAGATTCCACCATCTTTAAAGCATCCGCCCCCCACGTCGATTAATATTGAATAGCTTAATTAACATGGCTTTATTTACTTAGTTAGTGTCTTTATTTTAAAAAAAAAAAAGAATTATTTAGCATTTTCATTGTAATTATGGTATTCAATTTTGTTAAGTCAACCATTTAGTATATTTAAACTGGACAAAATATGTGTAATTAGCATGTTCAACAACAGAACATGATAACATTGAAAAGTTCAAAATTCAAACACATAATCTTCCGCTAGATGAAAGTTCAAATACGTTGTCAAGTTGGTGAGTATTCTCATCAGCTAATCGTAACAAAATATATTTTACTTTTTTTTTTATTTTAGATTTTATAATTTTTTGAATTATACTTATATAAATGATTATACCATAAAGTTCATAATCAAAATTTACTTCTACTTTCTTAATTTATTTGCTTATTGAATTATACTTAATCAAAATTTACCGATTTCATAAGTAATGTTAAGAGTGTTCTTTGAGTGGACTAAAAAAGGAGAGAAAAAAAATTATCATTTATGGTGTCATGTTACGAAAATACTATGTTTCATTAACGATTCGGAATGATCAACTTGACATGATCGAGGTTTAAAAGTATAACAACTCGGAATGCATTAAAAATGTTTAACTATTAATAAAAACAATTAAGTCATCAACTTCAACTTTGCTCCCTCTTCTCAATGGATTTGGTGACTAAAATGCATATATGTTGAATATCAATCATTCAAAGGATATCAAACCGTCTCCAGGATTTCATGTATGTAATTTGGGGCCAAGTGGTGGTCGATGTTGGCGCATGGGTCGTACCCTGATGTATGATGTGCAAGCAGATTTAATTGGTTGAATATGTTTTCACAAATCGATCTGAGTAAGTTGTGGAATGTCAAATTCGATCAATTTAATTAGGCTCAAGAAATACCATGGGAACGCTTGTTCAATGTTTCGGTTTAATTTGTGAAGACGTGGTCGATCTGCTTCAAAGTCAATTTTGTGGATACGTAGGTAAGTGGTTTGCTATATGTTGTTGGGTTTATTGGTGTTTATTGTTGGCCTTTTTGAGTTTTTTAAGCTATATATTTTTGTAGTATATGTGATTTCTAATTTATATAGATAAGTTTTGTTCAAATTTCAAATAGAAGTAACTAAGGTTGCGTTTAATTAACGAAAACTAGTTATTTTATTTTTTATTTTAATTTTCATTAGAGAATTAAAATTAGATATAAATATAGGATAGGTGATTTAAAAGTAAGAGAGAGAGAAAAAAAGTATAGAAAGTAAATATTTTTTTTTTTTGAACAACAGATTAGTGATAGAGAGAGAATAAAAAAAATATTATTTTAAAAATTGGAATGGAAATTAAAAGAATTATTGTTAAATAAATAAATTTCCATTTTTCTTGATAAGTGAAACAGAAATTTCCTAAAACTAAACACACTTTAAAGCATTTTTGTTTAATGATGATTGTTGGATTGTAAAACTTAAAGATACGTACGTTAGAAGGCTTAGAAGATTGATTAAAGTTTCTTGATCTCGTCCACGGAGATCAAACATTCATGTGTATTTATTGTTGCTTGACTTTATTTAATATATGATAATTTTATTGCTTGTCCAAAAAAAATAAATTGTGTTGAAAATAATGTATGTGTTTAGTGATCCTCATTTTTGTTAAATAATGTATGTTGTAAAACCAATGTCCGAATAGTTGGCACCTTGTTTGATACATTAACATTACAACGCAAATAATTGCGTGGTTTGGGGGTGGGGCTTGGGCGGACGTCATTATATATGCTAGAACCGGCCAGGAAGATTCCATAATATACACATGCACCGCTCCGATAAATAAGATGAAACTTCACTCCATTATGACTACGTCAGATTTTACATTTTTTATTACTAATATTTTAATATCACTGAACAAATAGCAGAATAACAATTAAACACTAAATATAAATTCATTTTTGCAAATAAACCATCTATTTTTCTTTTAGTTTTGACCAGTAACTCATTTCTAATTATAATTTCTTAAACTACCATGACAAATATGATTTGATAATTAGTTTGAGGTGACTATGTTAAATCTTTTGTAACATCTTACTTGGTTATTTCATAAAACAAAATTTTTCATTAAAGTACCTTACACATTACATGGGATAAACAAAAGATAAACATCATTCTAAGTCTTTACATACGCTATGTTTGGCACGACTAGCTGAAGTTTCGAGCTAGAACTTTTAAGAGTTGTAGTTTTTTTGTTTTTATAAATGTGTTTGGTAAAAGTAGTTGTAGCTGTAGCTTTTAGTATTAAATGACCCAAAAAGACATTGATATTAATTAAAAGTTGTATTTTATAATTATTTGGATGGTAAAAAAGTAATTTTGTTTGACCAAAAGCTCAAGCTCGTTTTGAAAGCTACTTCAAGTAGCTTTTCGTGGAAAAACTTTTGAGAGCATGTCTAAGCCAATTCTAACAACTTTTAAACCCATGACATAATAAATTTACAAGAATGAAAGCTGAGGTTCATATGAACCCAATTTTCACTTCATTCTTAAACATGCATTCCTCTTGCCTGGTTCCACTTTAAAATTTAGGAATAGTTACATTTTTAAATTCTTACAATTATATATTTTGTTATTTAGTAGTCTTTATGATTGGTAATTAGAAAAATGAATTAAAATTAATAATTTTTTAATGTTGCAATGGATAAAAAGTTACAGTAAGTATTAACTTACATTGATTTATAATTTATAACCAGACAAACATTAAACTATATTAAATAAAGATGCTTTTTCAGTAGAACATAAAAGAGCAAAAGGAAAGTCCAAATTCCAAAATGCAGAAGTTAATAGAACACTTGCAAATTAATAAAGACTTATCAAAGGAATATAAATTACAATGCTATAATTTAGCGGATATTGAAAAGTATCCGCATTTACCAAGTTTTATAAAATGGTGCTACTTCATGCACCATACTCTATAAGAATTAATCATTAGGTTAATTAATCTTGATCACTTTCAATGAAAAACAGGAAACATACACCCAAAGTTAAACAACAATGTAGTTAAATATAGGTCAAAATTATAGGGTATGATGTACAGGGGCGGATCCAGGATTTTTTTGTTATCGGTGTCACTTTTTTATAGTAAAATTTAATAGTTAGATTTTTTTAATATTTTCTAATATGGATCGGGTCAACAAAACGGGTTGCCAACACAAAAGTATCAAATAATAAGATTTTTATAATTACAAATGCAAAAAGTACAATACTATCTCTCAGCTGTCGCAGTTAGGGGTGCAAATGAGCCGAACTACTCGTGAGCTACTCGACTCGTTAAAAGCTCGAAAAAAGCTCGCCCGAGCCAAGCTCGAGCCTAAATTCGAGCTCGTTTAATAAACGAGCTCGAGCCCGAGCTTCACATGTCGTGCTCGCGAGCCTAAACGAGCTTAAACGAGCCTAGATATAAATAAATTTTTAAAAATTAATAAATATATAATACATAGATATAAATATGAATATATTAAAATAACAAGATATATATATATATATATATATAGGGTCAAGTTCTATGGGGCACCTGTATGCATTGTACACTTTGGGAACCTGTATGCACCGTTAGATCTTGAATTTTAATGGTTCAGATTGTAGTGGTAAAAGGGTAATTAACTTGAAAAATGGGTGCACGGGTGCATAACTTCTCGTGCGCGGAAGGGCAAAATCGGAAGATGCTTGAATTCATAAAATATTCTATCCGAATCTAAACAAACATGATGCATATTCATCCAATTTTTTGGATTCGTCTTCAAACACGATGCATTTTCATCCAATTCAATTTCAAACATGATGCATTTAGACCCTATTCATCCTCGTCTTTGTTCCATCATTATGCATCACCAAAATCGTGATGCATTTCGACCATATTCATCATCGTCTTTGTTCCATCATTATGCATCACCAAAATCATGATGCATTTCGACATTTAAACGTGTTAATTTCGTGATGCATCTCTGAAATTTAAATGTGTTCATCAACGTCTTCAATGTGTTCATCATTGTCGTGAAAACTGGTTGACAGAAAGAGAGATGGAGAGTGGCTAGCCATGAAAGAGAAAGTGAAAGAGAGAGAAAATGGGATGGAACTATGGAAATGTAGTTAATCATTTTATTTAGTTTCCTAAATAAATGATAAATATTAAATTAAATCTTATAATTTAACAATATATTATTAAGTATTCCCAAAATGCCCTTAATGCACCCTTTGTAAACAAGCAATGCATTTTTGGTTCCCATTTGGTTCCCGATGCATATGGTGCCCCATAGAACCTCAATCTATATATATATAAAAAGATTATTCAAATTTTAATTAAAAAATTAAAAAATATATAATAAACGAGTCGAGCCCGATCCGAGCTCGAGCTTGAAAAATTATTCACGAGCCGAGCTCGAGCTTCACATGTCGTGCTCGCGAGCCTAAACGAGCCTAGATATAAATAAATTTTTAAAAATTAATAAATATATAATACATAGATATAAATATGAATATATTAAAATAACAAGTTATATATATATATATATATATAAAATATAAAAAGATTATTCAAATTTTAATTAAAAAATTAAAAATATATAATAAACGAGTCGAGCCCGATCCGAGCTCGAGCTTGAAAAATTATTCACGAGCCGAGCTCGAGCTTTACATACAAAGCTCGAAACGAGCCGAGCCCGAGCCTGATACTTTTAAACGAGCCGAGATCGAGCTTAAACGGTCTCGGGCTTGGCTCGGCTCGTTTACACCCCTAGTCGCAGTTGCGACCGACCAAACCTATTAGCTTCAACAATTATAGTCATTCGGATACATATCCGCAAACCTTAATAATTTTGATGCATCAAAGTTCCTAAAATAATCACACGGTTAGGGGTTTTCAACATATTTAAGCACCTCACTAACCGATGGGAAACGATGATATCGATTAGAGGTTTTTCAACCAAATGCACCGGTGTCTTCAACAAGGTTTGAGCTAATTTTTTTTCGTGTTTTTTATAATCTTTTTGGTTGATTCTTGAATATTGTCTCTTATACTTTTTATTTCTATTGAACTTCTGTTTTTCTTTTAGGTTTTTATAATTATACTCAGTAATATTTTAATAAGTTTGGGTAACGAAATCAACAAATATAAATTAGATTTGTAAATAATACTTTTATAAATTTTTCGTAGGTGTCACTCGAATTTTTGATACATACGTAACTCAGTATTTTAAAATTTTATCAGTGTCAAGTGACACCCATTGTGATATATTACATCCGTCCCTGATGATTTATAAGAAATTTTCGGCTATTGTAAAGCGAAAAAAAAGGCTAGCACGAGTGGTTGAAGATCTGTTCATATGTCGGTCCACACGTCTTGGATCTAGTCCAGTCAATAATTACTTTTGATCCATCCATGTTTTATTACTAGCATTTACTCATTTAGTAACTTGTGTAGGAGTAGGACCATGAAGATAAACCCGGTTTCTATAACTGGACCGGAAGTCGAATATATCGTCTAACCATTTCAAAAACCAACTTGTTCGACCCGTTGAACCCTCCAAAAATCAAATGATGTCATATATAATTTAATTTATAAATCAAAAGAATATAAAAAATTATAAAAACACGTTTGTTATCGATGTGTCAATTGTTAAGTCTTACAAAATGTCAAATATATGAAAAAAAAAAAACATAAAAAAGTTCAAGAAAGAGCATTTAAATCAAGTTCAAGGCAAAAAACATAAAAGACTAATAAATATTTTTTTCCTGAAATCTGGTTTTTTCAAAATTGCTGGTTTTAGCTTGAACCAGTCGGTTTTTTGACCAATTTTGACTAAGACGGTTTTTTCGGACCAACTGGATCGATTTTCAAACTGGTTCCTAATTCAATCAGTCGCTCGGTTTTCAAAATATTGAGATCGATAAACAACCGCTTTGAAATTTAAGAGTTTCTATGTAGTTTAATGGGTTAAAGCCGTAGAATAGTTGTGGACTTTTTAAAATGTATCGATATGATACGTGTACTATTTTAATTATTTATATTACATGTGTACTTTCTGAACGTTCAATTTTTTCATACTAATATGATACATTTGGTAACCGGTTACTGGCTATACTTGTTAAGAGTAGAATTTCTCTTTTTATTAATGTTTAAAGTTTTATAATTGAAGCATCAAATGCACTCTTTCGTCCTTGTGATAACCTGGTAGGAGAAATCACACAGTACAACCAACTTCAAACATCTACAGATCTCTGTAGAAATCTCCAATAACGATCTCCACCGTCTAGGTTGAAAACTATGTGTGGCGAAGCTTCTTCTCAAATTTCACGCATATCCAACGGTGAACAAGTTTGTACCGACGATTCACCCACAACTGCACAAAGCTAGACGAAATACCGGTCATAAAAAAGTAAATGTATCATATTAACAATATAAAAAGTACATGTACTATATCGATACACCTTAAAAAATATACTGCTATTGTACGGCTTTAGCCCTTTAACAATAAGAAGGTTAGCTCAGCTGATCGTTTTCATGTGCTTTTCCCCTTCCAATGTAATTGGTGTAATTGGTGTAGTATTAAGGTTCACTACTTTAATTATGCGCTGCAACTTTGTTTAAGTAGTTTTAATTTATTTCTTTTTGGGTTTGATATATTTTTTTTATCTTTTACTTTTTATTATGTAATCTTTATAACAATAAAAAGTTCTGTATTTTATATTCTAATTTTTGGAGTACTTTTTACGATACTAGTTTATTACCCGCGTATTACGCGGATATTTTTAATATATATATATATATATATATATATATATATATATAGAGGGAGGTTCAATGGAAAACCACCATGCACCTGAAAACTTGTGAAAACCACACTGCACCACCACAAATGCATCAAATTCCCCGCGTGATGCATCAAATTTCCCGCGTGATGCATCAAAATCCCGCGTGATGCATCATCTTATTTACGATCATGCCACCGCGTTTTTCATGAAATGCACCAAATCGGACGGTATGCGTAGGTTTCCATGGTTTTCACGTGCATAGTGGTTTTCCATTGAACCCATCCCTATATATATATATATATATATATATATATATATATATATATATATATATATATATATATATATATATATATATATATATATAGAATATGGTTCGTGTGAGTACCTAAAAAATGCAGAGTACCGTGAGTACCTGTGAACACACGGGTTTTAGATGTGAACATGCTCCGAAAAAAAGTTTTTTTTTTTAATTTTTTTTTCATATTAATTTAGATACAAATAATATAAGCCTATTCGTAAAAGAATTACACACATTCACACTTTCTAGCCTCTTAAAAGTCATGTGAACGTTAAAAAATTCATGTGAACATGCTTAGCTGTGAACATACATTCACAACAGTGCAGTTCATGTGAACTTGCACGTTTCACATAGTTATAGTGTGTGTTTAGGTGTGATTTTTTGCAAGTAGCCTTATATTATTAATTTAAATATGATTATGAAAAAAAATTTCAAAAAAAATGGTTTTAAGCGAGGTACCTCCGGTACTCCGCAAAACTAGTGGTACTCATTTGAACCCAAATCTATATATATATATATATATATATATATATATATATATATATATATATATATATATATATATATATATATATATATATATATATATATATATATATATATATATATATATATATATAATATAATATAATAAATTAAAAGGTAAAGATATAAATATTATTTTTTTAAAACAAAACTATATAAATATATATGTGAATAGTAATTATTTTCTTATAATTTTTTAAACTTTATTATATTATATTATAATTAATAGGAAGAATTTCATATATACCCCTCCAAAACTTCATAATATCATATATACCCAACTTAAATTTGATTTTTGATTTATTATTATTTTCAGTTAAACATATATGCAACTGTATAATGAAGAGTATTAAATGTTTTAATCTATATTATGGCTTATGTGTATCACTTTATTTATTTAAAAATGTTTTTTAACCTTCACAACGTGCGGTGATAAACCTCATTCATTTATAAGTAAACTTTTTTTATGATGCAAATACAACAGTCATTAGAAGATCATCACCAATTAAATTGTACAAATATGATTTCACAAACTTCATTGTAATACTTATGTTACTAAATTAAAATTTTACGACAAAACTAATCATAATGTAACTTAATGTTAATCTTAAACAACTAACAAAGTAACAATCTTATATTCAATATTATAAAACTTGGACATTATAATTTATAAAATGAAACATAAGAGGAGGAAATATTTACTTTAAATTTAAGTTCTTGTTTAAAGATAACTAGGATATTAGAATCGAAATTTAAAAATCACCGGATCAAAATTTTCTGAATGTGTGTGTGTGAGACAAAAAGAAATTATCGGGTTGTTTGATTCCACCCATTTGTGGTGGATCCGCCCATGGTCCAAGGTAAGGTACATTATTAATTTCATAACCTATTTCTATTTGGGCTTAGAGTTTATAGAATACATTTCTTGTTGAGGGCATATAACGTTAGGCTCAAAATTTGAGCCCAAACCAATTTGCAGAGCTTGAGCCCGTCGTTCCAGGTTCATAAAGTTAAAGAGATTTAAACCAAGCCATTAGCCAACCAAACTAGAATCCATAAACAGCAACAGTGGTCCTAGAATCGTTTCTTACTCCTCCAGATACGTCCTCGGATTCTGGCTCATGAATCGGTAGGTTGGTACCCATCAATATCTCTCGTCTCTTTTCAACAATTAGTTCCGCTGGTAGAAGCATCGCCTTTTTATAATAGCAAGCACTAGATTCAAGTCACCGGTAGAAGCCATCAAAGAAATAGCATACTATGCATACTGCTTCAAATTACAGAAAATCTGTTTTGCGAAATATTTTGAGTTAACAGATGATTGATTATGGTTTTAGAGCTTAAGACTGAAAGTTTTACAAAATCTACAAAGTTTTATAGCAACCAACCGCATAAGCCTCATTTACACATCAAGCATTACAAGGTGTTCTGTTCGTTCAACCATCTAGCTATAGAATGTGTTTGTAGTGAAGTGAGATATTAAAAAATGAGAATAAAGTCATAAAATTTTATTCACTTTGGCTTGTTTAATGGTACTTAGATATATGCATGAACAAAGTCATAAAAATCAGAATGCAAACAACATTATGGACCACCGATTTCCATCCCACGCACCTCACTTTGAGAATAAATATTTATTCACTTTGGCTTCGTTCTTAGCTCGTTGCAAAGCCTTCTTCTAAATTTCCCAACAAGTTCCACAATGTAATTAGTGAAGCAATCATGTGGTATATAAATAGATGCATATAAAAACGAAGAAAAAGTTGTTATTGCTAATCACCTTCCACTATTTAAGCTGCTATTCAATTCTATGTTCATATTACATCGATTAATATCATAGACAAATGATCGAATACAAGCAAGTGTATAATAAAATTTGCAGCAGCTCAAATGTATAAAGAAAGCCTCAACGACATTTAATACACAACGCACTGAGCGAATGACTAACCTCTAAAGGATGACGATTCCAAGGTAAATCAGTCTTGTCCATTCAAAGGTAAATCAGTTTAGTTTTGATTAATCCCACTCCTCCTCGGATATCACCCTCTCCATATCATCATCTCTTGGTGGCCTAACAACTATTACCACAGTTCCTAGACTCTCTGTAATACCTTTCTCCTTGAGCGTCGATCCTCTTACCACTTTCAATTCCTCTTTGCTTACTACTAAATAAAATCCATCATCAACTTCCACCTCTTTTCTACCTCTATCAGCCACCACCAAGATTGGCTCTTCCTTGTACCACCTATTAACCCTCCATGGCAATGCCCTGGCATCCGTAAACGACACCGCCACTCCGCCTCTCGACATCCCCACCACTGGATTCCATGCCGGCAGCACTACCCATCTTGTCCACGCCTTCTCCGCCTCAACGATGCCAAAATCCCCCTTACACCCACTTTCCCATGGGGCCGCCTCAATCCCTTTCTCCATCTCCTTCTCCCCACAAACCGGCAAAACTGTCACTACTGTGGCTTCAGCAATCTCACCAAGATTCAATCTCACTACTGGAACTTTGACACCATCGATAAGACCTCCACCTCTTCCCTCCCCTTCGCCTTCCGCATCGTTTCCTTCCAGTTCCTTTAACACCCAGGCTCTTGCTACCTCGGAAGCCGCCACGGACAAAGCCTTTTCTAAGAAGGGCGTCCGCAGGTCCGCATCCTGATATTCAAGCGCTTGTCTATAGTACATATAGGCCAAACAATCAGCCGGGAGTGAGTGATCGAATGAACCCCACCCACGATCGCCGCGTCGACGTGGGAAATCCTTGATTGCCTTGGCGAGTTCTTGAGCACCACTGGGATCGAACTTGGTTTCAATCAGGTACCTAGCAGCCGCCTCACGTTGGTTAACACTCAACAAACGAAGCTCATACAGCAATTCTGCACCACCCTTATCGAAAAACTCAAGGATATCAGCATCAACGCCCTCCTGAACCAAGGAATCGCGAACCTGAGCAGCTACGACAAGAAGGTTCTGCTCAACACCGCTGATGCCAGTGATTTCCTCGATAGTGGGTGGGGTAAAGCCTTCTCGAATGAGGGGAGGGATGAGTGGGGCGTACTCGTACCACATACCAAGGCGATTGGTAAGGACATCAAGCCTGGCGGGTGTGTCGAGCTTACGAAATTGGGGGGGAATTGGGGATTCAGATGGTGGTGAGCGGAAGGGCTGGTAGAGTTTTTGCTGCCTGGGTGAGGAGGAGTTTGAGGAAGAGGGGATGATGATGGCGGAGATGTGTTTGGTGATGGGTGGTGGGATGTGGTGGTTGTGGCGGTGGGAATTGAAAGGTTTAGGAAGCGGTGAGGAGAGGAAGGGTGAATGGAGGAGGATGGTTTTGAGAGTGAAGGAGGAGAGCATGGTTGAATGAATGTTGATGAAACAAACCTTATCCTCCTGTCTGTGAAACCAGACTAGCCCAGTGACGAGGACGAGGGAGAGGATTCAATTTTCAAGACCCAACGTCGACTTCAATTCTTGGGATTTCAAGAAACAAAACATCATCACATTTACATACATAGATATTTTAAAACCAATCCACCGGCTATACGCATCTATAGTTGTTATTTTTAGGATTAATCATCAGTTTGATCATTTAATTTTTAAATTTGTCTTATTTAGCAACTAAATTATTTTTTGTCCTAGTTTAGTCATTAAATTTTAGGTTAGTGTCTTATGTTGGATAAAATGAATAAAACTAATGGCTAAATCGATACAAAGTATGACAATTTAATCGCTAAATCGGGACAAAAATCGGTAAAAAGAAAGTTTAGTGGCTAAATATATATATATAAATCGGTAAAAAGAAAGTTCAGTGGCTAAATCGGAAAAAAAAATAGTTTAATGGCTAAATCAAAAAAAAATTGAAAGTTGGATGGTCAAAATGATATTTTACCCTTTTTTTTTATTGCCTTACTTCTTTTAATAACAAACCAATTATTTAATATATTAATTCACAAAGGTTCAAACAATGATATCTAATTTAATAGATCAACATTAAATTTTATTCACTAGTTTTTTTTTTTTTACGATACACTTGTAAGTTTACATATTAAGTAATTTTGTTGTTAAATAAGTAAATCACTAAATTTAATAAAGATTTATAGCTCAATGGATAAAACCTTTTTTTTATGGAACAAATGAGTTTTGGGTTTGTTTCCGACAAAGTAATTTAATATTATATTTTTATGGACAAAAAACATAAAAAAAAATAATCGATTTCTACTAAGTGGACCGATTTGGACTTTGGACGTTAGACCGATTTGACCCCTGACCGGTCGCATTATGCATCAAGTAATGGTGATGTACCATCCTCCCCCGCGTAATACTATATGCTTTCCTTTGTAATGCATTGTGTTTTGATCCGAACCAACTACGCAATCACTACAAGAAAAATGTCATTTAGTAACACATACTTTTAGTGACACAAAAAAAGTGTCACTATATCTTACTTTTAGTGACACTTATGAAAAAGTGTAGGTATAGAGCAATCTTTGATCCACACTTTTTCTAAATTAGTGACAAAAATCTATAAATTTTTAGTCACTATATATCTATACCCACTCTTTTTGTTGTAAAAAAAAAGTGTCACTATAGGTATCATAATCTTTTACCTACACAACAAAAAGTGTGGGTAAAAGTGGAGTGAGTATAGATATATAGTAACTAAAAAGGTATGTGTTTGTGTCACTAATTTAGAAAAAATGTGGGTAAAAGATTGCTCCATACCTACACTTTTTCATAAGTGTCACTAAAAGTAAGATACAGTGACACTTTTTTTTTGTGTCACTAATGACATTTTTCTTGTAGTGAATGCATCAAATGATCATGATGCATGATGCTACTTTGCAGATGCATTGTGGTTTTTCAATATTTTCCGATGCATGAAGGTTTTCTATTTAATCCCCATCTCTCTCTCTACACACACAATATCAAATGAGGAGCTAAATATCTATTGAGAAGTGTGATAAGTACAGCGAATTCATTTTTTTACATATTAATTCACCATTTTTTGAATATATAAATAATAGGGAGAATTTCATATATACCCCTCCAAAACTTCATAATATCATATATACCCACCTAAAATTTTAATATCATATATATCCCTCTTAAAGATCATAATATCATACATACCCAATTTTAATTATTAATATCACATATATCCCTCTTAAACATCACTAATATCATATATACCCAAATTCATTAATTTAATTATTTTTAAAACATTAAAAGCTTATAATTAATATTTCTTATTAATTAATGACCATTATACCCTTACTCATTTCTTCTTTCAACTACTAAACTTCAAAATATCATATTTATCCTACTTAAATTAAAATATCATATCACTTTTAATAATTTTATATAATTTATTTTTGTAAACATTACTAAATAAAATTTTCAAACTAAAACAAATTAACATTAAAAAAAAAATTTGTATCATGTTATTGCTCGTTTTTTATCAAATCGTATCGTCTTATTGTATTTTCCTATTTGTTTTCTTTCTACAGTAATCTATATACAATTAACTGATTACATATTATGTTCTTTTAACAATTATTTAAATTAAGATAATGGGGGCAAAAAAGTTACTTTAGCTTGAAACTATACAAGTATTATGAAACGTCCCAAATGGAAAACATTGCAATTTTCATGGGTATGAGAAATTATAAATGTGAACGCTTATTATGGAACAGAGCAAGTAAACGATTTATGGATTTACATTTGTAACTTACAATGATGATTAGGACCAACGAATATAAAACATTATGCAAATGCCATATAGACGTAAAGTACATAACCACTCTATATATTCCACCAAAAAACCATGTTTTCAAGATATACAAAGTGGTAATCTGATTTTATTTTTAGTACTGATTCATTTTTTTGGGATACCATGTTCGTATAGTCAGCAGAATGGGTTGATTTTACACAGCATCACGAACATTTATCATCTTCTCCTTCCGATCTGTATACATTTTGAAACACCATGTTATCAATGAAACTAATTGTTGAAAGAACATAATATGTAATCAGTTAATTGTATATAGATTACTGTAGAAAGAAAACAAATAAGAAAATACAATAAGACGATACGATTTGATAAAAACGAGCAAAAACATGATCCAATTTTTTTTATATTTTTTTAATGTTAATTTGTTTTAGTTTGAAGAATTTATTTAGTAAAGTTTACAAAAATAAATTATATAAAATTATTAAAAGTGATATGATATTTTAATTTAAGTTGGATAAATATGATATTTGGAAGTTTAGTAGTTGAAACAAGAAATGAGTAAGGGTATAATGGTCATTAATTAATAAGAAATATTAATTATGAGCTTTAAATGTTTTAAAAATAATTAAATTAATGAATTTGGGTATATATGATATTAATGATGTTTAAGAGGGATATATGTGATATTAATAATTAAAATTGGGTATATATGATATTATGATGTTTATGAGGGATATATATGATATTAAAATTTTAGGTTGGGTATATATGATATTATGAAGTTTTGGAGGGATATATATGAAATTCTCCCTAAATAATAAATCATATATTTCATATTAAATAAATCAACAACTCATTACTTTTCAAATTAAATAAAATAGAATTGTTTTCGAGTTTCGTTTTTAATGAACACAAAAATTTTATTAAAAATCATTTTTATAATATTTTCATTTTCAAAATTTATAATTAAAATGTTAAAAATAACTTTAACTTGCTTTCAACAATATTCAAATTTAAATGAAAACATAAAGTTTTCAAAATTTTCAAATCATGTTTAGATGATTTGTTTTTAGGAGATTTTCTTGAAAACAAATTGAAAATTAACGTAAAATTAAAAAAAAATGTAAAATTTTAATCATAAGTAACACGAATTATTAAAGCCTATAACAGTATTTATGGATATCATCATACATATAAATTATTGTTATTGGTTATACAATTAAAATAAGAAGCATGTACCAAACAGAAAAGCCCATCAAATTCTATATGCTAAACCCAAACAGCCTCGGAGCCATCTTTAGGAGTGGCTCTAAAGTGCTCGGATGAAACTTCCTTGCAAATAAGAAGCAAACCGAGCTTTTATTAGTACAATTGGATCCATATCTAACTTGATTTAAAAAGGTTTCGTTTATATCCTTTTTTACAAACGTTGCAGGGTGGGATCCTCGACGAGACCAATCTGTCCATGTCACCGTGGTACATGTGGTCGAATCAGGGCGAACCTTATTTACGAGTGTTGGCAAGTAATGCTCGTCCATATAACAAGGTGGCAGGCAATTGTTCTGAAACAAACCGTAATATATTTTATCGGATATTATATCAACGGCAAGCTCTCGGTTAACTTCGAACCACTGGGAGCCTTTACGCCAATCTTGTAATGTTATCATGGGTGCCATTCGCTTGTTGTATCTCCCACGTCCAATTTTTGTTGGATCGTCAAACGAACTAAGGAAACTTTGGTTGGCATTGATAAGGTAATTGTAGATGGTCGTGAAATTGAACAAGGGAATGCATGATTCCGATAGCAATATGAACCTTTGGTTGGAGAAGTCGAGTAGTGCATGTGCTAGTAGTCGTCTCTCGGCATCAATCATGGTTGGTTTCCCCCACTGAACAACCTGCAAAAAAAAGTTATATATATGAAAAACGGGTGTGTTTAGTTGCCGAAAATTTTCAAAATTTTTATCTCAGTTTTCAAAGAAAATGAAAACATGTTTACTTAACAACAATTTTATAAATTTTCATTTCACTTTTTAAAATACCACTTTTCATATTCTTTTCCTTACTTTTCTATTACATATCCTATATTTCTTTATAATACTCTCTCTCCCTCTTACTAGTCTATCACGTATCTTATTTTTCTTATTTTATAATCACCCAATTTATTTTTTTTTAAAATTAAAACTTTATCATCTAAACAAGTTTTCACTTTTAGAAACCTTTTTTTTTTTTAAAAACTATAACTTGAAAACTGAAAATGAAAAATGACTAGTTTCGTTAACTAAACTAAACACAACATTTCTTTATTTCTTCATTTCTTTTGTAATAGGCTAATAGCTATAATTAATATGAAATGAAGTACCCAACCTTGCTTGGGATTCTTCGTTTATAGAAAACAGAGGAGTTTGGGGGTTCATATGTGAATTCCGGAGAAGTATGAATGTATATTGAAAAAAGACCTTCATTCCCTTTGAAAAACTTTTCCCAAAACAACCTCAAAGGCAAACTTCCCCTTGTCAAGAACATGAACGCCACTTTTCGCGGATATTTGGCGACTCGCGGGGCCCTGATGGCTTTCTCCATGAGCTCTTCGTCACTTATCGAGTGCCTAAGACCCACATAACTACCTGAATCAGTGAATTCCGCAACTTGAGCTTGTGAATAAGATGACAATGGAGATTCGTGACATACGTAAATCGAAGAAGGACGAGTAACTGCAACGAAATCATGAAAGTACAAATCTCTGGGGATTACGACGGTCTTGTAACGATTGGTGATGAAGGTACCAAGAACAAACACCAAAAGCGACATAACCACACACATGGTTATGGTCGAGGCTACATGGATTCCTTCGCTTATTTCTTCTTTCCAATGTTTCGTGTTTGTTTTGACAAACATTTTTTAAAACTAATAGCTCACTTTTCAAATGATTTGCGATAACTTTTTTATATATAATATAAACTACGTACGAAAGCAAATTAAAGTGCAAAATACATATGATATAAGAAATGGCTTTTTATTAGTTTGTATGAATGATGTGATTCTTACACATGAGATAACATGCACATTTCACACCAATTATAATGTTACGACATATAATAACGTACGTTTCTTTAGCCTTAAAGCTTGTAACTTTATGTCTAAAAACATGCATCTTATGAACATCTTTTATCATGCACCTTATGAGTAATAAATAACTTGTTTTATTAGTTTGTATAAAGTTTGAAGGCTTATTATTCAGAATTTTCATTTAACATCAAATTTGTAATTGAACTATCGGTTGCTTTTGTTAATTTTTACAAAATTATTTTTTATCACATAGTGTGTGTATATAAGGTTAATGATATGATATTCTTATTATTTTATCAATCCTTTTTGCAAACTTTCTTCAAGTAAATTAAACCAACAAGTACTAGACGACACATAAAAATATTTTTAATATGAGAAGGATATTAGTATAAAACCAGGTAAGTATGTTTGTCCTGCCACACTGCCAAACTTTTAAATTACATCATTATCCTTTTAAAATTTTAAAACTTTCATTTACATATCCAAATATTTAATTAATTATTATTAAATCATTCAAAATATATATAACAATAACATATTAATTAATTTATTATTAAATTTCTTAAAATACCCTTTCCTAAACCATACACTCACTGTTTTTTTGTCTTACATAACAAATTTGTAAAATATACACAACATATGAAAAAAAAAATAATATTAAAAATATGATCTAAAAAACAAAAATTAAACAACAGTAAAAATTAATACAAATAAAAGTTAAGATGTTCAAGATTCCCATTTTTGTTTAAACCTGCTCCCAAAATTAATGGCTTAACCAAACATGCATTATACACTTCTTTGGTGAGTTTTTAAAATAAGTATGAGTTTTATTGATATTGTTTGTTATAAAAATGAATACTAAAATTTCAAACTCATTCACACTCATAGGTTTTTTCATTCATTCTATTTATTATCTTATTTCTTTTAAATCTATACCTATAACCATACTCATTCCTAAACCCATTAACAAACCAAACGCACCGTTAATATAGTGAGAGAAAGTAACTCGAAGACGGTTTCATGCTATAATTTAGGGTATAACCTCCCTCAATATATTTGAATCTCAAAATTGAACTGTTCATTGAGTTTCAATCTTAACTGTTAATAATATTAATTGTGTATTCTTTTAGTTTCATTATGGTTTTGCATGTTGATAAGGTAGAGTTTTAACAACAATTTGTTGGCTAGCTACATTTCCAAAGCTGAAGCATTCTAATTACAAGCTTAAGTAAGTAAGGCTACGGTACGGTGGTTTAAAAGTTTAAACAACACCTGACAAAAATCATAAGCGCATTGTGTCGATCGTGATTGAAGGGAGGAAGAAGGAGCGTTGGTCCATTGAGAGGGAGCGTCAATATAATAAACATCACGGTCTAATGATTTTTCTTTTAGGGTTTATAAAAAGGGTAGTTTTGGATTTCATTATTATTTAATTAGATAGAGATTTAAAGTTCTAAAATGAGTTTATTATGAAAAAACCAACATGTTTTTATATTTTTTGCATTTTCGTCCATCCATGTTAATTTTTTTTCTAGAAAAACCCTAATGTTAATTTTTTTTACAGTTCAGTGAAATTTGACTATTAGAACTAGAATTTTTAGTTTTAAAAAATCCGTTTTACTAATTATAACGGACTCTAATAGTCAAATTTCACATCACTAGAAAAAAAATAACTTGATGACTTTTTTGAAAAAAATAACATCGTGGGATGAAAACAGAAAAATATAAAAGTATGTTTGTTTCTTTCAATAATACATCCATTTAAAATGATCTTGGTGTAATTTAAAATTTTAGAAGGATATAAATGTAAGTTTAAAGTTTCGGGAGGATTCAAATGAAATTACTGTAAAAGATAAACAAGAAGAAAAAACCCATACTGTTAGACCAGGTTACGAGCTTGTCCGATTCCCCGTGTGTTGGGGACCTGGGCTTCTACCTTCTGGTTTAAGCTGAGAGATTACGTTCTTCCTCTTTCCCCCAAACCCAATCAATCAAGGTCTAATTCTTTCCATTTTCTAGCTTCATACATAAACGATTGGTGAATATATTGTATGGATCTTGGCCTTTTACACCCCTTTTGTCTGTTGAATTTTTGTTATAGAAACCTCTGTGCAATCGATCTTGACGTTTCAGATATTCTAGGATATCTGGGAAGTAGTTACTAATTGGTCTGTGGGTGGATTTTCACTTTCAGGGATTTGAGTACTAGTTCGATAATAAAAGAAGAAAAAGGGGGATGGGAGGTTCAAAGACGGAAGGGGGAACCTCTTCCTCAACCCCTGTAATTGCAAATCGAAGAGACCCGTATGAGGTTTTGAGTGTTTCAAGAGATTCTTCTGATCAAGAAATCAAATCTGCTTATAGAAAACTTGCTCTCAAGTTACTTCTTTCCTCCTCTTTCGCTTTCCTTTAGTTCATATCTACCGGTTTTTTTTTTTTTTATTGTTGCTCATAAGTCTCTGTACTTGTCTTTACATTTCTCATAATGAAATCGTTGCCAATAATTATCTGTCATACCCTAATTCATTATGCTACGTGTTCTTGGAAGTATCATGAATTCATAACCTTTCTCATTATGCAATCGTTGTTATGGGAGTGTTTGGATTCATAGTAATCAATCCACTATCTAAAATTCAATTATCACAAGCAGATAGTGTTTGGACTTTGGATATGTTATTCTATTTCTAGAATTTGCAATTGGTTTCTGGGAGTATTTATCATGAACTTTTAGGGCCTGAAGAATCCTTACTCAAATACAGTAATCACTTTCAATACACACATCCAAACTGAATTATTGTATGCTTTTGTGTTTTCTTGATATAGTGCGTGTGTTATTAACTTTTTTTCTTCTTGACGCTTATGCTAAGTTCTGTTTGAATTTGTATGTGGTATCAGCTTGCACAAGAAAGGACTATAATGTGACATTGGGGTACAAATATATTTGTTGTTGATATTGGTTTTATACAGGTATCATCCGGACAAAAATGCTAGTAATCCTGAAGCCTCGGAACTATTCAAGGAGGTTGCTTATTCTTACAGCATTTTATCTGATCCAGAAAAAAGAAGGCAATATGATAATGCAGGGTTTGAGGTATTCTTTTGCGGTTTTGTTTGTCACGTGCCTAATGGCAAAATTGAGGGAGACCTACTTAGTATGCAATATATTTTTTGATCTTTTATTTCAAATTGTCTTGTATGTGATGGATTTGACCAAAGGAGCCAACATTTTACATTTGGCAATGAACATAGTTGGGGTTTGAACACGTCTATACTACCAATGAAGAACCATAACTATATGGTACATGTTGGTTGTCTTCAACAAATTAATACACACACACACACACACACACACACATATAAACCTATATATACCTGTCTAACAATCTAATGTAAAACCAAATTCCATTACATTCTAATGGCAACCCATCTAAATGCCCTCATGGAATGCTTGGTTCCTTGCTATGCTTATGTTTGCTTGAATATTGCTATATAGTTGCATAAAAACAATATAGAAGTGCTCCCGTACTATGCAGATGTTCAGTCTAGGTAAAAAAAAATCGATGACGGTAAAATACATTTCATGCTAAACTGAGAGACCATAACTTGTTGCTTGCTTTTTTAAGACACATTGCAAGCACCAACATAACCCAAATTATGTCGTAACATGCCACTACATGAACCTTCTTTGGACTTTATAGAGTTCATCATCTGTAATATACAAAATACGGTACCCTATTGGTGATTATTGAACCTTTTGTGGAGTTTATAGATATCCTCGTATGTAATATACATAATATGATATGACAATTGCTAACGTAAGGTGCAGACATGGACGAAAATTGAATTTGAATTCCATTCCTTTCTTGCTAACCAAACAAGCTACAATATTTGAATTCAGACAGATTCCGTTCCTTCCAGAATTCCATTCCTTTGACAAATTCCATTCCTGAAGTAAATATTTTGCGAAACAAATGCCGCTTTAAAATTACATTTCTTTTCCAGGGTATGTATGTCCTTACCCATTAGGCAATCTAGGACTGTAGGTCCCCACCCATGTGCATGGCAGAGTAGCAATAATTTAGTTAACTATCATGCAAAATTTTGTATTTATCGGGATTTGCTAGAAGTTTCCATCCCCGGTCATTAGTTTGCCTTCCAAAACAATGGTAAGTCCATCAGTTTACACTAGCTACCACCTTCAGATAGAAGATCAATAGTGTATTCATTATGTCAAAGAAGTGTCCTTGTAGTATCATAGTCTAATATTAACAAAATGTAACCTTAAAATACCTTGAAGAAACTTTTTAACCACTCTTTTAGGCTTGAAATGCTGTCATATAATGTCCCATACTCTATGAGACATTGCCCTCTTTGTCTTATGGAAGAGTTGAAGACAAATGTAATGTTTTGATTGCATAAGAGTTAAATTGTTTGATTCTGATTCTACTTCTGATTGATGAGAGGTGGTCTTGATAATATATTGAGGTCTCATAAAAGAATTCATTAAGTTTGTTTGTTATATAAATTATCTTATGGAATAGACTAAAGCATGGAACAGAGCACAATAAAAAATTTACGACGAGGATGCACTTTTTAGTTTTTATTAGTTTGACCTATTTCTTTTTAGCTATTTTTTTAGTTTGACCCGATAAATATAAAATATAACTCAAACTGACCAATTTATAGGTTAATGGGTCAGATTTGTCACATAAATCCAACACCTAAAAGGGTATGTGAACCGAGTATCTGAACCCTCACAAGTGTATGACCCAAATATACGCCCCAAAAAAGGGTAGTTTTGTTCTATGCTATTTTCATTGCCTGAATTCCTAGGCCGTTTCAAGTTATTTACCTTTAGTACTCAGTTTTAATATGCTTTTTGAATACACAGTTGAAATTAGAATTTAACTTTCAATAAATCTCTTTTATCATTTAGCTGAATCGACCTTTTTTATTTAGATTTACATCTAGTTATTATACTTATGTTTTGCATAATTTCATTCCTTTACATTTCATCAAGCAAAATTTGCTTTTTTTTTTTGTTCCCAGAAGTATGATAATGAACATCTTTTGTCAATCAAATAGGCTCTTGATGCTGAAGGCATGGACATGGAAATTGATTTATCAAACCTTGGAACTGTGAATACGATGTTTGCAGCATTATTCAGGTAATCCTTGTTACTCGAATACATACAAACCTTTTGATATCAATTTGGCTCAATTTTTATGTTTTTTTGCCTTCACTTTTTAAAGTAAGCTTGGAGTACCTATTAAGACAACTATTTCAGCCAATGTTCTTGAGGATGCTTTAAATGGAACCGTCACAGTTAGACCCCTTCCAATTGGAACATCGGTTAGCGGAAAGGTATGCATCTGCATGTTATAAAGTCTTACCTTTTAACAAATTTAGTATCTTAAGTAAGTTACTTTCAGGTAGAGAAACAATGTGCCCATTTTTTTGGTGTTACGATAAGTGAGGAACAAGCTCAATCAGGGATTGTTGTTAGAGTTACTTCAGCTGCACAAAGCAAATTTAAGGTACTTTCAATTCTTACTTAACAATTTTTGCATTGTGTATAATTGTATATATAGAAGATTAGAAGAATGTTAATCTTTATGTAAATCTGAGATTGCAGCTACTTTATTTTGAGCAAGATAATGGTGGGGGCTATAGTCTAGCATTACAGGTACTTCCATTTCTATTGTCTTTGGTTTTACTTCATTTTCTTTCTTGTAAATGACATTGTGCCAAGTGATACCATTGTAAACCTATGTAAGTTGTAACATGGTTACATCCCAATTTCACCAAAAATAGCAACCTGAAAATTTCGAAGAACAGGTACACCTATTACCTGAAAATATGAAAATCAAAATACCAACAAGGTAACATGTATCTAAATATTATAACGGAAGCTAAACAAATAATTTCTATCCTAGTAATATGTTACCAGTGGTCAAGCTATATATGATAAATGGTTATATTTTATCATTGGCTGCTATCTATAAGGTTTGTACGTATAGAAAACCAATCAACTAGTGCCATGAACTTGACACTATCTCTTCATTCCATAGCAAGTCCGGCGAATGACCCTTCAATTTATTCTCCTCCTCCGATGGAGGAAGCATTGTTACCGATTGATGGCAAATACTAGATTGCTCAACAATCAAGTTGGAAAATAGATTACTAAATGTGTACAAAAAAAGTATACTAAATCAAAATTACTCTTGTTCAATAAATGTGTCTAACGCATGTAAAGAGAACCTCCCAGCAATCCGTAAAGTTCAAAGTGAGAACGCTATAAGACTTAGGTTACAAAGCATCAACAATGAATAGCAGAGTTTGGTGCTATTCATTGTTGATATCTGAATTTCGGGCAGTTAATTTTGCTATCCGAATCCGATATTTTGGGTTCCGAAAATTCGGATTTGGATACCGGAGTATCCGAAAATTCTATCTTTTTGTTATTAAAAAAATATATCAAATATTTATATAATAAAAGTAAAAATTCATATAAATAGATTACAAACCAAACTAATTCGGAGTTATTTTACTAAAAACGATAAAATAACAATTAAAAAACTTATATATATATATATATAATATTAATTAATATAGTAAAAAATTAAGTTAAAACCCAAAAATATACTTCAAAATAAAAACAAATACTTTATGTAAAATAATCAAATTTAAACTCTATCAAAAAACATAAATTTTTTGGATATTTCGGATACCCGATTATCTGAATTTTTGAGATTTTACTACCCGAATCCGAAATTTTGGATTATCCAATTTTCACATATATGAAAATCCGGATATCCGAAATTTCAGATAGTTTCGGATTCGGATTATTTTGAACACGCCTACCAAGCTCCTAGTTGACACTAAGCAAGCATCCCATCATAACGAGTCACTATGTCATCTTCTAGTAAGATTATACATAGTAATCTACAAGTTGACAACTACATGTCATCAAAATAACAATTGCAACATCATGGGATTCATCTGGTACCTCGATCACTGATCCATCCATTACATCACGATGATGTTGCAACAACCAATCCTACTGGTCTACAACCATTCCTTAACGTGGCTCGACCACCATGTCATACCTTCGGTATATGGTCTTTTTGCTTGGTCAGGGTCATCTAGGAGCTACTTATTTCCACCGGTGAATAAGAGGACCTATTAGGCTATTACCAAACCATGTGATATACATACGTGTCCCAAAATTTCCCCATGCATTACATTTGGGCTTTGGCGTAGATTTACTCCATCCACAATATCCCCGTTTTTCTATCTATTAGCATTTCATGCTTGGTGGGAGTTTTCTGCCCATCAAGTTTCACATTTGGCACGGATTCAATATTTCAAGTTTTGTGCGAATTCTCCGCCGCCTTATAAGATTTCTCGTATGGCATAGGTTCACCGCCCATCAATATTTTACATTTGGCACAGATTCTCTGCCCATCGAGGCATTGATATTCCATAAATCACCTTTTTTATTAAAATTAGGGGTGAGCAGAAACCGAACCGGAAACCGAAAACCCGAAAAAACCGTAAAACCAAAAACCGAAAACCGAAAAAACCGTTTCAAATGGTTTGGGTTAGGATTGCGTCTCAAAACCGAACCGAAAAACCGAAACCGAACCGAAAATTAATAATTAATTTAATTTTTAAAAATATTTTTTAAGTTGATAGTAGGTATTGGTTTTCTAGTAAATTATTAAGTATTATGTTTCTAAATAAGTTGCTAGTTAGTAATTACAAATGATAACTACTATATAGTCTAAATGAGTAATAGTAACTACTAGTTAAAATAACCATTTCAAGATAAAAAACCAACCAATAAGAATGGTTTTAAACCTAAAAACCGAACCGAACCCATGAAAACGAAAACCCATAAACCATGGGTTCAACCCGAAAAACCGAGAAACCAATCCGGAAAACCGAAAACCCGAACCCGGAAGAAACCGAAACCGAACGGTTTCTAAAACCCAAAAACCGAAATAAACGGTTTGGGTTCGGTTTGGGCATGAAACCGACCCATGCTCACCCCTAATTAAAATAAATCACAAGACTTTCAAAATAATCACATTATGTAAAATCTTAGCATGTCAAAACAAAAATTGATGAAAACTATCCTACCAGAATCTCACCAGAAGACCATATTTAGATTCCAAAACATAAATCTGAACCTACAAATCTAAACCCAACCTGATTCCAAATCAGAACCAATATCAAAACTAAAACGTAATGAGAATGTGAGATCGATTGTGAGATTGAAGGAAATAACGTAGATATGGAACTAAAATCAATCTCCTACCAGATTGAAGCAAAAACAAGGATCTGAAACTAAAATTAAAGAATATGGAGTTTTATAGTTCTTTCATATTTTTTGTCAATCTTTCATTATGTGTAACTATCATTAGTTAAAAAGGCTTAAAATAATTTCATTCCCTACAATTCCACCGTACCAGATCCCCTAGGCCTCCATCAATGAAGAAGCGTACTTTAAGTTTCAAAAAGAAAACACTTGAGTTTCTCTTTTTAATTTGTTGATGTCTTACTTTCGAATAACATATTGAGTTCTGTTGAAGTACACCGTACTTTTGAATAGCAGAACATATATTTCTAAACCATCACAATATAGCATCAACACCATCAAACGCCAAGAGCTGCGTCAACAAAAAACCATGATTTGCAACTAGGGATGAGCTGAGTTCCGTAACCGGCCCGAACCTAAATTACCAGAAAACTGAAAATGCAAAATAAAAAATCGGAGAATTGGTATGAATATGAAACGGTCTGGTTATTTCCCGACTTTTACAAAGGAAAAAAGAAAACCGACTGGACCGGACCGAACACGATGGAACCGAAAACGGTATTATAGGAACCGAGAACCGGCCCGAAAATAAAACGGTCTGGTTCTGGTTCGGATGCGGTTTGGGTAAAACGGGTTTTTTGCTCATCCCTACATTCATGTGTATCTAAAAAACTCGTTATCTTTTAATTTATAGCAATCTTCTAAACATGTCATCCATAAATCCATCATACATTAAAATTTCAAACCCACTAAATTATATAATATCATCATCCATTAGAACTACAACATTATTATTTCCATAAGAATCTAAGATAAACTACAACACACAAGCATCCAAGACACCATACACACAAATTTATCACGAATGAGGTGATGTCCTTGGAGTTTGTTCGGTCTTAACAAAGTTTAGTTGATAATTTACATAAAGGATTAGGTAGAGACTTGGTGCACACGTCTACAATAAGGAGGAGATTGATCTGATTAAATCTCATGTTTGAGATACTTAATTCCCTTCTAATAACGTTAGAAGTTGAATTATATGTAGAAAGCTGATAATGAGAGATTGGAGCACATTTTATATTATCCTAAGGTATGTGCTTAGCGCTGCAAGTTAAGGAGATTGAAGTTTATCTTCACAATGGTAAAAAAGATAAAGATGCATGTTTGAAAAGAACCACCTATGTAAATATGACGTGAGCCGCTTTAAGAAGCTTTGGACTTGACTTTGTATACATCCATGAATGGACTGAGATATGGCTTTATATCTTGGTTTTAAAAAGCGCGCCTGAGGCGCGCCTAGGCGCAAGGCGAGGCCAGGCGAGGATCCTGTGGCATCCTAGGTCTGATGCGAGTCGATCGCAGGAGGCGCTCAGAGGCGCGCGCATCACAGTGGCAACAGCACAGGCGCGCAGGCGACGCCTCAGTCGCATCCTGCACACGTCGATTGAGCCTTCATAATTTTATACGAACTGTTTCTTTTTTTAATCAGGCCAGGCTTTATTCTTTTTTTTTTCTTTCTGTCAGCCAGCTATTTATTCCTTATCCCGCCTAAAACAGGGTAAGATATGTACCTGGAGAACGTAAAAATTCTTCAGATCCCATAATATAAATGGTGTTCTCGACTTTTAGTTGCTAAAATATGCTATTAATGTGTTTTTATTAGTGAAATGTAATATCAAAATAAATTAGATATTTTTGCTTATAAGGTGCGCCTCGCGTACGTGATGCCATCGCTTCGCCTTGTGCCTCGCGCCTCAGGCTCTAGAACCTTTTTCGCATCGGTGCGCCTCGCGCCTTTTAAAACCAAGCTTTATATAGTGTCAAGTTTTTTAGAATATGCATGTGTATATTGTTTTTAGGTATTCAAATAAGTTAAAGGGTTCAATTCGTAGAACACCATCAGTCTTGAGTATTAGAAATGTGTAATATATATGCACCTTCGAGACTGATGCACATTTTTAGAATATGCATGTGTATATCTTCAAGACCTTTTCATTTACACATGAGTTTGTTTCGTTTGTAACTTTGTATGTTGATTGTTAATCAGTGATTACACTAAAATGAGGGACGAAGTGTACACTTGTATAAGCAAACATGAAGGTGCATAATGCTAAAACAAGCTTGAAGGAGTGAAGTGCACATTTGTATAAGCTACGTGATAATACCGATCCCTAAATATTGGTGTTAAGGGGCAGAGCCCCTTACGGCGCTGTTCCCGCCACTTGTGGGGCTGCCCCAAAACAAATATTATACCAAGACCCAAGTGTTAGCTAGGAATGTCAACGGGGCAGGATTGGTCAGCGTCAGCCCATCCCCGCTTAAAGATCCGCGGGGCTTAACGGGGATGGTAGGTGGGGAAAATCGTTTATGATAAACGGTGAAATTTCACCCTGGGATCACTGTTTAATCTAAAGAGTAAAGGATCACTGTTTAATCCAAAGAGTAAAATTCATCACGATATAAATATAAATAATATATTATATACAATATAAATATTATTTATATAATATAAATATAAGTTATCTAATATAAAAAGTAAATATTTTAAATATATAATCTAAAATATAGATAAAATAATTATTATTATGTAAAAAGTAAGCAGATATTGAACCGGGTATCGAGGTCGCTAATCGGGTAATCGAGGTCGCTAATCGGGTAATCGACACAGGTATCATCAATCCCAGTCCCCATTGCTGCTTAATATTATTGGTTTTAACCGAACCTGCCCCAATTGGTCCGGTTTTCGGTTTTTGCTATCAGTTTTGTTTTGTTTTGTTTTTTTTTTTGCCATCCCTGGTATTGGCATGCTGTAGCTTGAGCAAATCATGCTTATTCCACTGTAATTGTGGAATTTTGTCAGAATAAAGCACAACGTTCTCTCTTATTTTGATGGTTACAAAGCATGGGAAACAGCATTTTGGCTAGTTTTAATGCATATTTTTTGATAGAAAATTGTTTGAATAGGTGCTTGGGACTACTCTAACATAGTAACTTGGGGAGACACTATAATCTTACATACAAACACTTGTATATTCATATTCTTGATCTACGGCTTTTCGATTATCCGATAACAATATATCTGTATCAATTCGGACATAATAGTTGTTATTGGAAAGTGATCTTCGTTCACAGTCCTCAAGTTCATCCGAATTTCGATTTCTTCGATTTTCTTCATCTATTTTCTAACAAAACCAACCTCCAATAATTTGTAACTATCACACCAGGTAAAATCATTTAAAATGTTACTTCTCATTAGCATGTTCCATTACAAAATCTCCATTTATGAATGAATAACCTTAAAATGTGATTTATAAAAATCCATTACACCAACATTTATAAAATAAACGGGCATTAAGTACTACCAATTCCTCGATTACATCGTCTTACACTTAAAATATAACAAATTCATTTCTCATATCCCTAGATGAAAACCCTATTAATTGCTAAATCAAGACCCCTTTGGAATTGACATAGATGCATTTTCATTCCTTCAAGTATATAACAAACTATAAAATCATCACCCATTTATATATGTAAGCTAAATATGCAGGTTGATGAATAGTAGAAGATGATATTTGTAGTTTACTCTAAACAAGACCCAGGAATCACCGAGAGCCATTGAACCTCTTATAAGCCCATCTTTCATGGAGATCACCCTGTTTCCGTTTGATTCCAATCGGACCTGATATTGTAGAGAGGAACATCAGGTCATTGATGTTCACAGTAGTAGAAGAACGTAACCAGCCTAAACAAAGCTTTGAGGTAGTTTTGTCAGCTGATGTCATGAGCCAGTGACAAGTGGATCGGTAGGATTTTTGTTGCTGTGAGAGCGGCTGCCAGCCGGCCACATTATCAAGTGGTCTTGTTTGATTGTGGGCTCGTGTATTGCTCTCCCTTCATTTACTAACAGCTTATACGGACATGGTTCAAGCCAATAACCAGGGACTTTGACACCATAACAAAGTTTCATAGGGAAGTGTATGCCTATACTTAACAGGCTGAAAGTAACTGTTATTTTTATTTTTTTTGAAAGGCAACCTACCCCTACCTCCTATTTATTCTATCCATCACTTTTAGTCTCAAGTGAGACTTGAACCCACCACCACTTGGTAGGGGGAAACGCCTCGGTAACACTAGGTCAAAAGGCACTTTATATTGGTTCTATTTTGTTCTAAAATTCTGCATATGTAACAAAGTTTTACAATGGAGGTCAGTCTTTGTGCGCGCGCGCACACACACACACACACACACACACACATATATATATATATATAGAGGGAGGTTCCATTGAGAACTTTTGTGCATCAAGGCACAAAAGAACCTCCATTGGCCATTAGATGAAAAGATAGTGTGGATTTAATCAAATGGCAAAAGGGTAATTAAGTAGAAAGTTGTGCATCAAGTGCACATAATGAAATTCGCAGAGGGGTGAAACAAAAATTATGCAATCCTTATTTAATTATTGCACTTCCAAAATTGACAAAAATAATACAAATTCAAAATACATCAAAATACATGCATATCGTTCATCTCTTCCAAAAATAAATCATGCATATCGTTCATCTCTTTCAAAATCAAAATACATCATAATACAAACATGAATCGTTCATACAAACATAAATCATGCACATCGTTCATCTCTTCCAAAATCAAGAGGGGGCTAGGAGAGAGAGAGAGAGAGAGAGAGAGAGAGGGAGTGGTTTTAGGAAAGAAGTTAATGGTGATTTTCATAACAAATTTAGCTATTAATTATCTTAAAAACAATTAAATTCAAAAATAATTTCCATACATTTAATATCCCCTAATGCCCTTTGTACACCCTTGGTAGATAGTTCGATGCACAAAAGTTCTCAATGGTGCCTCGATGCACAAAAGTTCTCAATCGAACCCCAATCTATATATATATATATATATATCTAATGAAGGGTAGTTTAGGAAAAAAATATCTAGTTTAATTAATTTTAATTTTATAATAATTGAAAATTGCATCAAATATTTAAATAATAAATGTTAAATAAATTTAATTACTACACTTACAAAGTTAACAAAAATAATATAAATTCAAATTAAGTGATGAAAATTTAGATGCATCGTTATGTTCGTCGTTCATCGTTCATCATCTATGCATCATTCATCTTTCATCATCTATGCATCATTCATCGTTCATCATCTATATATATCTAGATGTGTGTGTAAGTTAACCATTTAAAAACACTATTAAATGGCTCTGCATTATCAGCTGCTGATCATCCAAACATCATCATTTATCACTTCTTGTGCAGGAAGATAGTGAGAAGACAGGTAAAGTGACGTCCGCGGGGATGTATTTCTTGCATTTTCAAGTATACAGAATGGATTCAACTGTTAATGCGGTACCCATCCACCAACTCTGTGATACTTTCCACCTTTTCTGGATTTTAGTTTGGTGATTAACGAGCACTTGTGATCCTCATGCAGTTAGCAATGGCTAAGGACCCTGAAGCTGCTTTCTTTAAAAGGTTGGAAGGTCTTCAACCGTGCGAAGTTTCGGAATTAAAAGCTGGCACTCACATATTTGCAGTTTATGGTTGGATTCTTTCTTGGGATCTGGTTTGTTTTTGAAACAAGAAATGTTTTATGTAATTTGCTCTCTTCCTTTTCCTGCAGGAGATAACTTTTTCAAAACAGCATCATATACAATAGAGGCTATTTGTGCCACCACATACGAGGACACAACTCATAAGCTCAAGGATATTGAGCAGCAAATTCTGAGAAAGAGAACCGAGCTACGTCAGTTTGAGACAGAGTACAGACAGGTATCATTTTCTCTCAGACCATGGAAAGTTAACAAATGGATTATTTGATTATGTCCCAAGCATTCTCTCATTTGATCATTTGCAGGCTTTGGCACGATTCCAAGAAGTGACCAACAGATACAGCCAGGAAAAGCAAAATGTATGTGCTTATACCGTTCCTTTAATCATCAAAAAGAGAGACACACTATTTTTTAACAAATCTTTTGCTTAGTAGAAGTGTACCACAACTTTAACGAATCTGTTAACTTCCATTCTCCAATATACGATTTTTATAGAATTTTGCAACTATAAAACTGACCTGACACCTAAATGTTTCTTTAGTCTTTGCTATAAATCTGTTTAAGAAATATTTCTATAAAACTGACCTGACACCTAAATGTTTCTTTAGTCTTTGCTATAAATCTGTTTAAGAAATATTTCAAATGGTTAACAGTACATAATTTATTATTTGTTAATGACATCATTCTGTAGGTCGACGAGCTTCTAAAACAACGAGACAGTATCCAATCCTCATTCACAGTAGGAAGGTCTGTGGTTGTAGGTAGTGGGAGCAGTAGTCAAGTTAGCAACGGAGGAGGGAACATGAAAGTTCCGGTTGAAGGTGAAAGCAGCGGCAGCCCAGGTGAAGAAGGAAGCTCCGATGGCAAAGCTAAGAAGAAATGGTTCAACCTTAACCTAAAAGGTTCATCCGATAAAAAGGCCAGTTGGTAACCTTCTTCAACTTGTGGGTTTACGTAAACGCGATTTATTTGATGAATCTGGTTGCATGTCTTTTACATGGGTTTTCTGCTTTATATAGGGTGGTTCGTTCATGTTCATAATGGCTTGTTTATCCTTAAAATTCTTTAGAGATGAAATTTCTTTAAAAAAAAATTTATTTGAATCTTTTAGTACTTACCTCTATATGTTAAATTATTTAATTGATTTTTTATGAAGGATGGATGGTTTTTACTGCTATCTAAATCTCCCTACGCTCCACCAAATTCTTTTATTCCAATTCCCGACCCAAACCCAAACATTTCTTATCCAGCAACAGAAAATTGATGGATGTAGCTGTTGCCTGTTCGTTGGGTTCTGTAGGGATTAATTAGCATTTAACAAAATCGTCAATCTATTATTACTTGCTCTAAAATAGTCGGTAACTGGTTCACCTCACTAAGCTAGGCCCGGCTGACGGTCCAAAATTTTCTTTCTTAGGCTTTGGGTGGGCACACTTACGCTCCACGGGTACACACACGTAAAAATTCCGTGATAACATGTGAACTATTCTAAAATTTATGCATTTGTATATAAAATTATACATTTGACGGTAAAATTATACATTTGATAAATTTATGAATTTCACAGTGTCATAAACATTTACACATCTCAAAATAAATTTGTCCACTTAATACACACATGGTTCGAGAGATACCACTCAATATGCAGCGCATCAGAAGTTACTATTCTTAAAAAAACCTTTTGAATTTTTTTTTTTCATAAACATGTTTGAATTACCATTATGAAAATAATATGTAAGTTTCACATACATTCACTTCTTCTAACTCCTAAAAACTTATGTGAACGTACACTTACATAAATTTGCATATATGTGAATGTGCATTTATATGAAACATGATTTCATTCACTTAGAATATGTGAATTCGCAAAATTTATATATAATCATTTTAATATTTAATTAAAACACTTTTATGAAAAAAAAAATATTTTTAAAAGTGGTAACTTCTGGTGCGTTGCATAATAAGTGGTACTCACTTGATAACATATACACACACATCAAAGCCACAAATTTAAAAATTATATTTATAACTTAAATCATTATTGGTTTTCAATATTAATTTTGGATTTAAAATCGGATAATATACTTGGGTGCACAAATGTACTAATACCAGTCCTTTTTACTAATTTCACATTTGATCTATTTAATTAATATCATTAGTTTAATCTAATCTGCGAACAATATTGATATTGCAGTTCTACATTAAACTTAGATTTTACAATGATCTGATCTCTCTCTCTGCGTGTGTGTGTGAAGACAAGTACGTAACTACGTAATTTTAAAATCTCCAAAAGTTGCAAGAGGCGTAGTTGACTCAAATCGCATTTACCATTTTGTAATTTTGACATAAATTTTAAAGAAGATTAAATCCTAGCAGAATTTAGTGGTAGCTGACTAGAATTTATATTAAGATAATTGTAATTATTGTAAACTTTTCCCAGGTATTACTCTTAATCATACCTTTTCTTTTTCAGAAATTATTATTTTAAAAATGCTAGCTGAGCCCAACCCTTTTTCTTTTGATACTTATATTTAAATTTTACTAATACAAATTTAAAATAATAATAATTTCCATCCTCATCACTTTATTTATGATTAAAAAGTAATCAGATCAGACACAAATGTATACATAGATTGATTTTAAAAATAAATATATATGAAGATATATAAAATAAGAAGTCAGGAAGTTATTATCTAAGATAATCTCCAAAATACCAAGTTTTAGAAGGGTATCATTGTAAATACCATAAAACAAATTACAAATTTAGCCTTTTTTTGTGCGGAATGCTTTTATATACATGTAATGAAAAGTATTCACAAGTATGGAATCTATACATATATGATAACATCTAAATGTCGCGTGTTATCATCACGTTGTATGTGAAAAAATAGATACAATTTTTTCAGAAACAAATAAAAAATTATTACAATTTATTATTTTTAACTTTATAAATATAACAATTAATTAACTATATCCATCATTTGTCATCATTATCTTTTTGACATTTGTTAATTTATTAACTAATCTAATTTTAATTCCAATTAAAACTAAATCCCAAAATCATCTATAATATTAGTTAGAATATATATCTATTTATTTATTTATTATAAGTTCATTAAATATATTAAAAGTAAACGCCTATTATATAATAAATATAAATATTTAAAAAGTAAAATAATACAATATTGGTAAAGACATATTTATAACTTATTATTTTTGATAAAATACAAATATTATGTTTTATGTAAAATTATAATTCCAAGTTATATCAATTTAAAATAAATATAAAGGAGAATTGATTTATATATAAGGTTTAAAAAATATTAAGTAAATAATTTTTATTAAAAATATCCACATAGTTACTATTTATATTTATGTATAAAACTAGAAAAATAATAGTTATGATAACTAATAATACTATTATTATGTGTTTCAAATAATTAATATTTTTATATATTTTAATTTTAATTTATGTATATTTATGTAAATAATTGATATAAAAAAATATTCACTTAACACGTGGGTGAGTAAACTAGTATATAATAAAAATAGTAAACATGCACATGAAACGTAACAAATTCCTTTAGTTAAGCTTCTAAATATATATAGAGAATTAACTTACATCTCAACATTTTAATTTTGAATAATTAATATAGCCACTGGATTATTTCAACAATCTTGAAAAAAAAAAGGTAGAAGAAAAGTAGAAAACATATGCGTACGGTTTTAAGTTGGTAAATTCAAGTCGATCCCATTGACAAATTAAAAGGATGAGGTGCGTTCAATCGTTTTTCCATACAATAAAAAAATATCATAATGAGTGTTAACTAAATATCTTTATACGAAATATATTTAAATTCCAAAATACACCAATTAATTAATTAAGTTGCATATATGCTTGAGATATATATTGAAATGTGAGGTGGTCTCTCTATGCTTACGAAGGGCAAAAGTGACGAGATAGATAGATCAACTTAAATTATACGTACTACTTGCAATTTGAATATATGGCGCATATATCCTTTATAAAATACACATTAATTAATTAATTAAAAAACCTTACAATTTGGAAGATTATATATTATGGCATATACACACACACAAACACATGGTTATCGAAATTAATCGCGATTTAAAACATAGGATCGTACGATCCTACAAGTGGATTTTGATCAGGATCGCTAGTAGGATCGATTTTGGATCGTAAGCAATATCGTAGGATCGTTAGTAAGATCGTACGACATGTATTTCAAACTTTTTATGACTTGTGAATGGATGTATAAAAATGACTTTCTTTAGTATTGTCTTTAAAGTTTGAATCATCTATGAAAATGACTAACTTTCTTTTGAATGAGAATTACTTTCTTTATGAACATAATTTTTTTTATGGAAATGACGTACTATCTTTTGTTTATGATACAATATTGTGATATATAATATTTAACTTCGGTAGGATCTTACGATCCCGATCTTGCAATGACAAAAACGATCCTAGGTAAGATCTCGATCTTGACAAACTTTATATATATATATATATATATATATATATATATATATATATATATATATATATATATATATATGTGTGTGTGTGTGTGTGTGTGTGTGTGTGTATAATGCTTAATTAATTAATTGTCGATGCATGCATGTACGGTAATTAAGGTTTTATCATTCATACTAATTTGTGAATTGAATTAGCTAGCTCTAGCCATGCATGCATGGTACGTACATTATTATTTAATTTGTATGTATTTTAATTAACCCAATTAGCTAGTATGGGTTTTTTTTAAATATACTTTATTGGTAAAGATATCCATTTTGGGTTTTGCTTCTTTTTTTCCTAGTAAATTTTGTATCTTTAAAAAGAAATATATGCACCTTTTCTTTCTTTCTTTCTTTTTTTCCTTTTGTCTTTTAACTAGCACGTTAAATAGAGACTTAGATACGATTTGATGCCTGTGAAAAAATTAATCTCATTATCATATATCAACTTTAAGTAAACAAATATGTGTTTGATATTATTAAATGCTCAAATTGAAGCCATATTTTAAAAAAAAAGTTATTTAAAGAGGAATCTTTTCTAGATATTTGGTACAAAAAAAATCCCTTTTAATTCTTATAAGTGATACGCTAATTAATAATGACCAATAATACATTGGGGTAGCCTGTAGGTACTATATATACCAATAATACATTGGTGTAGCCTCTAGGTAATATATATATATATATATATATATATATATATATATATATATATATATATATATATATATATATATATATATATATATATATATATATATAGATTGAGGTTCGATTGAGAACTTTTGTGCATCGAGGCACCATTGAGAACATTTGTGCATCGGACTATCTACCAAGGGTGCACAAAGGGCATTTAGGGGATATTAAATGTATGGAAATTATTTTTGAATTTAAATGTTTTTAAGTAATTAATAGCTAAATTTGGTATGAAAATCACCATTAACTTCTTTTCTAAAATCACTCCCTCTTTCTCTCTATCTCTCTCTTAGCCCCTCTTGATTTTGGAAGAGATGAACGATATGCATGATTTATGTTTGTATGAACGTTTCATGTTTATATTTTGATGTATTTTGATTTTGGAAGAGATGAACGATATGCATGATTTATTTTTGGAAGAGATGAACGATATGCATGAAGATATGGACGATATGCATGTATTTTGAATTTGTATTATTTTTGTTAATTTTGGAAGTGTAATAATTAAATAAGGATTGCATAATTCCTGTTTTACCTCTCCGCGAATTTCATTATGTGCATTTGATGCATAAAGCTTTCTATTTAATTACCCTTTTGCCATTTGATCAAACCCACACATTCTTTTCATCCAAGGGCCAGTGGAGGTTCTTTTGTGCCTCGATGCACAAAAGTTCTCAATGGAACCTCCCTCTATATATATATATATATATATATATATATATATATATATATATATATATATATATATATATATATATATATATATGGTTCGAAAGAGTACCACCCCTTATGCAGCGCACCAGAAGGTACCACCTTTAAAAAACCTTTTTTAATTTTTTTTTCATAAACATGTTTTAATTAACATTATGAAGATCATATGTAAATTTCACATACATTCACATCTCCTACCTCCTAAAAAATGATGTGAACACACACTTACATAATTTTGAAGACATGTGAACCTGCATTTATGTGATGCGTGTTTTCATGCACTTAGAGTGTTCGGATTTGCGTGAAATTTACATATGATCTATGTAATGTTAATTAAAACATGTTCATGAAAAAAATTCCAAAAAAAGTATTTTTAAAGGTGGTACCTTCTGGTGCGCTGCATAATGGGTGGTACTCACTTGAACATATATATATATATATATATATATATATATATATATATATATATATATATATATATATATATAGTGTTGGGATCATTGCAGAACTATAAATTTGTGTACACCATAGGATTATAATATAACACTACGAATAAGATGGTAAATATACGAATAACATTAAATTAAGGGTAGCCCACCAAGTTTGACTACTAACTTTGACAATTATTTTGACTCTTTTAATATTGAATGAATGAATGTATATGCAATGTTGCATATATGATATATAGTATTAGTTCGACGTTGAGTATTTAATATAAACTATAATTCGACATTGAATGATCTTAATATGATATATTGAATGGTCGTCTGGGTAAAAAAAATTTTTTACGAAAATGTACATGTAAAATTTTTTCGAAATAAATCTATCATGACCGGTTTAGTTAAATCCACCAAGTTTGACTACTAATTTTGAATATTTTTTTTTTACTTTATTAGAGTGAAGGGTATGGGTATCTTTCCCATACCCACCTTTCTGTACACCTCAGCGCCACATCAACTTTTCTCTCTCAACTTTTTCCTACCTTTCTTTATCTTTCTAAGTTGGAAATACTCATCTTTCTATATATTTCCATCTTTTTTAATTTTTTTTAAAATAAATTAATTTTAATTAACAAAACAATTATTAAAACTAAAATAATTAATTTCCATAAATATTTAAAAACTATTACATAACTAAAAATTAAAAATTACCGAATTAAAAATAAAAAAAATACACAACAATAAATTAAAATTAAAATTACGAATGAACATTAAAAAAAATACAAACTAACCGTCTAAATTTTGTATTTGGGCAATTGCAATATGTTCCACGAGATCTGATTGAAGGTTATTGTGTGTTTCCCGATTACGAATGTAAAATACGAAACTGTACGAACGCAACAACAATTAGGAAACTAAAATAAAAAAATACAAACATTTACGAAACAACAATAAAAGTAAAAAAATTATAAAACTAAAATTATATAAATACATGTGTGTATATATATAGTGTGTGTTTGTGTTGAAAAACAGAAAAGAAAGATGAGTGAAGAAACGGGGTCACACGGGAAAGGGAGGCCGCGGCGGGGCTACATCTGCGCGGGGCCGGGCACCAGGATTGGTGTAGCCGCCGGCTTAGGGTGAGGAGGCAAGGCCGCCTGCCTTGTGGGGTGACCATACCCATCGCTCTTAATATTGAATGTATATGCAGTGTTGCATATATGATTTATAGTGTTACTTCGATGTTGAATAAACGATATAAAGTGTTACTTCGACATTGAATAATATCGTCATGCTATATTGCATAGTGGTTGGGTAAAAAAAATTCGAAAAAATAAACACGTAAAATTTTTTTGAAAAAATATATCTTAACCGGTCTCGAAAAAAAATGAAGAACTTAAAAGCATATAAATATTGATCAATCAACTACAAGTTGTAATTACAGTAATCATATATATATATATATATATATATATATATATATATATATATATATATATATATATATATATATATATATATATATATATGCCATCTTAGGTTATCTATAACAAGACTTAGGTTAGACATAGAATATAAAATAAAATAAAACAAGAGAAGACAATTAGATCCATAATTTAAGCATAAATGAAATTTAATTAATGGGAAAGTACACAAGGTGACCTAATGTCTACACACAAGTGCCCAAAATTAGGTTATGATTCCTTTATATATGGGTAATTAAGAACTAAAAAAACCAATCTTGACTGTTGTTGAATTTGAATCAAAAGTCTTTGGAAGTTATGCCTCAAAGATCATCCCCATCATCTTAACTAGATTCTTTGTGAGACACATTATGCATGCTAGCTTCCAAAACTTAATATGATTTTTTTAATCATATGCCTCCTTTTAAAAACCAGTTAAACACATCATGCAAGAACATGCATGTATGTAGTAGAACTTAGAAGAATTTTATGGACTGCAGGTTCAATTCCCAAGAAAAACTATTATTAATTGCCTAGGTTTTACTTATATTTTAATCTTTTATAATATGATTTGAGAGAATACCACCCATTATGCAGCGCAGCAGAAGGTACCATCTTAAAAAAAAACTTTTTAACAAAAATTCATAAATATGTTTTAATTAACATTATGAAGATACTATGTAAATTTCACATACATTCACATCTTCTAGCTCTTAAAAACTGATGTGAACGTACACTTATACTTAAAATGTGTGAATTTGCGTGAAATTTATATATCAACTGTACGTGTAATGTTAATTAAAACATGTTTATGAAAAAAATTTCAAAAAAAAATAATTTTAAGAGTGACACATTCAGGTGCGTTACATAAAAGTTGGTACTCACTTAAACATATGTGTGTGCTGGCTTAATTTGCAATGGTTTAGATTTCTATTTGTATGTATCAATTTGTTAACATGCATATATGTATGACGTGGCAATCCTAATGTCTGTCTTATATGTACTAAATATGGGTAAACAAATGTGAAAAGGATCATCGATCATGCATGATTATTAATTTAATTACTAAATTGAGTGCATGTACCCTTTGGGTGTTTGGAAATGTTTTTATGAGAAAATTAAATTAAATGTTTAATACTTTTGTCATATATGCATGTGTATATAGAACTAGCTAGCTTTTCTTGGTCGTCTATATCATCTATGAAGAAAGACGATATATAAAACAAGCAACTTTTAGAATCATATGTATGAATTAATATATCGAATACGTTATTATTCTTTTTGGGATCCATCTATTGGCCATTCACATGGTTCTGAAATTACTTTAGCTATGTGCCTTAGTGCCTATGTGTGTGTATATATACATATGAAATTATGAATAAAAATTAAATGAAGAGAATTTACTTAAGTATGTTTGTATATTAATTGTATGGGATAATTGCGTAAAAAAACTTTCAACTTGTCGGTTTTTTGTGATTAAAACCCCAAACTATTTTTCGTTGCATAGAAAACCCCGAACTAACTAAAAATCAGTAAATCAAGGTTTAATCAATGGGTAACCGGTTGGAATCGGTTGTTAATCCTACGTGGACCGGTAAATAACCTACGTGGAATAAATTTTAGTTGTTGAAACCGGTTGCCAAGTATTAAAATTATCAATTATAAATTATCAACGGAGGTTTAAATGATGTGTAATACTTGGCAACCGGTTTCAACAATTAAAATTTATTCCACTTATGTTATTTACCGGTCCACGTAGGATTAATAACCGGTTTCAACCGGTAACCCATTGATAAAACCTTGAATTACTGATTTTTAGTTACTTCAGGGTTTTCTACACAATGAAAAATGATTTGAGGTTTTTATCACAAAAAATTGACAAGCTGATGGTTTTTTGCGCAATTAACCCTAATTGTATTTATCGATCTATAACTTTTAATTATTCCCTTTGCATATATATATAAAACACACACATACAAGCCGTGCGAATGAAGTATTATAAGCGTGTAAATATTTTTAGTAACCAATTAAGTTACAATTGAAACCATCATATGACGTTGTAGTACTGTAATATTCTTTCTAATCATGAATATGATCGAGGTTTAAGTTGTATTCAATGAATCCAAAAGTTAACTTTCGATCCATTTTTGAACCACTCTTTGTCAAATTATTGTTAATTTTATTATATATGATGAAGAAGCTTGTATAATGATGACTTCATTTAATTACTCTCATCATTTGAATTTCGTTAACATACTTTTAGAACTAGTGACTATTGCTTCCAAAGATTGATGTTAAAACTTCAACGATATGGAGATGGATCAAGATGTTGAGAAAAGTTGAAATTTTAAAGTTAAAAGCATTAATGTAAAGTTGACTGAATATGCATGAGATAATACATGCATCAATTAATTATGTAACTCAATCTCAAGCTTACCACATACCAGGAACCTTCACAATAAATATGAGTAATTGGACCTCTAGACTTAATTAGAAACCTTAAGATGATAATTATGCAATTAACATTGAAATAATAGTAACCATCAAGTTTGACTGCCCATTTTGATCTTTTTTGACCTTTTTAATATCGAATGGACATGCAGTGTTGCATATGTATGATATAGTATCACTTCGACGTTGAATATGTGATATAAACTGTAATTCGACATTGAGTGATCTTTATATAATATATTGAATGGTCGTCTGGGCAAAAAAAATTTTTACGAAAAATAAACACGTAAAATTTTTTCAAAAAAAATATATCATGACCGTTCTCGTTAAATACACCAACAATTTTGACCATTATTTTGTCTTTGTTAATATTGAATGTATATGCAGTGTTGCATCGACGTTGAATATACGATATCAAGTGTTTATTCGACATTGAATGAACTCGCCATGCTATGTTGCATCGTGATCTGAGTATATTTTTCTACGAAAAATAAACACGTAAATTTGTTTCGAAAAAAATGTATCATGACCAGTCTCGTTTTAAAGAGTATAAAATTCTCGTTTTTATGGTATAATTTTTTTGATTTAACAATTAATCATATTAATGTTATTTTAATTTAAAGAAAAATGATATTTATTTTACTAATGTCAATATTTTTGTTATTTCCAATCTATTCCTTTTTTACCCTTGAAAGAATTAAAAAATCACTAATACCAATCTTTTTTCACTAATTCCAAACTTTATGGTTTTAATCAAAACCATTAGATTAAAAAATCACTAATACCAATCTTTTTTTCACTAATTCCAAACTTTATGGTTTTAATCAAGATGACCATTAGATTAATCTAATCTATGGACGATATTGGTTCCACAGTTCTACACGAAATTTAGGTTCTGCAATGAGCCCATCTCTCTCTCTCTCTGTATATATATATATATATATATATATATATATATATATATATATATATATATATATATATATATATATATATATATATATAGAGAGAGAGAGAGAGAGAGAGAGAGGTTTAATGGAAAACCACCATGCACCGGAAAACTTGTGAAAACCGCACTGCACCACCACAAATGCATCAAATTTTCCGCGTGATGCATCAAAATCCCGTGTGATGCATCACCTTATTTACGATCATGCCACCGCGTTTTTAATGAAATGCACCAAATCGGACGGTAGGCGTTGGTTTCAATAGTTTTCAGGTGCATAGTGGTTTTCCATTGAACTCACCCCTATATATATATATATATATATATATATATATATATATATATATATATATATATATATATATATATATATATATATATATATATATATATATATATATATATAATCATGTGGGATGTCCCCCACAAGTTTGCAAGTAATGCGTTATGGTTTACATGTCATGTGGTGTTTATGTAGCCGTCTAAGTGTCTACTTTAATGGGGAAAGCCCCAACCCAAAACCACTTTCAATGTGTCTCATTTGCTTGACTGAGTCTACCCAATCCCAACAATACTCTCTAATTGTTTTTTTTATTCTATTCATGTTTTAATAATAAGTCTAAATCTAATGTAGGCTTAGGCTTCATGTCACCATTTATATAATTAATATATATAAAATAAGATTAAAATATGTATCTTGTATTTTTCTGTATATCGATCTATAACCCTAAAAAACGAATAATTCAACTATACATGATTAATTTTGGCCTCATGGATAAACACACTCATATACATGTTAATTGGGCTACTCCAACGTAATTCCTTTGAAGTTTGTGCAAATTTTAACTAAATCACGGTTTCATAAAGTTCTCAAGTTGACATCATAAGTTTTTTCTTTTTGTCTATTTGGTTTGCTTTTGATTCAAACACACATGTTTCTACTTAAATGTTTTATTTGGTTTTTTTAGATCATAAAGATGGATATCTTTTAAAGGACACATGTATATAAAAATGTTGGATATGATCTAGCATTCTATTGTATAAAAATGCCTTATGGTTAGTAATAATGATATGCATATAAAGAAAGTCAATATCATCATAGACTTCTTTTTTAAATGTATATCAAAGATCCTAAAAAATCTTGTTTGTTTATTTAAGTTGGTGTCATTTTATTGTGTTAAAATATAATACTACTAGCTTCTACTTGTTGAGTGAGTCACTTTACTCTTTAATCTCTCAATTTTATAATTATAATTATACATCGGCCTTTTAAAAATACCTAGACGATCGAGACTAGTATACTTACCAAAAAAAAAAAAAGTGCAAATCCATTTGCCTATTTGATTCTCCTAATGTTTTTAAGAAAATTTTCATTAGTAATAATTTGAATAATATTTTTTTTTTTAGCTTTTTCTTAAATGTACAAAAAGACAAGAAGATGGGGTGAGGGTTTCAAATTTCACATGACTTGAACTTAACTCCACCTCTCCATCCATCTTCTATATTTTACTAATTTGAGAGAGAGAGAAAAGTAGGTGAGGTGGTGTGTCACTTGGAATACATGGAAGGACTTATTTGAGTCATACCCACATTGTTTGGAATACTTTGAGAAAAGAAATGCTTTAGAGTTTAGACATATCCAAAAAGGGAGATTACAACTTGAAAACTAAGTCATATGTGTGGAGGGTTTTTATCCTTTTTGGACTCTTTCAAACTTATTGGTTATCAAAAAGATTGGTTTGAAAGTTAATGGAGTTGTATCATGATGTGGGATATCATTTTGATTTTGTAAATTTTATATTACAATCAAGGCATGATGCATAATTAATATATTAGTTTTTTATTTTCATTTTTAGTCAAACATAAAGTTAATGATATTTCAAGTTATCTTCCTACATATTTTTATAACCAACTAAAAGAAATCAAACTAACTTCTTTGTTAATGTAAAGGTTTATACTTGATCTCGATATATGTATATTTTGGTATTCTGATTTCGTTAACAGATATTTTAGATGTTTGATTAAGTAATTAAGGAATGTTTAACAAATTAAGAAGGGAAAAATAAAGATTATGAGTACAATCAGATGGAGGTAAAATATGATTTGGATTGGTTGTTTTTATTTGGCTTGACAAAGCACAAGTTGGTGGGGCACATAGAGATTTAGGCAATCTTAAGGTGATAATATAGGCATCAATTTCAATCACATCCACAAAGTAAGCATGATTAATGGCCTTTAAAAGTGTTTTATAGTATTTGTTTATTAATTATTAAGATTATTTTAAGAAATGGGGTGGAAGGCATTACAATCCATTGTTTATGGACAATTCTTGATGAATTGGAAAACTTTGATTGGTGGAAATGCTAATTAATCACCTCCCTACTTAAAATTCCAAAGTAGGAGGTTAGTTCATGTGGGTCCCTTTACATGACCAATATGCTATAAGTGGACCCTACCACAGAGGATGATGCCACAATTCACATGTTTTTCCCTTCATCAATGGGGAGGTACCATGTGCTTCTTTTGCCTCATGTAACATTATAAAAAAGGAAATAGTTTAAATAGAAACTTTTCTTTTTTTTTAAAAAAAAAAGTTAATTAGTTTATTGTTTTTAATCAATTCAAATATTTATTGTTGTATTTAAAAAAAAGTTATACACAAAAAACAAACTTTTATTTAGAGTAAATTACATAAATGGTCCCTGTGATTTGTTACAACCTATGAAAATCATCATTCAACTTCATTTATTATGTCATTGATCCTTCTTTTTACTGTTTGTTTACGTGAATTGTCCATCATCCGTCAACTTTAATCAACCTTCTGTTTAATATATTTTAAAAAACCATTTTAATCCTTATGTGTAATAACACTTTTGGTCCTTGCAACTTTATTACCTTTTTTTATTATTTTGTGTATAGGTTTAAATTTTTAAGGAAAAAAATAAAACAAATAAAAATTAATTAAAACATTATTCAACTATCAAGTGCAAATCATCATTCATGAAAACTCACTTTTTCTCCACTCCTCACCAAGAGGTCCAAGACACCTCTGGCCACCAAGAGACACCACAGACAAACCAATACGAGCTACGATTGTTCTGCAACAAGAGATCCAAGATAGCTACAAACACCATGAGACACCACTGGTTGATTTTGGAATGGGCAACAAGAGCTCCATGATAACTTTTTTCTCCTGATCTAACTTCGAATGGGTGATTCGATTTATGGTTCTTGATTTCAAGCAATCAGTATTAAACGTGGCATCTGAATGACACTCTAGATAAGGGTTTTTTGGGGTTTCATTTTCAATGGTAAGGCTTTGTTCTCTTAGAACGAAACCACTGGTTCCAAGGTTTCCAAAGCGGGTATCGATTTCGATATGGTTTGTTCTTCGAATGTTTTAATTGAGTTTGTTTGTTTTCTTCAATCTACAGATTCATTGGATTAAATGAAAAAAACACTGACCCAAAATTTTGTGGTCAGAATTTTTCTCATTATTATTTTATAATATTTAACGGTTATAACAACATTATTTATTTTTTCATTAATATCATTACTTTTTATATTTTCTTTACAGTTTATAACAAAATTTTAGAAAAATTGATGTTATGATTGGAAAACAAATACAAAAGTTGATGCTATTAATGATATAAAATATAAAGTTGATGTTATGAAGTATAAAATTATAACAATTAATGCAATTAATGATAAAAAATTAAATAATATTGTTATAAACAATAAAAAAATATAAAAAGTTATTGTTATTTTTAATAGTTGACCCTTATTTGAATTGGTCATTTATGGCATCCTAAATAACGACGTAAATGTGCTGAGTCGAGTCTAATTCATTTTTTATACATTTTTATTCTATATAAATTCTAATACTGTATTCAATTATAGTCAATTATATAAGTATATGAGTAAACCTACATGAGTTTAGTATATGAAGTTTGACTCGAGTTCATTCAAAAAAATGAGCTCCAATTAAGCTTGAGTATATGTGACTAGAATCTATTTGAGCTCTTAAAATGAATTCAAGTAGTTTCACTTATTTATCCATTTATAAACTTTTTTACAAATGTAAAAAAAAAGTCTAACTATGTTACAATCCTATTTTGTTGCACTTGACTAGTCTACAAGCAATAGTGATCCTACAATATATTCAATTTTGTCCATTAACATATATCTGGATTCCTATATATTATTGATAAGTTTAAGAAGACGTATTTATAAAAAATCATTCCTATATATTATTGATAGGTCCTACGTTGTATTTAATGTTAAAAGTAAGGTGTTACATATTTTATTTTAAAGTTTTTTTAGCATACATGTCTATTAATAAAAGCTCCAGGTAGTTTTTATCTAACAAATCCACAATAATACGTTGAAAATATGTAAATTGTGCATGTTTACAAGAATGGACATAAAGAAGACCCAAAAAAAATAATTCATAAAATTTTCTCTCTATTTTAAAACAATTTTCATATCCTTGTTAGGACCTCTTAAGAGTACGAGTTTTGCTTACTTATGTGTTATTTGACTTGCATTGCCCTGACTAAATTACCCGAAAAAGCAATTCCTAAATTCTCTGTAATCTCATCATTGAATAAATACATGTCCTGTTGATAGTTACGGATTCAACAGATCTTTCGTAAGATTCCCATTGTTACAAAATTAATTTCATATATTAAATAATAAAATACTTGATTAATTTATTATATATATGTGCATTTATGTATGTATAGTCATGACCAAAATAATTAAATGCAAAAACCCAACCACTCTAGTTGTTACAATGTTATTTCTTTACCCTTTTGTCATTGTCAATCAATTTCTAAACCTCAAGAAATGGACTTAATTATATATTCAACACTTAAAAGCTAGCCATCACCTATTAACCTAATTAACAAGAGACGCACATTGATTAATTTATTCATTTATCCATTTTTTTTTATCAAATTAATGTGCATATGTGTAAATTTGAATATTTAATATAAAATTAATACAAATCAATGTCATTACTAGTTTTATATATATGACTATGGTACAATTACGAAGTTAGAAATTTATTTTAACTTAATTTGAATGTAAATAATTGATCTAACGAACAATCTTTTCTATTATGTGTTAATAGTGAATTATGAGAAATACACAAAATAAGTAAAGAACGAACATGCATCAAATAATAATAAATTTTAAATGAATCGAATAATTAAAATTTAATACTCAGAAATGAAACTTTAGTACATTGTTGTTAATTGCTTAATTAACTAGTGATTTGAATTGAATTAAAAACTTGTAAATAAGTATCATAAAAATATTTGAAGTAAAATACAATTAAAGAGGGGTAAATAAAGAACGATAACATGATAAGTGATGAGATCCATTGTGAACAAGTTATCGTTGTCAACGTTGTGAACAAATAAAAAAATACATATAATCATTAATATATATCAACAAGTGTTTGTAACATGATTCATATGATTCAAAAGGTTCATAGAAGTGTCTACAACAAAATTCAGAACATGGAAAAGATTCATAGTAATTTTTACAACAAGATGCATATGATTCAACAAAATTCATAAGATTCGACAAATTCTTAGGATTTAATAAAATCTATACGATCCAATAAGATTAATAGGTTAATAGAAAGGTTTTGTAGTATTTTCAACAAGATTCATAATATTCAAAAGCTATTTCATGATTGTTTACGATGTTCACAACGATAAAGTGTTAACAAAAGATTTTTTTTAAAAAAAATCTATGCATAAAAATCAAAGCTTTATATATGAGGAAGATGAGAAGGTCACTTCAAGAAGCTTGTGTCATGAGTCGGACCAACTTCATTTTCTGTCATTAAATTTCCAACCACTAATTATATATTTTTTCTCTTTCTCGCTCCGTGTTACTCTAAAAATACAGCCACTGGTATAAATTTAAACGAACATGCATCAAATAATAATAAATTTTAAATGAATCGAATAATTAAAATTTAATACTCAGAAATGAAACTTTAGTACATTGTTGTTAATTGCTTAATTAACTAGTGATTTGAATTGAATTAAAAACTTGTAAATAAGTATCATAAAAATATTTGAAGTAAAATACAATTAAAGAGGGGTAAATAAAGAACGATAACATGATAAGGGATGAGATCCATTGTGAACAAGTTATCGTTGTCAACGTTGTGAACAAATAAAAAAAAATACATATAATCATTAATATATATCAACAAGTGTTTGTAACATGATTCATATGATTCAAAAGGTTCATAGAAGTGTCTACAACAAAATTCAGAACATGGAAAAGATTCATAGTAATTTTTACAACAAGATGCATAGGATTCAACAAAATTCATAAGATTCGACAAATTCTTAGGATTTAATAAAATCTATACGATCCAATAAGATTAATAGGTTAATAGAAAGGTTTTGTAGTATTTTCAACAAGATTCATAATATTCAAAAGCTATTTTATGGTTGTTTACGATGTTCACAACCGTAAATTGTTCACAAAAGATTTTTTTAAAAAAAATCAATGCATAAAAATCAAAGCTTTATATATGAGGAAGATGAGAAGGTCACTTCAAGAAGCTTGTGTCATGAGTCGGACCAACTTCATTTTAGAGTCAGTCATGGTGGCCCAACCACTTTTTAGATTTATGTTGTTCACTGTTTAGTTAATCAATCAATAACCACAAACCACTGTGTATCCATATCACATATAATAATAATAATAGCAATAATAATAATAATAAGTAAAAACAAATAAAGGGGTGATAATTAGGTTTAATTAAATGAAATGTGATGGAGAATCCTAGTGTATGTCTTCAAATCTAGAACCATGATTTCAGGTCCCCAAGGAGATCGACATGTTAAGTTCTCACCATTTGGGTCCCACAAACATCCCATCTCTCACCTAATTATGGAAATTTCTTAACACAATATATGAGTCATTAAACTTTCTCATCACTGCGTTTAATTATATATCTATTTTATTAATCAACAATGGATGAAATTGTACAAATTATTAAATTATATAAATATAAAAGAAATTGATACTTGCAAATTTGAGTTTTTTTTTTTTTTTTAAATTCTTTAAGAAGGGGGATTTGATTTAAAGGGACAATCAGAATAAAATCATCTATTCTAAGAAAGCTAGGGTTTCTTTTTGTATATAGTTCTAAGTTTAGAAAGACTTAAAGTTATAGTTAGTACTTACCGTTAATTAATAATGAAATCAAACTCTTAATTAAAAGGTATTTATATGACTTTAAAATACGAAATTCCAAACACACACCTCATGATTATCTCCTTGAAAATTATGATTCAACAGTCATTTATATTTTATTTTCTCTCATTAAATTTCCAACCACTAATTATATCTTTTTCTCTTTCTCGCTCCGTGTTACTCTAAAAATACAGCCACTGGTATAAATTTAAAAAGTAAATTACATATATGTGTATATTGTGTATGCATGTGATACATACATACATACATATAGTCCTATGGGCTTAGGTTATCGTGAAAAACTAAATATATTTTAAGAAGTGTATGAAGAACTATGATTCACTAATTTTGTATATTGATTCACTAATGATATACATTGCTTCACTTATATTGAATTTGTGATTAATTATTTATAAATACAAAAACTAACAAATCAATGTAAACAAATAATGAATTGTTGATTTATTTAATTCAGAATTTATAATTCATTATTTGTATATTCAAAAAATAGTGAATTTCATGAGAATGGTGTATTGTTCAAGGAACTCAGATTACAATTTACACGTATAGTGTATGATTAAGAATAAGAAATACGTACTAGCTTTGCTCAAAATGACAAAAAGTGAATTACATTACCATTACATGTTATCTGATTATATGATGTTACCTAGCTATAATTATGTTCAAATATGAATTATATTGTTTATTTAGTATGTACCAACTTAGTTAAAAACTAGAAGATTTTTTTAAAGTTCACATATCACCTTTTGTAGTTTCACACATTTTTGTTAATCATATTTGAACATTAAAACAAGTGGTTGGTCTATGTTATGTATAGTTAGGTTAAACTATATATTGTGTAAACAACTTTTTGTATAGTATAGCAAAGGTTTCAATTCCACTAAAAAGAATGTAGAATTACAACTTAATTTACAAGTGTCAAGTGTAGCCTTATATAGGTAAATTTGACTTGGAGAAAGGATGATTGTGTGGGAAAGGACAAAGATTAATGGAATTTTGATTTGGGATCTTTTGTAAAGATTAAAATACCTTTTACTTTAAAAGTTACAAAACTTTTAAGTTCAAATTACTTATTCATTTCATATCATGACCATATAGGAATATAATTGGTAGAAATGATTTTGATTTACATTATTATTTACTTTGTTGTTATAAAATGATAAATTCAAGTGACAAACAAACTGAAATATATATATTATATGATAAAAAAGAACTTCATATGTCACGTTTTACCAGAAAAAATAAATACAATGTATCATTATAAAAAAAAAAGATAAATACGGCTTATTACTTTAAAGAAAGATAAAATACATTCTATTAGTTTTTTAATCTATAAATAATAAAATTTAAATATAATTTTTTATTTTAAAAAGATATATGCACTTCATTATTATTTTTTTTAGAGTAAATTACAAAAATGGTCCCTGTGGTTTGTCCAAAAATATGAAAACGGTCCCTCAACTTTCCAAGTTGCATAAATGGTCCCTAACTTAACGGTTTACTTTCAATTTTGGTCCCTCGTCCGTTAAGCAACCGTTAAACTTTTTAATATGACATTTTTACCCTTTTGAGTTTGGTCCCTGATGTTTGCAATTAATTACACATATGGTCCTTGATGATAATTTATTAACTTTTATTTTATTACTATCTTTTCTTTATTATTTCATTACATTTTTAATAACAGTATTAAGTTTTTAACTTATTATAGAAATAATTTTATGTTATTAATATTAAGTATATAAATTGTTTGATTTTTAGTGTATATTAATCAATTTTTATTAAATTTAAGTAGGGATAATTGCGTAAAAAACCCTAAAGTTGAACCATTTTTGTGATTAAAACCCCTAACCATTTTCTGTTGCACAAAAAACCTTTAACCGGTAAAATCTTTTGAAATTAGGACATTACCGGTTATAATAGGTTAATATGCTTACATGGCACACACGTGGCGTCCACATGGCAAACCCGACTTACGTGGCGCCTACGTGACACTACATGTATAATTCTTAAACTCAATTTTTGCATAAAAAACCTCGAAGTTGGTGACTTTTTCGATTAAAACCCTTAACTATTTTTTTCATCTCTAACCAACAATAATATTTACATTTTCTCTTCTTCTCTACCTCCGGCAACTCCGATTACTCCATCTCATCTTTATGTTCAGTGGTGTTTATTTTATGTATGTATGTTCGATTAACTTTTGCCGTTTAATTTTGAATTTTAACTTCAATTGTCTCGATGGAATCAATTTCATTTTGTGTTCACGAGTTGTATTTTTAGCTTCAGCTTTATGTTCAATTTCATTTATTTATGTTCCATTTTTAGCTTCTGAATTTCGTTTATTATTGTTCCATCAGTGAAGACTCAATTCTAATTATCTTTGTGGATGGAGGTTTTTTATCAAATGAAAAATGATTTGGGGTTTTAATTGAAAAAATTAAACAAGTTGGAGGTTTTTTACGCAAAAATTTATTTAAAAATTGTACACGCCATCAAGTTGCAACTGGTTAAACCGGTTGCAAGTCAGATTTTTTGAAAAAATCCCAAATTTACAAAGTTTTAACCGGTTGGAGGTTTTTTGTGCAATGAAAAATGGTTGGGGGTTTTAATCGCAAAAATGATCCAACTTAGAGGTTTTTTGCGCAATTTCCCCATTTAAGTATACAGATCTTTATATTTATATGTGTAACTTATATATTACGAATAATTTTTAATTGTAAAGATTGATTTGTTATTCTAATAATAAATTTTATTTATATTGTTGTGGTTGTTGTTTGAAATTTGATTTCATCACAAATTAATGTTAAATGTAAAATATCATCGTGTTTCCTATTTAAATTTTGTAAGATTTGTACTTGAATATTGATTTTAATGATTTTGGGTATTTTCGTAAAAAAAATATGAGTTTTTTTCTATATTTTGTTAGTATTTTGATTGTTTTCCAAATGTTTTGTGTATTGGTTTGATCTTGTTATATTTTGGGCCTTTGATGTTAAGATTTACGTGTTTTCTTTGGAGTATGTAATGACACGTCATTCTATATTAATTAAGATCAAACTGGATTTTTTGGTTTTTGGAACAAAAGAACCGTTATAGCAATTTTTATTAGGTGATCGATTAATTAATATTTTTTGTGTCGAGTTATTAATCTAATGTTATATTAATTAAATACATAAATATAATATTTTATGTCCAATTTTTCTATTTCATAAACATTAATTATAAAATATATAATGTAGAATTTAGCGGGTAAAAATCCCTGAAAACCCGGTGGGAATCCCCATTACCATTGGAGGACGGGGATGGGGATGCAAAGTAATTACCCGTCGGAGATGGGGACGGGTTTGCAAAGTAATTACCCGTCACTCATCTTATTATTCTTAAACTAAAACTTTATCATCTAAACAAGTTTTCACTTTTATAGAAATACTTGTCTTTTTTTCTAAAAACTATAACTTGAAAATTGAAACTGAAACATGACTAATTTTCGTTTACTAAACGCAACCCTAGGATCGATTTAAGCCCAAAATTAAGCCCAAAGAGCGAGCATGTATAAAACCAAAATTAAACTTATAATCCAAATCTGAAAATCTGAAAACCAAACATGAAAAAACTGAACGGATCTTTTGTTTCAAAAACCAAAAAATCCGATTTGATCTTAATTAATATAGAACGACGTGTCATTATGTACTTCATAGAAAACCCATAAATCTTAACATCAAGGGTCCAAGACATAACAAGATCAAAACCAATAGACAAATCATTTGGAAAATAATCAAAATACTAACAAAATATTGTAAAAAACTCATTTTTTTTTACGAAAATACCCATAATCAATAAAATTGATATCTAAGTACAAATCTTACAAAATTTAAATAGGAAACACGTTGATATTTTACATTTAACATTAATTTGTGATGAAATCGAATTTCAAACAACAACCACAACAATATAAATAATAATTATTATTAGAATAAAAAATCATTCTTTACAATTAAAAATTATTCGTAATATATAAAATACACATGTGAATATAAAGATTTGTATACTTAAATTTAATAAAAATTGATTAATATATACTAAAAATCAATCGATTTATGTACTTAATATTAATAAAAATTTATTACTATAATAAGTTAAAAAGTTAATAATGTTATTAAAAATGTAATGAAATAATAAAGAAAATTTAATAATAAGATAAAAGTTGATAAATTACCATCAAGGACCATATGCGTAATTAATTGCAAACATCAGGGACCAAACTCAAAAGGGTAAAAATGTCATTTTAAAAAGTTTAATGGTTGCTTAACAGATGAGGAACCAAAATTGAAAGTAAACGTTTAAGTTAGGGACCATTTATGCAACTTTTAAAGTTGAGGGACCGTTTCCATAATTTTAGACAAACCACAGGGACCATTTTTGTAATTTGCTTTTTTTTTTAATTTGTAATAAAAAACGTAACAGGAGGGTTTGAATTTATGGATCAAGAAAACAATGAAACAGATTAGATATATTAAAAGACATGTAATCAAACGTTGTAACTTTTACAAGACAGCAAAGTTTGAAAAACAGAAGCAATATTTAAGATGATTTATTTAATTACAAGGGAAAAGAAAAAGAAAAGTAGGAAGAGGGGACAAAGGTGGGTCATGTTTGGAGTTGTGGTGAAGACTTTGGAAGTGGTTTTGATTGATGATACATTAAATAAAGAAATTTTAATTTTTCAGAGAACCAATATTGAATGGTTTTATTTATTTTTATTTATTTTTTAAAGCAAAATATGAATGTTAGAGAGAGAGAGAGAGAGAGAGTAGTAGTAGTAGTAGTTAGTAAGATTCGGGTAGATTTTGGGAAAGCTTATTAAATTCTCTCCTATACATCTCAACGTCAATCACGCAAACGGAAACTTATTATTCATTTAAAGAATGTGGGTCAGCTCCAACACCACCTGACAATAAATGAGAACTCACGACCCAAACCCGAACCAAACCCATTCTACTTACTTAATTGGTTTTATTTAGAGGGTGTTTGGTTTTGCATTATGAACCAGATTATCAGCTTATTACGTTACAATAACGCAAATAATTAGTGTAAATTGTTTGGATTGCATACGTTAATAAGTGATTATTTGCGTTTAGCGTTAATCTTACCACACTTTTTCATAAGCTAAAATTTGTAGCTTATTTGCTTCATAAGTGATTATTTGGTCATTTTACAAGTAAAAACGCAAATCCAAACACTTTAAAAACTGATTATTTGATAATTATGATAGCAAACAGTAGAAGCTAAACCAAACACTACATTTCCTGCAGCACTTTTTGTTACAGCTATTATCTGATTATTAGTTTCCAAAACGCTACAACACGTTTTCAAACGCAAATCCAAACACCCTCTTATATTACTCACTCTAACTAGAAATTAAATACCAATGGGGTTTAGTCCATTTGATAAGAGAGGTGATACGCAAGTAAGTGGTCACGGGTTCGACTCCCGTCGAATGTAAATTGAAATTTAGGTGGAGAAAGTAAGTCTTGTTGCAAAGGAGTAGTTTAGGACTAAGATAGTTTATCGTTCAAAAAAAAGTATAAATTAAATCTTCATACTTATTTTCATAAAACGATTTAAACATACATATATTTACGTTTTATAAAGTTATTATAAAAAGATATCAATAAACTTTTATTCTTTCTTCAGCATCCAAATTATCATATAAAATTTATCATTTATATAGTCTTGATAATACAAATATGCATAGATATAAGTTCTATATGCAAGGTACTTTTAGGGGCTACTTACCAACTATAATCTATTTCTATCTAGATCAAGTTTTTCTTTTTCTTTTTCTTTACGCTGAATGAATACTATAAATGATAACAAATGACCGATTGTCGCCCCTATTTGAAACCAATATTGAATCTAATTGTTTTATACAATTTAGATAACAAACAACTATAACATGTTAATTAATAAAACTATTAGTGATACAATTATTAATATTATTATCATTATTATAATTATATAGTAATTCATATTAATTATTAACAAAAAATATTAATATTAATAATGGTTATATTATAATTATAATGATCATTATTATTATGATAATAATAATAATTATTATTATATTAGGGTTTATTATAAAAAACAACATGTTTTTAATTTTTTTTTGCGTTTTCGTCCTGCACTAGGGGAGATCATACAGGACCTTTGAAATCTTATAGTCCCACCGCTACTTTTTTGTCTCTTTTAACATAAAAACGTCAAACTCATTTTATTTTGTAGGAAAATTAATATAAATTAACTGAACATATTTTGCTACAGAATTATTGTTTTTGGATACACAATTATAACAATGTCCATATTATTGACATTTAATATTTTTTAAAATACTCATATTTAAAGGAGTAGTTTAGGAGTAACAAGTTGAAATTTAGGTGGAAAAAGTAAGTTTTGAATAAAGGAGTAGGATAGTTTGTCGTTCAAAAAAAAATTTTATTATAAATTTATGGTACATAAATTTGGGGGAAGGGGGTAAAGTGGGTAAGTGGTAAAAATTACGAATATGGATATGATGGTGAAACGTGGGGGCCAGTTTTAAGTCTTTATTAAGCTTCGACCGACGCTGCTTCTTAACTCTTTCCTTTCTTCACATTTCTTTTTCTATCATTTCATTTCCTTTTCTTAGCTCAATATCTTTTTTGTTTTTTTTTTTTTTTATATTTTGTTTTTTTATTTTTAATTTTTTATACACACACAAACAAAGACAACGTTCTAGTTGTAAAATAGAAATTACTACACTCGTGTTTATACTTTATAAAAGTATATAATTACAACAAACACGTCAAATTCATCATTTTTGGGTTAAATTCAACTTTCATGTTTGTCTAATTAAACTATTTTTTGTACACATTTAATCATTAAACATTAGTTTATTGTTTCATTTTTGGGAAAATGATTAAAAGTATTGGCTAAATGTGTACAAAGTATGATAGTTTAATGGTCAAATGTGTACCATTTATGATAGTTTAGTGGTCAAATATGTACAAAATTTGATAGTTTAGTGGCCAAATGTATATGATTTCAGTGGCTAAATATTGACAAAAATAGTTTAGTAGTTAAATGTGTACATTAAATAAGTTTATTGGCCAAATTTGTAAAAAAAATAGTTTAGTGGGTAAATGCGACAAATATGAAAGTTGGATGGTAAAAACTGACATTAACCCTTTTAGAAAGAGTTAATTGCATAGATGGTCCTTTTACTCATATTTCTGTTTTAATATCATTGTTATTTAAATGTAAAGAAAGAGAGAGAGTGAAGAAGAGAGAGATCGGGAGAGAGAAGACGGATCAGGATGAGGAAGCGGAGCGCAGTGAGGGAGAGCTGAGTTGGCGGGATGATATTTCCGTCGGACCGGTCCGAGGTGGCATTCCGGATGGTTTTGAGAATTCCGGACAAACTTATTACTTAGCAGTGAAATTAATAATCTAGAATAATATATATAATATTTACATAGTGAATAGAATAGCCTAAATCTAATGATAGCCTTTCATATATTAAAAAAGAGGGAGGGGGTTGTAAGTTGTAAGTTGTAAGAAGTAAATAAATAGCATAAATTTCGTACAATTTAGAAATTAATCATTTGAAATTTGATGGATAGTTCAACAACCCTACAACAATCACATGCATCACATTCTTTAACCCCATTCTTTTACCCTTCAAATTCATTCATCCACGATTTCTCCTCCATTATTTATACATACATGCATGTACATATATACATACATCTATATAATTTTAAAAAAAACACACAAATTATCACACAACATCGTCATATTTTATCTAAAAAAGATAATTACATTTTATTATTTAAAATAAAATATAAATATAATTCAGTATTTTTCTAATATGTATAATGATTAATAAATGTATAAAAAAAATTATACCGTCTATATACTTATCTATATATCTAATTAAAAAAATATATTATTCGTTTATTTATAAACTTATTAATATATAGTAAAAATAAATACAATTCATATAAATAGTATTAAATATTTAAAAAAATAAACATAATACAGTATTAATAATAGCATATTTCATAACATTTAAATATTATTATATATATATATATATATATATATATATATATATATATATGTATGTATGTACAAACATTACGCTTTACGTAAACTTATATCGATTAAATATATATAAATTTAAAATAAAAAATTGAAAAGAATGTTAAGAATAGTAACTACTGTTCATAAGTATTTAAAAAGATAGATAAATAATATATACGTCAAATAATTATACTTTTGTTTTATTTTGTTTATAAGAAATCAACATTATATGGTTTAATTTTAAGTTTACATAATTTTATCTAACTAATTATTTATTAAAAATTATTTACGTAATACGGGGTTTATAAACTAGTGTGTGTGTGTGTTTATGTGTATAGGATAAAATGAGTACCACTTCAAACGATAAAATTTTAAAAATTTTCACGTGACGTTGTATAGATTAACATTATATGTGTATTATTTGGTTGATTAATTAAATTTAGCAAGTAAAGTTACAAAAATAAATCTTATGAATGAATGAGATATCTTGTGAATGTTTCATTCATTCACATAGATGTTCATCCATTCAAATGATTGTTTTTATAATTATAGTTGACAAAAAAAATCGTAATATCAAATTATATTAAATTATAATGTTATTTATATATTTTATATAAAATCAAAAATATTTAATTTTGAAGAACTTTTTAAAACCTTATTCACACACACATTAATGTATGGTTAACCGCCCACTAACCTATTATCCGAAACCAGATGAAAGAGAATTTAATTAACTGAATGGTTTGATTATATATGCCTATATGGTTTGGTTTTAGGCCTTAACTGCTTCAAAACGTTGTTTGCTCATCCTAATAATTTGATTATCTGTCAAATTGCTAGCAACTTTAAATGATTTTCATTACTTTCTTAAAATGAAAAACCTAGTAACCATGTTAAAAAAAATTACCTTTTTAATCAAAATAAACTTCATTTTTTTTTTTAAATAACAACAAATATGTCAATTGACTGAAAAATAAATTAAAAAAAATATAATTTAGTATAAAAGTCAGAAATGATACGTAGGTAAGGTATGCAAGAGATGGAGAAGAGAATGGGATGGGATGGGATGGGGGAAGTGGATGCCCAATAGACAAGTGCATCTAAGTGGGGCCAATCACCAATGTTATGTTGTTGTTTGGCTCCTCACTCTTCCTAAATTTACACTTAAAACTTTCCTTTTCTATTCTTCCCAACCCAATTCAACCCAACCATCTCTCTTTCTGATTTTCTTTCTCTCTCTTTCTCTCAAACCCCTTCCTTATAAGTTATAAATACCACCTCCCATGCAACTTCTCTCCTAGTACCCATCTCTTCTCATCCCATCTTTCTTTCTCTCTTTCTTTTAACTTCTATTCTAATCTATCTCTATACCTATCTCTCTCTCTCTCTCTCTCTCTACACAACCAGACACTGTGTGTGTGTGTTTATATATATATATATATGGCAGAACTTGATCACTATCAACCTAAGCCTACTAACAACAACACAACAACTAGGTTAAAGCTCTTTGGCTTCAATGTGTCTGAAGACGAAGAAGTCGATTCCACCAAAACACCTTCTGCCTCATCTGACTCCGGCGGTACTGCTTTCCCCTCCTCTGATACCCGCAAATACGAGTGTCAATACTGCTGCCGTGAGTTTGCTAACTCACAAGCTTTGGGTGGTCATCAGAACGCCCACAAGAAAGAGCGTCAGCAATTGAAACGTGCTCAAATGCAAGCCACTCGTAACGCTGCCGTTTCATACATCAGGAACCCCATCATCTCCGCCTTCGCTCCGCCCCCTCACCTCCTTACCCATACAGGCCCTATGGTCATTCCATCATCTGCCGTCGCCTCTCCCTCCTGGGTTTACTATCCACGCGCCGCTCCTGCCTTCCACGGTTGCGTCTTACCCTCTGCTTCATCCGCCGTAGGCAGAAGCAGAAGCAGAAGCAGCAGTGTAGGGGGGGAGTCGTCGTTGACCAGTGTTGCTCCTCAGCCCAATAACCGCCTCCATCATGATGATGGGCCTTCCTTGAGCAGGTTTTCCAGGGGTGATGGTGGGCCCACCTTTGATGATACATTTGGCCTTGATTTGCATCTCAGCCTTTAGCTCCGCTTCGATCAGTCTCCTCTCCAGTCCATCGGCTCATGATATTTAGTTTAGTTTACTGTAAACTCGGCTGGTTGTCGATGATTTCTCACCCACTCGGATCTTGTATATTCTGATTTATTTATTTATTTTCTTTAAATTATTCCTTAATTTTAGACATATTTTAAATCATAATATCAAATTTATTTATATACTAAAAATATATATATATATATACCCAAATAGATTCATCTATTTTAATATCTAATACCACATTTGTTTTTGTGTGTGCATTTTAGAATTTAGGGTCGACTTAATATTTATTTTATTCGTAATTTCTTTAAATAATGAGCACAATGCTATCGAACAAAATTAAAATAATACAACGGACGATACACATGTTATACAATTAAATATTATTATATATAAGGTACTTGAACATGGATTAATATTCTAATTGCTTTTCGATCGAGTTGATGTATACTAACAATATATGTATTCGATGTTCACTCTCGATCTATCGACAGTCTCATTGTGTGAGATGAGATGTTTCGTGTACGTTGAGGAAACGTAAAGGCTAATAATTCAAAGGTAAGTAGCTAGTATATTTCTTGAACATCATCACTTATTAGTTGTAAAAGTTTCAGGAGAAGTGAAAGATCATAAAAGAAAGATGATCAAGTCAAATATGGATCCAACAAAACTGAAAGATGATCAAGTCAAATATGGATCCAACAAAACTGAAACTAGCTAAAGTATGATTTTTATAAATTATTTTGAGCACCCAAATATCATACATATTTTTATAGTTTTTAGTTTAAGATCTTTATTATATAAATTTTAGTTTTAATATAATAGTCCTATATATGTGTTTGCAAAAAACCCTCTAACAGTGGTAGAGATCGATGCATGAAAACCAATTTCTAAAATACGGTTATAACTCGATCATTCATATTTCATATCTTCAGGAATGAAGTTAGAAGGTGTTTTTAATTAATAGCAGTAAAGTATTAGTATTAAACGGTTTGGTTTTCTTGATTTAAGTTTCATGGGTTAATACTTTTTTGAGCCAAATTTGAAATCTAACTTGATCCAAATTTTGTATCTTATTATATCATGATTTGAGTGTTTTCTACATTTGGTTATTAAGATCTACCCCCTTAATGATATGATATCACACAACCCTTCTTGAATATTTTATAATGTTAATAATTAAATCTTAATAAAAAAAACTATCATTTGACGACTAAAAGAGATGCGTCTAATAAAATGGGGATGTCAATAGTAACCTTTTTTTAATTTTTACCCCATTATTTCATCGGAGGGGTTACACCTTGTGAGTTAACAGATTCAGTCAAGCATTCCTCGAGTGTTGATGGCTGCTCTCATCATAATTTATATGAAGGTTTTAAGTCCTTCATTTTTAAGTTCATAATTCTATTTAGTTCTCAACCCAAGTTTTGTGATTCATATATATTTGTCTAAAACTTATGTTTTATTGTTTGCATGTTATTTTGTTTATGGGGTCATTTGATAAATAGCATTCAATTCGATCGTTAAACACCAAATTATGGAAACTAGCGAAATATTTTCCTTACCAATTAAATTACCACAACTTCCATAAATAAATTAAGGCATCGGAAATTTTGCTTCATGATAATGTAATCATATTTTTCCAAAATAAAGATTGGAGGAATCTAAATTGATATGATAATGTATGATAAATTGTATAAAACATGAAAACGAAGTCACAGGTTTGGTCATTTCAATAGACCGACCACACGATCCTTTACATGACATATGCGTCTCTTCGTCCGTCCATCACTTGAAATACACATTTCTTTTGACTTTGACAATTCATATTTAAGCACTCCAAAACCAAGTGATCGATATGGTGAACTTATTATTATTTTCGAAAGATACTTGAAAATTAAAATAATAATAAACATAATTTTGCATCATACATCTAATAATTGATTAGATCATCTATAAGCTTGAGATTGAAGCTATGACTCATAGTATTTTATCAACTGTCATTTATGTTGATAAGCTCGTTATAATTTATCGGTTTAGATTGTACATGAAAATAAAAGAACGTCAACAAACAAGACCCCTAATGTTTCTTTTGAAATGTGACATGTCTTTTATCAAACAATGATATGATCATGATGAATGCCCTGATCGAGTTTCCAAATGTCAATTATCATGTTTTATTTGACACCATCCATACTATACCCAGTGAAAAGACAAGTCGTAAACGGATTTTTCACCATCTGTCGGAACTATATATATATATATCATTTATTTGGTCACTTCTCATCATCGAAATAAAACACTTGTGGTATTTGTTTGGAATCTTATATATGATAACACATGATACATTGTAGTGGGTAGATACGTAAAACTTACAACATCTGCCAAAAAAGGGACACCCTATCTCTATGTATAAAAATCTTAGTTAAATACGTACAGTCAACAACAATAACGTAAATGCACAATATTCATTTAGTCTTTGAATCTCAAACTTGTAATTTGTTTATCCAATTTGATAAACGAATCTTTAGATTAAACAAACTAAACTTGCAAATAACAATTATTATTATTAAATAAATGAAGGAGACAAAAGGATTGTACTAGATTTTGTTTGACTTTTCTTGTATTTTTGGAATCAACAGTGTGAAAGCTTATATTATGGCTGCCATAAATCAAGTATTTTGGCACCCAAAAGATGGATTGCTTTAATCTGATCATTGGATATGTATTTTCAAAAACGTTCATTTCATTTCCTTTCCTTTGCTTTAGACAAGACTTTTGACTTTTTTTCATGCATGTTTATCGCCGCTACTTTCTTTCTTTCCTTCCTACTCAAGCAATGCTTTAGAATGGAGAATAAACACATAATTAAATTGGTTTCATATGTTTGCTATGCAGAGGTTTAAGCAAATCAGGATGAGAAAGGAAAAGGCTCAAGTTTGACTCGTGTGAAGTTAGCTCAAGCTTGGACTTGTTAGTTAAAAAGGCCGAGCTCTATTAGCTTCAGATTTTTCAAGTCTTTAAAAAGCTAAAGATGGGTAACTTGAGAGTAGTCCGGGATCATTTGAACGATTACAGTATTTGAGTTCACTCAAATTAATTAACCGAGTAGCGCTCACAATCTCCTAAATTGATCTTTTGTTAAGTGAGTTCAGTGCTTCATTAGACATAAAAACAACATTACACGTTACAATAATAAATAAAGAGTTTAATATGGGAAAAAAAAAAAACCAACATGTTTTTCAACTCCCTACGTGTCAATAAAATCTTTAAGTAATATATTTGTTTGTGATTTTTAGAATTTTTCTTTATTTTTTCAATAAAGTCTTCAAGTTTGTGAACTTTTAGGAAAAAAATAATGAAAACATGTTGGACTTTTATGGAAAAAGTCAAGGTTGATTATAAAAAAAAACAAAATTTTTCTGAAAACCGTATTGAAAACAATAACTTGAGGACTTATTTAGAAAAAAATAACACGGAAAGACTGAATCGCAAAAAACACAATAAGATATTGGTTTTTTTCATATTAAACCCATAAAGAAAATATAGATATATATAATAGTATTTTTTGAATTCATCTTTTACAGTATACAAAATTCTTTCATCCTTTTATTATATATATGCATTAAGATGCACAATAGAGAACGCAAAATATGAATAAATAACAGCACATGCATATTATGATTCCATATCTATTTTACTTCATCTCCCGACCAGTCTTTATTTAAATTTGAAATTACATTGACTAGGTTGGTTTTTTATGGTTTAACAATTACAAACTATTTCTTGTTTAGACAGTGTGACTCACACCCCAATGTAGCCATATTTCTATGGTGGTGCCTTTTAGCCTACTTGGACTTTACTCCGATTGCAAAACCTACCCAACAGGACAATTAGGATTTGAATCTTTAATGGGCAAGGCACTAGAATGTAATGTTAGTTAACGGTAATTAGGGTTTAAAGACAACTAGGTGCATTTCTCTGTTGAGTCGATGACTTGTTAAGGACTCTTAAGGTACCACTTGCCTTGAGAAATGACTGACTCTCTGATCTCTTCCTCTTGGTTCACGCCTCACTTGCAAATTTGTAGATAGATTCCAGTTGGGGGTTCAAAGCTTGCTTTCACAAGTGCTTAAAAACAGCCAACAATTTAGGCAGTCGGATCAATAAAACTATAATAAATCAGGAAAAATGTCAGCTTCCAAGCAAACCTACATGAGTTTGTATATTATAATTACAAATACAAAACAAAGATCAAAATTAACATTGAGGTTCCGCCTTTTACCACAGGGTTTTCAGCCCACACATTAATATTAGGTTAATATTATAACAAGTATTGGTAACTCTTAAAACAGGGTCTTTAGTCCACGCATTAATATTAAGTTAGAGGCCAAAAATTGGGAGTATAGAGTAGCCTTATCATGATTTTACATCATCTGCTGACCTTGGCAGTCCTTGATATGTGTTTAGTGGGCCCTGTTGTTGATCATCTGATGCCTTGGCAGGGCCTTGCTTGTCTTCTCCACCTGCACCTGATTCTTCCGGCACACATGGCCGCCAAATGGTATCCTTGCCAACGTCCATCAGTGCAATCCCCTTGGAAGTCAAATCACGTCTAATCTGATCACCTAGCGTGTAATCTTTGTTCTTCCTAGCTATTGCTCTTTCCTCGATACGCATTAATATATCCTCTTCAGTTAACTCTGCTCTCTTCAGTGCTTTCTCTTTTAGTTGCTTCAGAACCTGTGAAGTGTAACAAACACCAAGTTTCAATTTCTAATTTAAAATCTACAAAAAGAGAAGAAGAAAAAACATGAGTAGTCTGTAGCTACCTCAGTATAAGTTGAACTGGAAAGCAGTCCTAACACGTCCAACACCTCTCTCACTTCTTTTTCTAACTCAACGAGAGACTGAATGTTTGACAACTTCTGTGGTTTTTGAAGCTTCTTCTGCAAATCAGTAAAAGATATTTTTAAGAAAATGTTTAGAAACTTGCAAGACAATTCAAGTATTCAACAACAACCTTGAGCAGGCTCAAAATTTTGTTCAGCATTTTTAAGGCATCTTGAAGAGCAGCGTTTAAAATCGTAGGTGTGTGTAAATCATCAGACATCTTCTCTTCAAAGTGACTTCGAAGATAGTTAATGCATTTCCGGGCATCATCGGTAATAGGATATTTCTTGCCACTAGAAACAGCCTCATCTTTTTGGGTTCCATCTTGGAGTTGTGATACAGTTTTCTCACAATCTTCCAGGGTCTACCAAAAAAAAAAAGAAATATTAACACTTCATCACTACGTATAAAACAGAACACATTGAAAATAACTCAGTATATATCAGTTATATATCAGTTGTACGTTTAGATCTCCAAACATTGTGCACCTGATATATGTAAAAGACGGCCTCTGAGGAAATCTCGATCTGAGCAATCGAGTAATTGACTGGGGACCGATAATGTGTACCCATCAAGAAATGCCTCAAGGCAAGTGGGTGATATAGTTTAGTGACCTGAATAAGTTCCAAGAAAGATAGTACCATTAACCTGACTTGCTACAGCTGAAAGTAAGTTAAGTAAAAGATTCTTTTGTATCGATGTGTAACGAAATATACCTCGCGAATGGTAAAAAAGTTGCCAATTGATTTTGACATTTTTTCATCATTTGCAGTGACAAAACCATTGTGCATCCAGTAACTTATATTGCTATTTGGGCAAGCAGCACAACTCTGAGCAATCTCGTTCTCATGATGTGGAAAGATTAAATCCATCCCGCCACCATGAATATCAAATGCCTCGGTCAAATAAGTCACACTCATTGCACTGCATTCAATGTGCCATCCTGGTCTTCCAGGGCCCCATGGGCTGTCCCAACTGATCTCCCCTGGCTTAGCAGCCTAAACAAGAATATATGTAAAACATTTGCATCGAACAATTAATAATGAGTATAAAAAATCAAACCTTCCACAAGGCAAAGTCGAATGGATTCCTCTTCCTTGAATCAATAGCAATCCGCTCCCCAGCTCTATTGTCTTCAAGCTTTCTTCCTGATAGGCGCCCATAATTTGGAAAACTATCAACAGAATAATACACATCCCCATCAACAGCATAAGCACAATTGTTGCTAATTATCTACACAAAACACACATATCAACAAACATCATGACGTCAGTTTATGTTAACCTGGTTTCAATGTTGTAGAAATCGCTAGGCGGGAGTCGGCCGGCCGACTGGGGACTAGGGAGTAGTCGGCCTAGGCGGGGACTAGTCGGGGAGTAGTCGGATTGGGATTTTTTATATGTAAATTTTAGAATTATACATATATCATATGTATAAATATTCAAATATAAATATAATTAACCATAACATCCAAAAATATGTTTTATAAGACAACCATAATAGTTAAAATCTTCAAATACACATACTTTAAAGTTCAAATATAGAATTCTAGTTCATTAATATTATAATTAGAATATTAGATGGACGTTCCTTCATCTTCTTGACCATATTGTTCAATGATTTCAAAGTACAAACCCTAATTTGCATCTTTTTGTCTTATATTTTCTGTTTTTTTATTTTAATTTTTTTTTGGAAAAAAGTTGACTTTGACCCGCCTAGGACCGCCTAGAACCCGCCTAGGACCGCCTAGGCCGATTCCGACTAATACAGGCCGATTACAAGCAACTCGTAGCGTCACACCTCCGACTAGCGCCTAGGCGCCGCCTAGCCGGCCGCCTAGGCCGATTTTTACAACACTGCCTGGTTTATCAGTAAAATAGAATTATATACTTATTATGATGGAGCAAAAGGTTTTAAATCAGCCATGCTAGCAACATTTTCACCATTCAACTCTAGATGTTTCATTACTTATACATAAGACCATGTGGAAGTATGATTATCCCTATAGTTCATAAAAAAATGATGCACAAAGCACCTTTTCTATCATGTCCCTTATTTGATCCATATGATCTGAAACACGTGGCTGCACATTAGGGGGCAAGCACTGAAGATCAGCCATATCAATCAAAAACTCTTGACAAAACCGACCACTCAAAGCTAACGGATCCTCTCCAAGCTCATTCGCTCTTTTAATAATCTGCATTGAAACAAGTCAAAATTACTAGGCCACGCACTTGTCATAATGGACTTGACACATACATACGAAACAGAATGTAAACGGTTGGATCATGATAAAAACACATATAATGGAGACATCAAAAACACTATAAGTTTTATATTGAACTACAATCAAAAGAAGTTAAAGACATTAGAAACCAATGCAATAAATACACACATATGCATAAAACATATATAAATAACAATCTAGCTCTCCACTTGGTATATGATCTGTATATGCCACACAAAATAAAAAGGAAGAGAAGAAACAAGAAAATGAGAGTGATAATGACTATGCTAGGAGAGAATCAGCTATATCTGCATATGCCACACAAAATAGAAACGAAATCACTCTATAGTCTATATTAAACAATAATAGATACCAATAGGATCTACTATAAAGAAAATATTTTACTACCGTATATCCATTAATTTTTCTACTAATTGATTACATACAAATTTATTACTATATGTTCTCCGAAATATTATTGACATCAAGATCATGTTTGGCAAAAAGCTTTTGAATGCTTTTAGGAGCTTCCGGTTTTGATTTTTGAAAGCTCAAACTCAAAAGCTTCATTTGAATGATGAAGCTTAAGCTTTTGAGTCGAAAATAAAAGCTCTCAAAACCTCTTCCATGAGAAGCTTTCAAAATAAGCTTGAGCTTTTAGTTGAACAAATTACTTTTTTACCCCCTAATAATTATAAGCTACTAAGTTGCGTTTAGTTAACGAAAACTAGACATTTTTTTATTTCAGTTTTCAAGTTATAGTTTTTAGGAAAAAAAACGATGGTTTCTTTGAAAAGTCTAAACTTGTTTAGATGATGAAGTTTTAGTTTTAAAAAAAATAAGATCGGTGATTATAAAATAAGGAAAATAGGATAGGTGATAGAAAAGTAAGAAAGAGAAAGAGAGTATTATAAAGAATTATAGGGTAGGTCAGGGGCGTATCCAGTGTATTGGCGTAGGGGTCAAACGACCCCGATAAATTTTTTATGTTACCTATTATATATATAATCGAAATTTTTTTGACCCATATGATTTTTGAAGTTCGACCCCAGTATCCTTGTTAGCTTTTATAAATTTTACAGGAAAAAATTTTGTTACAAAATCTAAGAAAATATACCCAAACCTAATAGTTAAAACATAGTTTTTATAAATTTTTTAAGTTCGACATTGATATCCTTGTTAGTTTTTAACTGATAGAGAATTATTTGCCAATGTTTCAAATGATGATGTAATATTTAATACCCTATTTTCAAAAGATGAAAACTTGTAGGAAACAACTATAGAATCTAATTTTTTAGTTCGTAATTAATGATGTTGTAGCATTTACGTATTTATTTTATTATTTAATCAAGATGAACCGACCTGAAATTTTGAAGTGTGAAAAAATTATACATCTATAAACACCCGTACTGTCGTAGCTTGATAAATTTCGACCCCTATAAAAAAATTTCCTGGATCCGCCACTGGGGTAGGTAATAGAAAAGTAAGAGAGTAAATATGAAAAGTGGTGTTTTAAAAAGTGAGATTAAAAATTATGAAATTATTCTTAACTAAACAAGTTTTCATTTTTTCAGAAAAGTGAGATGAAAATTTTGGGAATTTTCGGTAACTAAACGCACCCTAAAAGATTTAACTTTTTTAAAAAGCTCCAACTCCAAGTTACAACTAGTTATGCTAAACATACCCCTAGTTGACAGCATTTGGAGCTTTTCATTGGCTACATGTAATACATGGCATCTAAATCATTAATCCTGGAATGACTAAAACCTAATTAACCTACACTTTTTACCTAAACCAGTTGCGACTTCGGATAGATAAAATGATCAAAGCTGAGGATTAAAGACTCATGCAATGATCGTAAAGAGGTGTTCAGAGCCAGGACACGATTACACAAGCTAGACGGGCTCATCTAAATGATTCAAAATATACATGTCAACACCTACCCATACTTGTAGATATTTCTAGGCATCAAGCATATCAACTATATCTTTCCTTACTGATTATATCTGATTTGTTTCAGACATATCACTGAGGTTGTGTTACTGCGGCAACTAAATATCTACTCAATTGTCAATATCTAAGCTCTCTCTCTGTGTGTCTATAACTATAAACGCACATTAGACTGGCAAGCAAATGCAAGGAGACAAGACTACAACTCTACAAGAGCAATAAACTATACTTGTATATGTTAACAAGTACTTGGACTTTTATGGAAGGTCCACAATATACCCCAAAACAGTAACAATAGATACAATAGGAGACAGTGAGATAGAGTCATAGAGATTAAAAAAAGTAACCATAAAATTACTAATTCCTCAAAATGTAACAACGGATTTCTTCCATAATTTATTCACTCGTTCATTTTTGTTTCGAATATAATCCTAAAAAGTGAACCCCATGACCGGTGTAAGCTGTGAAACTAAAAATACTAGTTACTGTTCAGCTATATGACCCAAAATAGTGAAATACTCCCTCATAATTTCCATCCTGCATAATCACATATCAATAGGAACACGCACATGCTGAAAACTGAAGAACAATTCACCAATTGGCACGAAACAATAGGTAGAGGAGAGCTCATCATAAACATTTCAGAGTATGAGAGGTAACATAAGCTTTGAGCATCTTACCTTATCATCTACGTCAGTGAAGTTCCGCACATATTTAACTTCATAGCCCAAATGTTTCAAATACCTTAAGCATGTATATTATAAACTGGTGGGTGAGAGTATACAAACTAAATAGAAAGAATATAAATATCTAAAAGTGATCATTTTAGCCAGGTTAACAAGGATGATAGCAAACAACAAAACATAAGTTAAGGCCTTAGCAGATGGCAGTTAATGCGAGCTTTAACATGAATGAACCATTCCTTTACGATTAAAAAAAATGCCCGACACTGTAACCCGAACTAGTGATATACAGTTGCAATCATTGAAGTGCCTTGAAAAATTCTGTTAACAAATCTAAGTATCTGCATTCAGTTGTTAGTTTGTTAGCAACGCAATATGCTATCATTGATAAAAATTTCATGCAGTATAAGAATTGACATAGAAAAACATTTTTAGCCAAAAATGTCAAAGTAGCCCTATGATATCTGATTCCCCGAACTGTTTATAAGACCTGTGCAGTTGCATCATCTAAAATTACAAAGGATCAATCAAGTCAGACAAATATCCATCCACCGCCAACACTATAATGGGATTCTCTATATATTTTGAACCTTAAAGGTGGATTTTGCCAGTAAATTTGTGAGTTCTAAGACAAAATTTTTAGTACTATAATTTTTTCTACATGGAGTCTTAAAAAACATTTAGAATTATTCAGAAACACCAATTCCATGGCTTGGAATTCGGACCAAAACAAAAATGGTTCACCGTTAAACTAAACAAGCCCAGGTTTCAGGAACATTGTGATTCGTTCAATCAATTGCATAGCACAGACTAACGAATTGCAATTGGGTCGTTAATTACATACTTCAATCTAGGTTTTAATCCAAAATAGAATATGTTAATCATGTGAATAAAAAAACATTGTTCCCACTGGTCTAGGATAGTGCATGAGAGAAAGAGAATTCATATACCGGAAAAGAACATCAAAGGCAACGTAGGCACGAGCATGCCCAATATGACTGAAGTCGTATGATGTAACACCACAAACGTACATGGACACTTTTCCTGGAACTATGGGATTAAACTTCTCCTTTTGTTTGGTCATGGAGTTGTAAATGTGAAACTCAAAGTCACGAACTTCCGCCATGGTGGTCTCTCTCGATCAATGGCGGATCTAAACAATAAAATCATAGCCAACTTTGCTTAACGTGATATACAGCAAAACATCATGCACATAATAAGCAAAATAATTAATTTAAAACACCAACACAATCAATAATAAATCACAATGAAACAACAAAACAGCAATAAAAGAAGATATTAAAGTAGGAAACAATTAGTGTCATTACCTGACACTTGTCCTCTACGAGTTTTTATTTTCCGAAAGCAATTACTTACATCTTCGTTAGCAACATTGGCCAATACTTCTCTTCCAAGTTCCAACGGCACAAATCAAACAATCATACCAAAAAAAAACCTTCAATTCGATTTAACCAATATATCATTGGTTTGTGGAATTTTACTAGTAGTGTTCTCCCAATTTCCCTAAAAGATTCTCCACCAATTGATGAAAATGAAACTTTACTTTTTAAAAATCTTTCCATTTTTCTATAAAACTAACTAGAAAATAAAAAATCATTCAGCAATTAGCAACTTCTAATCTTTAGTAGAATTTCACAACAAATGTCAATTACTACGATTCTAAATTTATAACAGCCATCATAAATTAAGAAAATAACAATGAACGATTCAGATTTAAAAAAAAAAAAATTCAAAATAAAACCATCAACCTAAACCCTAGTAAGTAGTAAGCCATTGATATTCTTCAAATCATCAATTTCATAATAATTTCAACAAATAATACTTACTAAGTCCTGTATTCCATGTAAACTATCTATCAAAATGGAATTGAAAGAATTAGGGTTTAGTTAAATTGTTTACCGATCGAGAGGGCGACTGGTGAATCCTGATTCCGTGAATGGCGTGAGACGATGAGAAGATCCTTCGCTTGCGTTAACAAGGCCGGAGAGTCGGAGACGGAATCAGACTTCCAGAATCCTTGTACGTGAGACGATGCGGCCGTGTGTTTTCTTTAGGTTATGTGGCGGTTATTTAATTTTGTTTAGTATGATGTTTGGGCTAAAAACCATAGAGGGCCTGGTAACATAATCACATAGTGCCCCCGATTATTTTTGGGTAGAATCCCTTTGGGCCTCTCCTGCGTCCCACTTGTGTCTTGTGTGAAAAGTTCGAGATGTGACAATCTATCTATATATCTTAATAAAAAAAAACCTCTAATGTCACGTGTCATTACCTCATCTCTCTAAATTTTTTATTTCCCGCCTTTTTTCCATAATTAGATTTTTAATTTTACTAATTCATTATTAAAAATATTTATGGAATCTAATTCAAATATCTCCATATTTAATACATACAGTTAAAAAATGAAATATTTTAAATATTCTAATATTAATCTAAGTTTATTTTTAAATAACTTTTTAATTGATTTAAAAACTTTCTGATTTGACTACTAATGTTAGCTAACTATTCATTTTTAATATATTTAAAAAGTAAAAATAATGCAATATTGAAAATAAGTTGTTTTATAATCTTAAATTTTTTTAAATTTTATTCTATGTAAAAAGAAAATTTTTAGTTTTTTACTTATACATAAAAATCTAAAAATGAAAAGTTTTGAAAAAATGAGACACGATAAATACTATTCATACATATTTAAAAATAGAAATTTTTTAATTATCCTTAATAACAAAAGATAATACTATTTTCGTATTTTTTAGAAAAAAATAAACATTTTTGTATGTAATTGACGTTTTATGTAGATTTTTAGTAAACATTTATTTATAAAATATCCACGTAATACGTGGGTTAATAACTAGTTTCAATCCAAAAAATAAACGGAACGGTCAAAATGACCAGTAAGACTCTTTTTTCGTAAGAGTTTGTTTCAGTTAACAACACAATCTCAATCAAAAACTAAAATAGATTAATCAAAAAAAGTTGTCACTATCATAGATAATTGATCAGTGCAACGTGCTCCAACCATACATGATTAAATCAATAAAATCAGTGATTCTATAGAGATAAGATATCAAATGAGTAATTATTCATCTTTAAAAGGTTTAGCAACTCACATTGGCGTTTGACATAATGCTATGGTATGCTACAAGCTGCTACAAAATGTTACAATGCTACTAGGATGTTGATGGATATAATTAAATGGAACTATATACTAATTACTAAAGAATGAACGAAAACGTGTCTTAAATCTAGAATCTACGTGAAAAACTGAATCTGACAGTGTATGTGGATGCCTAGCCAAACCCATGCGTGCGTGTAGCCCACACAAGCGTTGGCATGGGCATAGTTCACGCACGTGTGTGGCTCATGCGGCAATGCTGGTCTAAACATTTTCACGTCCACGACAATATTAAATAATAATGCATCTTTAAAAGATTTTTTAATAAAACTAACTGTTCTTTAAAGGGGTTCATTCACTTCGTGTGTTGTTGATTAGAAAATTATACAATGGTTATTTGATCGAATTTCTAGTTGTTTCTTCTAGCACAACTTGTGTATTTTGTTACTAATATTCTTCTGCAACTTGTTATATTTTTTTTATTTCAGTGTTTTTATCATCTAAAATTATAATTTTTGTCATTGATTATGAAGATATATAATAGAGCTGTAAATGAACGGTTTGTGAATCGTTCGAAGGTAAATTCGTTTATGTTTGTTCATTTTATCAAATGAATGAATATGAACAAAAATTTGTGTTTATTTAATTAAATGAACAAACATGAACCCCAACTTCGTTCGTTCAATTTATGTGCTTTTTGTGTTCGTTTGATTGTATCATTTATATTTGTTTTAGTATTTATTATTTTATTCGTTTATATTCGCTTAACAATTGTTCGCCATTCATTTATTTTAATTATGAGTTAAACGAACGAACAGAAACGAACACTAACAATACCAATTTCTTAACGAGCGAACATGAACGAAAAAATCTCATTTTCCTTTTTGTTAATGTTCATTTGTTTTTTCTGTTCGAATTAAACGAACAAACATAAATATATCATCGTTTGTGTCGTTATATCACTACGTATGAATAGTGATCAACAAAACAAAACTTAATATATCAATTATTAGACTGAAAAATTAACGTCCCTTGATAATTTGAGGCCTTAGGCGGTAGCCCGTGTGCCACACCCCCCCCCCCTAGTGCCGACCATGCCATGTGATTGTGTGGAACCTTCTTCCACAATGGAACCAGAATTCTCATTCTTTCTATGCCTGTTTCGTTTTTCATTCAAATTTGAGAGTTTAATGTTGATTAAACCGATCAAAATAATATCGGTGTGATATGCAATTTATTAGGTGACGTTTGGTTTGCAGGATTGTAGAGAAACTAATGGGATTTTCATTTGAAATTCTTTCTCTTATCATGTTTGGCAAAAAAAAAGAGGGATTTCATTTTCATTTAACATTTCACAATCTTCATTTTTATAGTTTTAGAATTCTTCCCTACCCCCTATTATTTCATAATCTCATATCTTTACATTTCAAATTCTTAACCAAATGACAATATTACCATAATCCAAACGCTACCTAAAAATTTAAATTCTGTCATATTTAAATCCTGGTATATCAATATCCCAACCTGTCATATTCAAATTCTGACATATTTAAATCCTGGTATATCAAAATCTCATAATCTAAACGCTACCTAAAAATTTAATTACGTCAACAGGTAATGTGTTGGTAATGTGTTGTTACTTTATTTCTTATAAAACCAAAGTCGCCTATGTCTAGAAGTCCTGTAAACAAAAGAATACAATAATTTAAATTTATAATTAATAAAATATTAAACTAAATGAAATACAATTTTAAGTTGATTTTTAACTACTACACATAAAGATCAAAAACTAAAAACAATTAATTGCTTCAAATATAGAGTCGATCCAAGACAACTTCATAATAAAATCAATTACAATCTAAACTTCAAACTAAATTATATTCTATAATAAATTAATATAATATTAATTTATTAGTTCATGTATTACATAGATATATTAATAAAAACTACCAAGATAAAATGTAAGTAATATTTAAACATTTAATTATTAATTATTTAAGAAAATATAAAAATTACATTATTTTTTTTGCCACGACTATTATTTTCTAACTTTAAAAATATATATAAGTAGTAGTTAAATTTTTTTGTTCCTAATATCCTTTTTAGTTTAACAAACACATCCTCAAATAATATAAGAGATGTTTAGGATTGCATTTTAAGGTAATTATCTAATTATAGTATTAAAAAGTAATTGGAAAATGATTAAAAAAGTAATTTTTAGCATTTTATCTGAATGCAAACATACTTTTCTCATTACAAACAAAATTGTAGAAAAGTAATCACACCTTTTTAAATATTTGTCCTATCTATTTTTCGATGCCCAATACTCACAATCCCAAATGGACCCAATCATCCCCCATAATTTCAATTTGCTTATTTTACTAATTCCATAAGACAACTCCATTATTATATTTACCATTTCACTTGGATAATATTACTTTTGCTATGCAATTTTTTTATCTTCTATTCTTTAAAATATATAGTCTGTATTTTAATGTATACGTAAAAACTAAAATAAAAATATTAAACAACTATTATTAAAAATCCTTAAAATATAATTGATTTTATTTTTTCATCAACTTTTTAATCATTGTATTATGTCTCTGCTTGTGATTAGAAGATGATAATGTGTAAGTGAGGTTTGAACTTCAAGTTTGGCCCTAATAAGATCTTTTTTTATTTGAGAAGGATGATGATTTATACACCATATTTTTTACCATCAATAATAATGTATAACTAGATCTTGTATGATATATAGACCTATAAACTCTTTTTTGTTATGTTGATGTCAAAAAAATATAGTGTATAAATCACATATACATTTTCAAAACTTCAATTTATCTATTTTATATTGGTCATGAGACAAGTTAGCATAGACGTTTAGAGTTGAAGTAAATCCCCTCTTTCCAATAGAAAAAGGAATTAAAAGTCTAACAAATCATTGAAATTTAAAGAAATTTTAAAATTTTTTTATATGTATTTGAAATTTTGAATTACAAAGAACATAAACTATTTTTTTTTTAAATTTCGTTGGTTGAAGAAATTGATCATCATATATATTTATTTAAGAACATAAACATCATGCAACATTTCACCTCATCAGCCACACTAACGATTGAAATAAAATATAAACATTATGCAACGCTTCACCTCACCAGCCATACTGACCAATTCTTTTAGGAGGTGTTTGGTTCACAAGATTTTTTCTCTGTGATTTGCATTTTGTCAAAGAATTTGCATTATGCAGTATTTGTATTTGTCAGGATTTTGTTAAACAATTTGCATTATCTTATAGAAAAAATTTGTTAATCTGAAAAATGCAATGTAAATGAGATTTAAAATCATATGTGGGAGACTGAGATTTTTAATAACAAAGAAAGGAGGGATTTAAGAAATCCTGAAATTTTAAATTCTAACTGAAATCTGCAAACCAAACACAAGATTTTAAATGCAAATATTAGGAAATCCGCGAACCAAAAACCATTTAAAAATTGTTTCGATAACCTAGCTAAGCCAATGTATCCCAAAAGCAAACAAACACGGAAGTTTTCAACCAAGTGAAATATGATTTTTTAAAAATTGGAAGAAATGTGTATTATATCAAACATGAAGGGCATAACATGTAACTTTCTCAACATATAGCCAAAACTTCGCCAACCCATTACCCATCATCATAACACGACGCCGTTTGATATTTGTGTTTCGTATATAAAGGTTTCGCGGCGATTCTCACACAAACACTGCTACCAACAGAAACCCTTGTTCCCGTTGCTGCCTCTTCAAGAAAATTCTCGAAGGCAAGATAAGATCTTCAAACAGAAATCAAAATCTTCAACTCTCGTTAATGGACGGATCAAAATCTTTGCATAATTTCAGTTTACCTCCAGGATTGACGTGGGGGAGGCAGAAGTTTTTGAGGTGCATGAACGTTAATCCAATTCGTGCAATGCCGGCCGTCGATGATGTTGAATCGTCAGATTCCGAGGAGTACGACGAGAACCGTTCTTTCAAAAGTCGTCGTGTGGATTTGGAGGAGTTTGGGAGGTCACGAGGAGGAACATCGAGCGATGTTCCGCGGAGGAGGTTTCTTCGTTCTAATTATAAGTTGAAATCGTTGTCTCGGGCAACCGATTCAGTTAAGAAAGATTTATCAGAAGATGAAGATGAGATCTCGGTAACTAGGGAGAAACTGGTGATGGATTTTCAGACGGAGATAGGTAAGTTGAAGGAAGCAATTCTGAAAAATAGCAATTCAGACGACGAGATCACGCCGATGATGGTTTATCCGGAAGCTGAAGCGAAATCTCCCCTTCTGAAATCAAAATCTAAGCAAAGATCTACTACATACAACATGCCACCGCCAGATGCGATGTGCACCGATGTAGCTGTCGATCCACGATCCGATCAGAAGAAATCAACACGGCCGAGAAGAAACCTCGAAAAGAAGGAAGAGAGGCCTAAATTTTCAGTTGCGCTGTCACGCAAGGAAATCGAGGATGATTTTATTTCCATGACGGGAAAGAAGCCGCCACGAAAACCTAAGAAGCAACCTAGAAGCGTTCAGAATGACTTACAGGTAAAAATTTCCTCATCTAAATCCACTTATTCTGATCAATATTGAAACTTTAAATCAAGTCTTAACTGCACGCTTCTTTGCAGGGTCTCTATCCAGGTTCTCGGTTATCGGAAGTTCATCCTGATCGCTACAAAGTGAAAGAAAATGGAAAGGTGTAATGAGGATTGACGGATCGGAGATGCATGGTACCTGTTTGCGTTTGCAAGCTCAGACTATAAGGTATAATTAACATATATACAATGTTGTTTGTGAGAATATCTGCTGAGCTAGGGTTTTAATTCTGTTCTACTTAATTAGCCATTGTTGTTTAACTCTTAATGGAATCATTAAAAGGTCGTTAGGTTATTTTACGAATGATTTTTTAATGGTTTCATTAAGAAATAAACAAACAACCTTTTAGTCATCAAAGATTCTTAAAATTTCAGTAGGGTTTTAATTATCTATTCATGTTGTTGATTCAGAATGTGCATTCTGATATGAAATTTGGGGTTCTAGCTAGCTAAGTATTGCAGAAATTAACTTAATTTGCAGATTTATGACTGTGGTCTGTCGAGTTAGTTTGTTTTCCATAGTATTGCATTCAACAATTACAGTGCATTGATTTATAATTCCATGTTCTAAATTCTCATATGGAATTAATCTTGTATGAGATCGGGTTGTATTATATTAAATACACATAAGTGCATAACATCTAGCTACTAATGATACTCATTAATATTTATGGATATGAAAATATGTTTATTGTGCAACTAAATATATAATTATATAATCTTAAAGTTTTCTACATAAAATTAACTATATATAATGTGATGGGTTTTAAAAAATTACCAGTGGTTTTTTTTTTGGTAAAGATGTGAAAATGGTATACCATTAATTCATGGTTTGTATATATCCAATAATGTTTGAATCAAATGTTATAAATAAGTATATCAATTTTTATCATATATATATAGATTTTGATTGGATATTCAAAAACTTGTACGTATAGATTTCCGGTACAAAATTTATGCTTCTGCGTAGTCATATTTTAATTGTAGAAACGATAGTTATAATTAATTAAATTATCAAAATCTTTTAATTGTAGAAACAATAGTTATAATTAAATTATCAGATACACATCCTTATTATTTTAAAAGCACACGTACGTACATTAGATTTGAATGCAAATGTATGTACCTTTGGACTTTTCGCGTGATATACTTTTCAAACACGAATAAAAGAAACTTATGATCATATCCTCCTTAATTATATATGTTTTAATACATTTTTTACATATTATTACTGTAAATATTATATTTACTAAACAGTAATCTAATTTTATGTCTGATAAAAAAAAAAATAAGATAACAAACTACATAACGTAGAAATTTTTTTGATTACATTTTGCATTGTTATATTGTTACATTTAAATATTCTTATAAAAATATTAAAACTAAATGGCTTCAAGCAGAAACCAAAAAAATAGACACTCCACCAACACACCCTAACTAGTATTTTATCGTGGAGCACCCGACTTGTTTCATTTAATAACTTTATAACTTTTGTATAGTTTTTTATGATAATATAATGTATCTTTGTATATTTTTAAAAACTTTATAATTTTTTGTAGTTTTTTTTTTTTTTGAAAAGTTATACTCATAAGGTCAAGTGCTATCACAACACTTGCCGTATGTTTCTGAGTTTTTTTTGTGAAGAAATGAAAAAAAAAATAATAAAAACATCATGTTTTGTGTTTATTAGTAAATATAAGAAAGGAAAATATGATATGTTAACTTCCAAAATTTTCTATCCCAATAGTTGGAGAAAAAATAACAATTTCTTCTATTTCCTTTTTAACTCGAAACACAAATACAATATTGACCTAAATTTCATTTCCATTCTTTTTTTCTCCTTCTTCCAAAGTTTCCCTACCCTTTCTTTTGTCTTTTCCTCTAATCGGAAAGCAAACACACCAAATTTGAATTGAAACCAAATCAAATTAAAAAATAGTTTTTCATTCGGCTTGAGACCAAACCGAATTTTAAATATCTTTTGAAAATGAAGATTCGTTTTGCATTTTTTAACTCAAACCAAACCAAAAAGAAGGTTATTACAAAACCTCTTTTTCAATTTGAAGACCGGTTTGAATTTAAAATTAAATTGAAGCTTGATTTTGCAATCTTCACCGAATTTTGAATTGACGATCGATTTTGTATGCTAAACGTTAAGTTCCACAAAATCGATGTTGGATTAGATAGATTGCATTAGAGACCTATGAGCTTTGGTGTTCATGCATTTCCGCGTTAGTTGCTATAAGTTCTCGTACATTAACTTTTTTTTTGGTATCTCTTCTTGCTATGGATGCTTTTGTTGTATTTTTATGCATGTAGCTTATCGGCCCATCATCGGAGCTCTCTTTAGTTTCAGGTGAATAAATATTTTAGGCTTTTAAAAAATTCCTAAACGTTGAACAATTTAATACCCATACTTATCTTTTGTTACGATATCTACCCAACTTTTAACTGTTGATTTATATAGGGGTATGCAATGGTCCAAAATTGAACCAGGCCGAACTCAATCGGTCTGGTTTCAATTTTTCCAGACCTTTTCAATGAAAATATAAAACCAAACCGAAACTGGTTTTTGTAAACATTGTGGACCAATGCTTGAATTGAATACAACTGCCACAGTCCCGTTTCAGTTTAGAGTTCGAACCGCTGAATACTCATTTTAATTTTATGTATCTAATTGATGTTCTTCTAGGCACAATTTGTTTTTATAAATTCATATCTTAATTCTTCTTAAATTTAAATTTCAGATCTTAAGTGATTTAAGACTGTTTGTTACATTTCAGATTTAAATAAATTCCATACTGTTTGTTACGTTTAAGACTTAAAGAACTTAGACCTCTAAAAGTAGGTCTAAAATTTAAGAGGTGAACTCCCATATAAAATCTTAAGATCTTAAATTTTTTCTTTTAGAATTAAATTAGTATTTTATTTGATTAAAATATTAAATTTCAGTTTAATTAAATAAAAGTAACTATTTATTTTAATTAATAAAATTATTCAATTTAGTTAATTAATATTAAATATTTTAATATGTTAGTTATATAAGATTTTAGACATTAATCCATCAAAAAACAAATAACGCCTTATTTCACTAAAGATAGTCTCGTTGGTTAGTCACACGATGATAATTCTTTTGTGTGTTTTATATACTTTAATTTAATAGAGCTAAGCAAATTATGATTTTTAAATTAAGATTAATGTTACTTATATTAAATTTCATTTAGCTTACTTAAGTTATGATAATATTTTTGTATGTCTTATGATATTATTTTTTAAAATCATCACATTTTGATAATTGTTGAGAACTTGAGATATAACATTTCGTATAAAATCATCGAAGTATCATTGGGCTAAGCTAATGGAATAGCATTATAAGAATGGTAGGAACCCAACCCAAATTTAATACTTCTAAATAAATTCCATGAAATACAAATTGAATTAAAAAACATTTATTATAAAAATGGATACTTATGAGTAATGCAACGAATTATAAATATTGAAAACCGTTTAGAATTCACGTATGGGTAAAGAAATTCATACCTGAAAAAGGGTTTAAATATCTAAACTCATACAATCAACAAGACATTGTGAACAGTTATGGATGCGTTTGATAAGAAGTTTTTGAGAGCTTTTAGTAGCTTTAGTTTTTGATTTTTGAAAGCTCAAGCTCAAAAGCTCCGTATAGTTGATAAAAATTAAGTTTTTTTTTTTTTTTTTGGTATTTAAAAGCTCCTAAAAGCTTTTTCACGAAAAACAACTTGAATTAGTTTTCAAAGCGAGCTTATACTTTTGGTCAAACAAACTTATATTTTTACCCTCAAAATAATTATAAATTACAACATTTAATTAATATCAATATTTTTATGTCAATTAATACTAAAAACTACAATTACTTTTACGAAACACATTTATAAAAACAAAGTTTCAGCTGTTTTAAAAAACTACAGCTTCCAAAATTTACAGCCACTAAAAGCTCCAGCTTATAGTTTTAGTTTGAAGCTACAACCAGTTGTAACAAACATACATTGTATGTTAATAAAGCAAAATATTTGATACACATTTTAATTTTCAAAAGCATTATTATTTCAATTTTCTTTCATTTTGTCTAAATTAACTTTTTATTCAGTACATTAAAACAGTGATGTCGATATTTTTTAACATTTAGTCCTGAGAATAAGCAAAAAAAAGAAAATACAATTAAATAAAATTAGTACGTGAAATCCTTTGATTATTTTTACTATTTTATTTTATTTGATGACATAAATATTATCCACCAATATTTCACTTTTTTTTTTAAATTCAAAGCTAACTATTGCAAGTTTCATTCAATTATATTTAAAAAATAATTTTGATACAATCTATTCTTATCTGAAATTAATTTTCACTTAAAATGATTTTAATATAACGTCACTTAGAAAAATGAAACGAATAAAGATTCTCATGACTTCGTAGCTATATTTTATAATACTTAGTAATTATTTACGAGTAATATTATTATTTTACTATTTCACATATATTTTAAAATTTATTTATTTACTAAATATATCCGTATAAATACAAAATATGTAACTACATGGGTAAAGAAACTAGAAATATTTGATACAAAAAATAGTAAGTGAATCAATATGGTATTATGGTTACTATGAATAATCATCCTTATTCATTGCTAACACCTAAAAAAAGAAGGGATATTATTCTCATTGAAAAAATGTTGCTATTCGCATCCCCTTTTACACGAAAGGAAATCTTATTTACAGCTTCTTCAACACATCACAACATCGTTATTCTTTCTATTTTTCTATTTTTTCCTTTCACGATTTACACGTATTTTTTTCTCTATCTCTCTTTTATTTTCCTCTTTCTAAGAGTTGCAAATAATAACACAATTTAACTTATCACAAACCAGTCTAGTAAGTCATATCATTCATATTAATCTAGGGTTAATATTGAAAAAACCATACAATCTTTCATTGATTTATCGATTAAGTCAATGTACTTTTTTTTCAACTGTTTAAGTCACTTAACAATTTTTGTCTTAACTAAACCTATATAAATGACCTACAGACGAGGTTATTTAACTTAGACAACCGGGAACCATATTTCTTCATTAACATTGTCGTGGTCTTCAACAACGTTCATACTCTTGGTCTTCAATGTCTTCTTCTTCAAACTTGATGTATAGATCGAGTAATGTGGGTGATGAAACAAGAGTATGTTGGTGTGGACAACCTCCTTTGTTGGAATGGACGATTTCATGGACAAAGGACAATCCAGGAAGAAGATTTTACGGTTGCCCTAATTATAAGGTAAATTCTCTTGATTTGTTGAAATAGGTCTAACATTTCTACTTAAATTGATGGATTTCTTCGTAACAGAGAAAGGGTTGCAAGTAATTCAAGTGGCTTGATCCAGAACTACACAACGATTACAGAGATACCATTTTTGAGATTCATAATAGTCTGGAGGTTTTGAAGAATGGAAATCATTATTCTCATGAAGTGGATTTGAAGAAGCAAGGGTGTAGGGTTTTAGGAAGCGTTCTGTTGAAGTCAACAGAAGTCTTAAACGAGATGGGTTTTATTCGTGCGGTGGGTTTACCGGTGGAACCGGTTGTAGATCATTTTATATAGGTTTAGATAAGACAAAAATTGTTAAGTGACTTAAACAGTTGAAAAAAAATCTAGTTACTTAATCGATAAATCAATGAAAGATTATAGGGTTTTTTCAATATTAACCCATTAATCTATTACAATTCAAAGAAAATATTAAAATATTAAAAAAATATCAAAATACACCTCAAATTATAAAAGAAAGAGTGGAAACAAAAACACCGTTCTTTTATCAACAAAATATTTTATATATATGGAGTATAATAATATATCCAACAAAATATAACACAAGGATCTAGTATATAATTGCCATATATGAATCGGTTAAGAGAAGTGAGTGATGATTGCGTTTTCAACTGATTTGTTTTGATCAGATAATACTTTTAAAGGATTAAATTGTGATATATCCACAAGTGCAAGGATTTTTATGCAATTAAACATTATCGTAAGCATAATTAATGGGGATCCCTATATAAAAATAATTAAAAAAAATAAAATCCAACGGCTGATACAAAACAGTACATGATGATCAACGGGCTGTGGTTAAGGCTTCAATTTGAAATTCAGTCGCCTCTCGTTTCACCTCACACCAAATAAGCGCACAAAACTCATAATGCGCACGTTAGCACTGGGAGCCTGCCACCTCGAACGTTAAATCGCACCCTCCCCCCTCTTGACTCCTCCTCATATATGAACGTTTCGCGGCGATTTCACATAAACACAAGAGGAGAGAGAGAGAGAGAGAGAGCCCTCGTAATAATCTGTCACGAAAATTTTGGTTAGAGCGTAAGAAGGGATATTGAAACAGTTTTTGATGGTATTTTCCGGTGGGAGAAGAGGCGGCGGAGAAAGAGAGGCGGTGGAGGAAGACATGGAGAGATTGAAGCCTCTGCACAATTTTGATTTGCCGTGTTTGAAGTGGGGAAATCAGAAGCTTCTCCGGTGCATGAAGGTGGATTCAAAGGGTGAGGTGTCGGCCGTCTATCTCAACCAATCGTCGGAGAGTGGCGGCGGCGGTGGCGAAGGCGGGGGGTCCATGATTGGAAAACGGCGGAGGGAGATGGAGTTGGAGAGAAGGTTTAGATCAAGTGATGATCGCAAGGTGGAGAGTTATTATAAGTTTTCGTCGTCGGAGAAACTGAAGGCGAAAGCCGGAGACGGTGAGATCGAGGCGACTAGAGAGAAGCTGATGGTCGATTTTCAGACGGAGGTTGGTAAGATGAAGGATGCGATTCTGAGAGGAAGTTTGGTTGTTCCGGCGTTGGCAGGGACAACGACTGGAACGACGTCTACTTCTCCGGCGGAGAGGCCGTGGAATTTGAGGACTAGACGAGCTGCGTGCAAAGCTCCTTCCTCTTCGAATGGAGTCAACGGCAATGGAGATATCCTGAAACCGAATGTTTCTCCTCTGAGAAACGAATGCAACAAATCTTGGAGACCCCGACCTGTCGGTGGTGGCGCCGCAACTACGAGTGGCGAGAAGAGAGATAGACCGAATTTTTCAATTTCACTTTCTCGCCGTGAATTGGAAGATGATTTCACGGCTATGGCCGGCCGGCGACTTCCACGTAAACCGAAAAAACGACCAAGGATTATTCAAAAACAATTGGATGTAAGTGCAATTTCATAATCAATGTAACTCTCTACACTTTCATCAAACTAGTATTCCGTAAACACACAATAGTTGATGACCGTTGCATTGATTTCTCCGATCAGACCCTATTTCCCGGATTGTGGTTGACGGAAATTACCGCCGACCTTTACAGAGTTCCCGATGATATCGAAACTGGAAAGGTAATCATCTCATCAACACACTCCTTATATAATCGATTGTTAAGTCTGCTCAGAACTCAAGTTTTTTTAATAATCTTCAAATTCTTGTGGTTTTTTTTTTCTTTTGTGCAGAGATAGGAGTAATGATACACCGGAGATTGACGCTGATAGCAATGACAAAGTATGATGATTAATAATTGGAATACTTACTGTTTGATTCTGCAAAAAAGGGGTTTGACTTCTTAATGTTCAAATTCCCTTGTAGATCTTGGATTAAGTTTAGGTTTTCAATTTGGGTATGCCAATTTTGCTTCTTATAGTCTATATCTGTTCATATATAAGTTTCTCTTATGACTGCTTTTGATTGACAAAAATAAAATTGAATAAAGTTGAAAGCTTCTGTGATTTTTCCCATTGTTAATTTTGTGTAACTTATTCTTATGTCGTCACACTTAGAAAACATAAGATGGTAAATTGAGGTATATATAGTGATGTAAATCCACCTGTGGTGAGGCTAGCAAAGTTGATAATGGTTATTTATCAGTTTTCAAGATTTCTTTGTGGTTTGGTGGTAATCTGCCTACATCTTGGTCTTTTCAAGGACTTTTGTGTATTTTCTGAATTACATTGATGCAATGCTGCTACCATTCAAGTAACTGGAATGAGATTAAACTAAATATATTAACAAAATGGTTAATTTACATAAGCAATTCAGTAGTATATGTTTATTCGACTAGGAAGTGGTTTTTGCTGTATGGCATTTGTTATCTATCTTATTATAATATCAAATTATGTTCTTCTACTTAACTTTTGTTGTGTTATATTCTTCTGCACACTCATGTCATATCAAGTTTCAACATGACCAAGGATCAGATAGTTTGCTTCAGTATGCATGGCTATAGGTTGTATCTGCATTATGATTATCACCCGCAGGAGGCTTCAGGTATGATGAATTTAAAGAAATGAGTTCATACTTGAGTTCTTAATTATCTCCATGTTTTTTAATATAATTCCTTATGTCTCCTCTCATTTCCCTCCCAAGCGAAGCACAACAGCATCATAAGGTAGAATTCCTGAACCTTAATTGAACGTTTTTGTCAAATTGTTGTGGTTAGCACAAGCAATTGTTCTTGAGTATGCAAAAGAGGAAAAATTGACAGGAAATTTCTGCATGAACAAAAGAATTTGTACAAAAACTGTCATGATAGTTCTTTTAATTAATGGTTTGTTTATAACGAAGAAGAATGGTTAGTTTTATAATAAACCAATTAGGATCGTTTAGAGTTTAGGAAAGAAAGTAGAATTCTTAATAATCATCGTGTCTTGTGCAATGTCGTCTCCACTTTCTCTATACACCTTCTTATGGTTGAGGGTATTTAACCTACTTATTGAATACTATTAAGACAAAACTACCTTTTGTTATGTGTTTGTGCTATCCAAAAATGGTCTTTGGAAACATTCTATTATCGTTGTTTGATATTAAAATTTGCTAATGGTGTTTGGAATCTCTCTAGAAAGATCCAACATTACTCGAGTTATTGTGGTTTATAAGTTATAATTGGCTTTTCTTTTTCTTTCTTTTTATGGGCATAAACGCCCCATGTTCATGAAAAATTAGTACTGTTTGATAGCATGAAATATCACAATGAATGAAAATAAAAAAAATTAGATAGTTTTCAACTATTGAGAAATGAAAATACTCTAATTAAAATTAGAGTTAATGTAAGAAATGGCCATTGTGGTTTGTATCAAATTATGAATTCGGTCATTGAACTTTTAATTTTGCAAACTCAATCATTATCATCAATGTCTACTTAAAGATTGGTCCATTATTCGTTAATTCAAACTAAAATGCCTGTTTTGTACTTGTTATATATTTGACCATTTACTTTCAAGATTGTTCTCATATCAAGGTCTACTTTTAAGAATGATTCATTGTTTATTAACTTTAATTAAAACATCTGTTTGGTCCTTATATATTTGACCCTTCTAATTAAAAGTCATTAAGAACTGTTTATTTTAATAAAAAAATTGATATAAAAATATAATAAAGAGTAAATTACACAAAGGGTCATTTACTTTCAAGATTGTTCTCGTATCAAGGTTTACTTTTAAGATTGATTCATTGTTTATAAACTTCAATTAAAAAATCTGTTTGGTCCTTATATATTTGACACTTCTAATTAAAATTACAATTTTCGTCCCTGTGGTTATATGTAAATTATGGATTCAGACATTTTCACGTTGAAATTACAATTTTAGTCCCTATCGTTGGCTCTTTGCTATGATTTTGGTCCTTTGACCGGTCATTATTTAAAAATGACCATTTTACCCTTTAAAAGATAATAATAAACTTTATTTTTATTAATAACTAAATACATTAATGATGATAATTACATAATTATAATTATAAAAGAAAATAAAAGAAAAAATAACAAAGCTAGAAAACCTTCCAGACCCATTCCCATGGATTCCAAATTTGGTCAACTTTTTGTATAAACCATCACCATGGATTACAACCACCACGGCCACCCAAACTGAAAACCACCACCATCGACACACATCTCTGTACGCACCACAATCACAATTATTCCCAAGGATTCCAAACAAAAACAAATAGCTGGTACATATTAGAAAGAAAATCCAAATCAAATCGATACATACATAAATCGAACCACGTTGAGAGAGGAAGACGAAGGTTGATTCCAGATTTTGCATTGGTGGTTGAACTTCAAATGGAGCATTGGCGACGTCTATTCTCCTTCGTCCTTCGTTTTAAACTTGAAGAACCTTTCGACTCCCTCGTCTCAAGATCTGTTCGTATGAAATCGATGTCGATCTGTTCATTTTATCAAATCAACGGCCTCATTTCTAGATCTGTTTGATATATACGAACAAGAGGGAGATGAGACAACAAATATAGAGGACAAGAATCCACGAGGTGTTGTAATCACCGGCGGTGACAGGCGATGAAAGGAGCAATCGAATATCCATGATCGATGATGCCGATTAGTGAGTTTTTGATAAAAGAAAATTAAAAAGGTGGAGAACTGGAGATGACGATGGTTATCTGATGAGTGTAAAAAGTCAAAAAAGAAAAAAAATGTGTGGCTTGAAATTGTCTGGTATGTTTTTTGATTTTTGTTTTCTTTAGTAAAAATAAATTAAAACTATTTGATTTATTATTATTTCAATTATCTATTTTATTAATGTTTATTACATTTTTTTGTAATATCTTTAAGGGCAAAGTGGTCATTTTTAAAAAAGCATCAAAATCACAACAAAAAGCCAACCATAAGTACTGTAATTGTAATTTTGACGTAAAAAGGACGGGATCCATAATTTATCAATAACCACAGGGACGATATTTGTAATTACCCTAAAAAAATTGATATAAAAATATAATAAAGAGTAAATTACACAAATGGTCATTTACTTTCAAGATTGTTTTCATATCAAGGTTTACTTTTAAGATTGATTCATTATTTATTAACTAACATCTGTTTGGTCCTTATATATTTGACCCTTCTAATTAAAAGTCATTAAGAACTGTTTATTTTGATAAAAAAATTGATATAAAAATATAATAAAGAGTAAATTACACAAATGGTCCCTGTGGTTTGGGAGTTATTACGTTTTTGGTCCCTCAAACTTTTTTATTACGCTAGAGGTACAAAAAACACAAACCTTTCACACAAATGGTCACTGCCGTCAATTAGGACCGTTAAGCTGGTTAAGTCTTAACGATACTTTTGTCATTTTTCATCCCAGGGACCATTTGCATAAATTTTTAAAAGGTTATCATTTTTTTGTTTTTCTCTTTTTTTTTAATCTTATTATCTTTTTTTTTTTTAATATAGAAAAATTAAAAAAAATTAAATCTCTCTTTATCTCATTCAAGTCTCACCCTCATCTCTCCTTCAAATCGTCGCTCTTTCTCTCGATTTCACTTCACTAACGCCTCACCACCACTGTCGGTCTCGCCTTTGTTTTAATCAATTTATTCATCATTAATTTATTACCATTACTTCCACTATAAGCAATTAATTAAGCATAAACATTGTCATCAGTGTTGCCATTTTGCGATGCCTTCATTGACCCCAACTTCTATGTCTTGCTGCCATCAATAAAATCTATCGATTTTCCATAATCATCAAACCTAACCGCTAGCGCTAGCACCTTAGAAGGCTCAAACAGACTACCTATTTTACCTCCGGTGTAAGCATAGATACTTCCATCGACCATTGCACTTCCAAACTCCACAGTTGTCTGATTCTGATTCTGATCGTAAGGTTGGTGGCATTGGCGGATCCAAAAAATTTTTTATAGGGGTCGGAATTTATCACGTTGCGACGCTACGAGTGTTTGTGGTTCTATAAAAGAATCTTAACACCTCAAAAGTTTTGGCGGTTTATCTTGATTACATAATAACATAAATATGTAAATGCTATAATTTATTAATCATTACAAACTAAAAAAAAATATATTCTATAAATCAATTTTTGGTAACTTTTTTTTTTCAAAAATTGATTTCTATTGTCTAATAAACTTGAATTATAAAACCAATGTTAATTATCAAACACTTAAAATATTAAACAAATAATAATCTAAATATTTAAAATACTAAAACAACAAAAAATATTTTTACAAACAACAAACAACAATAAAACTAACAATATGTTCTTAGTCCAAGCCCCGAATGTAAAGAGTTCAATAATGAATTAACCCAATAAATGAATGTTCAATACATAATTTGTTAAATGGGTAACATAGGTTGTGGTATATTTCTTAGATTTTGTAACAAATTTTTTTTATGTGTGTAAAATTTATAAAAACTAACAAGGAAATTGAGGTCGAACTTCAAAAATCATGGAGTCAAAAATTTTTCGATTATATATAACACGTAAAATAAAAAGTTATCGGGGTCGTTTGACCCTTACCCGCATATAATGAATCCGCCCCTGGCTGGTGGTAATACTGATAAGGCATCGAGTTCGAATCATAATTAGGGTTACCTGAAACAAAATTCTGAACCGTTCCATTCTGATGATCATTAAGGTAGTAAGTAGAGAAGTAATTACTGGAGTAATCAGAGGAATAGTAAATGGAAGGATATGGAGGAGCAGAAGCGTTGGTTACATAAGGAAACTGATCGAAAGTCGAATTAGGCATAAGGTTTGAAAGTCAGATTGTTGATGATATTAAAAGTTATTGAAAAATTATAATATTAAGGGAGAATGTTTAAAGGAATGATGAACGATTAATGTTTGAATGAACAATGCATTGAGATACCCGTTGAAGGTTTAGATGTTTGATGGTTTTTGTATGAACATGCTGTTGTTGCATCACGTTAGTTTAAGGTTTTTAGATGATGCATCATGTTAGATTAAGGTTTTGGATGAATACATTGTTGCATTACGTTAGATTAAGATTTTTAGATGAACAATGATAATGCATAACAACAGCAACATGATGCATAAATGAACAATGAACAGTGATGATGAACGATGAACACGATAATGATTAACAACGATGCATTATGATGCATGACAAATTGAACGATGAACATGAAATGCATCCATATCTCCATTTTTTTTGGAATTAGTGTAGATTTTGTTAAATTTGGAAGTGTATCAATTGAATTTATTTAGCATTTATTATTTAATTATTTGTAACAATATTAAATTTAATGTAAAATTAAAATTGATTTGGTTAGTTATATATATATTTTTTCCAAAAGTACCCAATATACCCTCCCCATTTTGATTTTGAATGCAGTGGATGTATAAAGTTTTCAAACTATTTATCCTTTTTTCATTTAATATAAACCATACAATTTTTTTGGTTTAGTGGATGACATAGGTTATTTTATATATCGATGCATAAAAGTTCTCAATTAAACCTCCCTTTATATATACACATATATCGGTTATCGTGATAAACTAAATATATATTGAGATGTGTCGGAAGATTTATGATTCATTAAATTGTACACTGATTCAATTGTTTTTGAAATGGTGATTCATTATTTATAAATTTAAAAACTAATGAGTAAATATAAAAAAAATAATGTTTTTTTATATATTTAATCTTGATTCATTGATTATATATTTAGAAAACGTGAATCAACATGTTAAACTGAAAAAAAAAAGATATTTTTTACTTTTGAGTTGACGATATATATATAATCTTAGCCTCCTGGCCCTCCTTTTTAATTCTTCATAATAGTGCCCCGCATCTCGATTTCAAAGAAAGATGCAATGTTACTATTATTTTAGGAAAAATTATGTAAAAAAAACCCCAAAAGTATAAATTTTTTTTTATTAAGTCCTCATTTTATTTTTTTTCTGATAAATCCCCCAAGTATCCAAATCTCATTAATTGTATCATTTTTACCTTGTAACTGATGTTAAACCGGTTACAAGTCTGCGTGACACCGGTCGTTGCTGATTGTACTTATAAACCTATTTTTATTTTTTTACCCTAACCCCTAAGACAAAGACAAAGACGGTATATGAAGAGGGACCGAGGAAACGTAGATGAAGACAGTCACAGTTATCGACAAATCTGTAATACGAAGAGGAAGCAAAGCCGAAGACGAAATTGAAGATTGTTTGTGGAAGTTTTCAGCTTCAACAATAAGTAATTACCTTTATCGTGATTTAACATAAATTGATGGTTGTTTGTGAAGCATAGTCGAAGGCGACTTTGAAAGTTAGCTTAACATAAAATGGATAATATTTTTCGTTTATAAGTACGCATCAGCATTGACGGGTGCCACGTGGACTTGTAATCGATTTTATACCGGTTACAAGTTAAAAATGATAGAATTAATAAGATTTGAATGCTTGAGGGACTTATCAGAAAAAAAATGAAAGAAATAGTTAATCGAAAAAACTTTGTACTTTTAGGATTTTTTTTTTTTGCATAATTTTCCCAACTATTTTATAAAAAAAGGGTTTCCATATGTTTTAATGAATCAAATAAAGTTGGTGTAAAAAAATGAAAAGTCAAAATCTTGGATACTCCAAAGTAGCAAGGGACATGCAATTATTAAAAAAAAAAGGACCGAAAATTCAAAAGAAAAAGAAAGGTCATGAGAATTCAACATAAAACAAGGCTAGCTTAGCTTCTTCTTTTGTTTCCCACTTCTTTGACATATGTTGATACTTGACACCTCCATTTTTTCCATACATATACATATCTATCCGATTCAACATTTTGCACCCTTCGTTGCCTTAGTTAGTATTTACCTGTCAAACCTCATAACTATTTTTATTTTTATTATATTTCAAAGGCATTATTATATCTTTTAGGTGTACTCAAGGGAATCGTTGAACGTGAGCCGTTGGTGCTATGAAACTAATAATCAAATTATTGTCCCAACTATCTACAGAGAGACAACCATTGACTTAGATCAAGTGGCAACTACCAAAGGTGGGAGGGGTTCCCATTGGTTGAGGTATCGGGGCCTTGCAAAGGGTATTTCTTCTTAGGTGGAGGTGTGGGGTTTGATTCTCACCTTCAAGGTGTCTAACATTGGTGTTAACAGCTAATCATTAACATCTGCTGTTTAAAAAAAAATCTACAGAGAGACAGAGTAATACTTTACTAAAACCTGACAAATGTTGATCTTCTTCACAAGGATGATCATATTCATGATTGTGATGATTAAGTAGACATTTAATTATGATCAAAAACAAACATTAATAACTACTTTTTCAAGAGTCTTATACTCTCTTTTATCTAATACACTTTCATTTGACGTTCAAATCTTAAGATAAGCGCTTTATATAAATAGTTTAATACGAGTTTATGTTTTTTTAGAAGTAAAAGCAAAACTAGTCAGAAACTTCAGCATTGCCATCACTCCCAACTAGAGATCCAAAGATATTATTAATAGTAAGACTAGCAAAATACTAGCAGGAAATACAAAACTAAATCAAAATATAGAAAACTGACTAGATTTGTATAGACACTGCCATCGTCATTTGGGAATTGTCCTATATTATGTACTCCTTGTGTGCACCATATATAATTACTACCTAAAATCAAAATCATGTTTAACAATATTGGTAAACCAATTAATTAGTAATTTGATTATAAACTCAAAACATTAACTTTAATTTTTTAAAAGTAAAGTGTTATACTACAATATACAAATAAAGAAAAGCCATTACAAAGAAACTCTAGTTAATTTATTTGGTTTTGTTTCTGGATTTACCATTACAAAATAATGAACCAGACCCAAAATAAGGCGGTGGAAGGTTCAAAACGGGATTCATTTTCATTTTAATCCTACCATCATAACCACCACCAGAATTCTGCTTCGTTACCGACCACCGTCTGCAACTATAATTTATTGATGGGGATTGAATTGAAGAACTACAACACCTTTCCAACAATTTTCCCGGCTCTTTGCGTGACTTTGACTTTTTTATAGCCTCATTTCCGGTTGGATTCAGTTCTGTTGAACTGCTGCGTAACAGTAGTTTTAGCGATAGAGATCGAAACAGCCTTTTTGGTCCCCCGCCACTACCATTATCGGAGTTCAAACTCGAGCTTCGTGAAAACTTCCAAAACGATACTAGTGAAGGTTTCGCTTGTTGTTGGTCATTGTCAGATAGAAGAAGGTCTTTGAGACGCTTTTTCTGGACCTCATTTTGTGATAGTGTTGGTGTAGGTTTAGGTTGAGGGCCATGGTTTTGGGGTTTGTTGGTTTGGGTAGGGAGGAGCACCCCGTCGAAGAATAACTCGTCGGCCGATGTGATGTGTTGCATCCGGTTGAAGGAGATACAAAAGTCAAAAGTGGTGTTGGGGATGGTGCAGGAAGTGTCGGTATCAGATGATTGGGTGTTGAGATCATAGGAGAAAGAGATTCGTGGGCTTATAAAAGGTTCAGAGGCAGAAGAACACACATAAACTGCCATGGCTACAAATACAATGGGGATTGATGGAGTATTGTATTGAGGTTGTAATTGTAAGAATTAATCGATCAAGGGGCGGGAAGGAATGAGGTTATTTATAGGGAAAAGGCCAAATTAAAGATTTCTTTGTGTGGATTTCAAGTCAAAATGATTGGGCAAGTCTCTTTAGTAAGCCAAGAATAACCGTTGATATTCCGTATTACTTGATTGGGTTCAAAAACATAACATGCATGGAATTGAAATGGTACCGATTCATGTTTTGAAAACCAAATCCGGATTGAATCAGTCAAGTTATATAATATATTGGTTCGTTTTGTTGTTTAATGATGGTATTTTGAGGTTTATGATTATGTATGTGTCTGATGTTATTTATGAGATGGAGTACGTATATTGGTGATTGTATTGTATTTTTGTGGATGATAAAACTAGAGTTTTGAATTATTTGGCATTGTGTCCAAAGAATAGAAGTTGCGAGAAGTAAGAAAGAAACCATTCATTTATTTTGTTGGATGGATACCTTACTTACTTTGAAAATTAGAAAAAAAAAGTGGGAGGTGAGGGGACAAACTTCAGGTAAAAGGATCCCAAAAGTAAATTTTGAGAGTGACATTGCTACCCTACCTATGCAATAACATTGCATTCATATCCAGACAAACTAGTCAGTTTAAAAAAGTAACTGCGGCGGTAATTCATTTTCAAACTAGAGATTTATATTATATATTTTAAATGAAAACACACTAAAGTTGTATGAGTTATATTGTTTTTACTTAATTTCCTACACTTTTAAAATCCATATCACTAATGTTACACACTAACCAAATGTCCCGTTAAAACTTTTAACATACCCATATGTCACGTCTCAATAGATTTGAATGAAATGGTACCCTCCCCTCATTTTAACTTTTCAAACTCAATTCATATATTGACTACATTCCACCAAATCAAATTCACCAAATGATTCGATCTATAAGATGTCACATATGTTATCATGTCAATTTTTTATTTATAAAAATTGGTTTTATGTTGGTTTAATTGGTCAAAATTAGAAAATATAATAAGTTTGTCCAGACAAAACAAAATACTATCAACTATGTTTCTCAATGGTTTTATTTGGTTTATATATAAAAACTAGTTTATAACCCACGTATTACGTGGATATTTTTAATTAAATTTATTTATATAAAATATATATAAGTAAAAATAAAAAACATACAAAAATAATGATTGTGTTTATTTGTTATTATTTACAGACTAAAAAATAGAGTATATTTATCTTTTTTAAAAATATTAAATTGTATTATCTTTTATTTTTTATAAGTTGTAATTATCTTTTTGGTGAACGTAGAGGTGACACGTGATGTCGTCATATTTGATGTTTTCCTTTATTAAACATAATAATAATAATTTCCACAACTAATTCAAATTTTTTACATTTGGATCTAATTATGATTATTATGGATAATAATGATAGATATTTATTTTAGGTAAACATTAATTTTAAATGTTACAAAATCTAATTTATTACTAATTAATTAATGAAAAAATAAAGTCAAAATTTAATGCAATTAAGTTAAGGTGTTAAATTTGGAAAAAGAGGTGGAAAAATAAAATTTTCTTGTATTGTAAAAGTGACATATGACATTAATTGTTTTGTTTTATTTTAACATATAGGTTAATCAACTCGTGTATTACATGGGTTGATTTAGAAAATACATATTTTTTTATATTTTAATAAATTATTATAAAATTTATATATAATTAAAATAAAAAAAATTGAAAGCTAGTTAAATTAAAGATAAAAAATACTTAGTTGTTTGATATTAAATAAAAATATTATTATATTGTATTATTAAAAACAGATAATATGTGTTTGCAAAAAATGTTTCTTTTAATTTTTATTAACTTCAAATATGAAATATAAATGTAAGAAACAAAAAACTTCAATTATGTGAATGTGTATATATTTTGAAAATGATAAAATATAAAAATGGAATATCTGAAAATCAACAATCAAAATTTATCATATTCACAATTGAAGTTTTATCAATTAAATTTTAAATCTTGTTATCAAAATAATTAACAAAAATTTTTAAAATTTATTTACTACACTTCTACATTAAATCCAAATTTTTACATTTAAATTTAACTATGATCATTAAGGATAATAATGACACATATTTATTTTAGGTATATATTAGTTTAATATTAATTCATTAATGAAAAATTAAAATCAAAATTTAATGTAATTAAGTTAAGGTAGTAAATTTGGAAAATGAATTAAAACAATGGCATAGGTATAATTATTGATTTTAATAAAGGTATAAGAGACATTTGATAAATAATTATGAGTTGTCATTAATCTGGACGATTGATTTTTTTTCATCCAATGGTCCAGAAACTCCAAGTGATTTTCTTATTTTATATAGTATAGATTACTTGCCCAAACATTATTAACGATGGATGGTACACATTTCTATCGGGGATTAATTATATATAATTTAATAATGTTCTAAATAAAATGTATATTAATTATTGCTGTAAAAATTGGTTTTTTACTTCCTTTATATTTTTTTTTTCTTTTACTTTCAAGTTATGTTTCATAATCAAATGTTACAATATAAAAATGCGAAAACAACATTAATATCTATAGAACTAGTTAAATGTTTGAATCTTTATAGAGACTTAAACGAATCTTAAATCTCATAAAAATTAAATCAGAGCATTTGTAATAATGGTAAACCATCATGTTATATCATCAAAGTTAACTTATAAACAATTACTACGTTGAATAGTTTGAGTTTAAGTTAAACCGGTTTATGAACTTAAATCGTTTAAGTTTTTGTATTAGTGAAACCTATTTTATTTTATTTATCTTATAAATTATAAAGCAAGCGGTTCATAATTTATTAATAGCATTTTTGTTTTAACTTAATTCTAATCTATTGGGACCCACCAAAAATTGTTGTATTAAAAAAATTATAATAGAGATTAATAAAAAATGACATATTTATGATGTGGAATAATATTTTATGATGTGTCAACTTTATAAAGCGTATCAACGTTTAACTGTTACGGATGTTCTCAATGTAATTAAGTCTAAGACCATCATGGGTGGTAACCCTAGTGCACAAAGTCCACATTTATGCAACGTTAGCGTCACGTTACTTCATCATCTCACCACAGTTCACAGTTTATACTCCACAAATAGTACAACATGTCACCGTTAATTATTTTCAATTAATTAAATTAACTAACTAAATTAAACAAAATAATTTAAATACATATATTTAAATTAAACAACATAATTTAAACAATGATAATTAAATTAAATAGCAGGTCCGTCCAAACAAGGTATTTATCGTGTTCGAAATATGTTCGTTTAGATCCTCTAGAAGGGTGTGGTGAAATTCAACGCTTCCGATTTCTTCAAAAATCGTTTGGTCAAACTCCGGATTGTTGTTGGATTCATAAAGCTCTTTCTCTTTAAACTCACATATAACATGTCATTCAAAGATTATGAAACATGATGAACTGGCACCAAGTGGTATAGAACCGACCGCGAGAATCATCACCGGTGACGCTGTATGCATACTCAAACGGCTAGACTACAGTGTGGCTACAAAAACATGGGGGCGTCAATAAATAAATATGGTTATCAGGCAGGGATGTATCCATGAATTTTTGTTATCAGTGCCACTTTTTTAGAGTAAGTTTAATATTTAGTTTTTTTTGAAATATTTTCTAAGATAGATCGAATTACCGAAACAGGTTGCCAACATAAATGAACAAATAACACAATTTTGTCCATCAACCTAATTTTTTTTAAAGAATTTAGTATTAACAAATAAGTTTAGTTAACAATTATTAAATAAATTTAACAAATAAGCATTTAATATTTAACAAATAAGTTAAACACATTTTATTTTTGTGAAAAATTTTATGTAACAAATTAACAATTATAAAATTAACAAAATAATAGAAAAATAAAATAAGTGAATATTTTAGTAAATAACACATCTATACTTTATATTTAAGAAAGACATGATTTTTATACATACACAGAGAGAAACCGACATGCAAGTTAGAGAGAAAGACCGTCAGGCGACACACACACACACACAGATCGATAGTTGATAGAGCGAGAGATTGTCGGCTGTCGCAAGTCTGGCTGCGTGGTGCCGGTTGCGTCGTAGTCGTCGAGAGTGAGCAAAAGACCAGAAGCAATGAAGAGTTGAAGAAGTGAATGGCAAAAGGTTGAAGCATAGATTTTTTTTGGGTGATGAAGTGGTTTTCAAGGTTTGGGCTCTTTTTCTTTTGGGCACTTTTTTAAAAAAAAATTGGGCCGGTTTATTTTTCTATTTATTTTCTTATTATTAAAATTCAGTAATGTTTCAATAAATCTGAGCAATAAACAACAAATATAAATTAGATAATAGATATATATATATATATATATATATATATATATATATATATATATATATATATATAATAATTTTATAAATTTTTCGTAGGTGTCACTAAAAAACTCCTAGGTGTTACTCGAGTTTTTTAAACAAAAGTAACTTGGTATTTTGAAAATTTATCGGTGTCGAGTGACACCCGTGGTAGGTCCGCCACTGGTATTGTGTGAATCGTGGAAGAAGATGGACCTGGTATGAAGTTGCTGACATGGAAGCCACGTTAGTGTCCTTGATGGATTGGAAATGGATGCTAATCAACTGCCATGTCATCATCAAATAAAGGTAACCGGTCTCTTGGTTGTTGAGTGGGTATAGTTATAGTGTCTTAATTACAAAAAATAAAAATAAAAAGGTAATTAAGGTGGGGTAGAACGAAGAACAGTCCATACATATGATATGCATATAAGAATGTGGGTAGGTATTGGTATTGAAATAGATATATTAAAATCAGGAAGAGAAAGGGAAGGCGGAGTTTATAACTTAAGTGCAAGTTAATGATTATTACAAAAGTATAGAAAAAGAAAAGGCAGGGAGGGAGGGAGTTTAGTCCTTTCACGTTTTATGCATATTATTATTTTCACATTTATTGTGGATGAGTGGCAGTGGTGATGGTGAAACATGGGAATTGGATTGCAAATAGCAAAAGGGGGAAGTATTTTTTTGACTTTTCACATGCATCTTCTTTTTCAAATTTTATAGCTTCATTTTCGCAACCAACTTCATTTTTCAATTTTAAAATCTTAGGATGCGTTTGGTACCGTAAAGTATTAGCGACCTGAAATCAAATTTGCCATTCTATTTTGTAATTAGTTTAGAGTTAGAATTAGTACAAATAGGACTCAAAACGGTCATGATATAGACAATAATTCACTCTTAAGGATACGTTTGATACGGATAATGGAGAGAATGAAATTGAATTTATTTTCAAGTTTATTTTTTCATCATCATCAGGTCTCGAGTGAATATTTGAGAATTGTTTTTTTAGTGTAAATAACAATTTTTAGTTTTCTACTCAACATGGAAAAAATCAAAACAAAAGAATTGAGATTTTTTTTCCTTCATTCTATGTGTCAAATATTAATTAATATGTTATGATTTTTTGTCAACAAAGCTTAAAAACTAAGACAATTTCATTCTTTTCATTTTCTTCGTACCAAACGCTACCTTATAGAGTTCTTGTTCTTCTTTTTGATGATAAAAAAGTACAAGATTCTCCTTCAACTTCGTGTCAATTTCGTTTTCGATTTGTGATTGACACAACAAATTGGTATGAGAGCATGATTTGATCCTTGGGTTTGAATGGACATTATATTATATTATAATAATAACATTTACCAAAGTAAATGTTACTATTTATAAGCTATTCATAGGAATAGTATAACTAAAATACTAATATATACAACTTTGTGTAATATTTTAAAGAAAAGATTTGTAGCTCAATTGGTTAGTGTGTTGTTTGTGATGGGAGAGGTCATTATATCAAACCCTCTTGACTTCAAGAATATTATTATTATAACTCAATTAGTTTTTTACATGTTGAGTTAAAAACTAATATATTTTTATTTTAGAATATTACTTTGACATAAATTAAACTAATATACCATTAAACATTTTATTTCCTAAATATATTTTAAGAAAATATGTCTTCTTTCTTCACGAATTCTTGAATAATAATGGTCCTGTTTTTTATACACTACCTCAAATACAATTGTATAATAATTATTATTTATATGATTTTTTTAGTTTCTCCAAACTTCAAAATCAATTGTATGTGCATAAAACAGATAACGCGAGACAAGAATTAATGTCGATGAATGATTATTATGTTCATGAGTGTATGGAATTCTTTTTACAAATATTGTATAAATATTTTTTTGATGTTTAATAATAATTATGCAACTGTATTTCTATTTTTATTTTATATTGCGATCACTTTTTTTTTATATTTGTACCAGGTATTTTAAAGTGAAAAAATTTAAGTTGCTTTATATAGGTTTTTTTCGTTATTATTAATAATAATTTACTTAATAAATTAAATTTTAATTGATGTTGTTGATTATTACCAAATGAAGCTGTGATGAATAACAAATATCGAATGGACAGAATTGTTTGGATGTGAAAAAGTTCAAAAAAAAAAAAAACAAGTAAAATAGAAGATTTTGTTGATTTTTATTCCTTTTCATATTTTTTTAAATTGGCATTGATATTTTTTTTAATCTATTTGAACATACTTTGGAATCGAAAGTTATATTCTGATTGTGGTGATGCGAACAATTTTGTAATCGAACGTTGTATTCAAAGTCAATAACGCATCATTTCAAAAATTGTAATATATTTGATGTAAATAACATAACATTTTGCTTCAAATATCAAATATGTATGTTAATATGTTAGTTTTATATATTTTAATATTTTTCGTATGACATAAACTCCGCCGCGAAGCGCAGACAAATTTCCTCGTTTTTGTACAATTACAAGTCCTATGTTGGTGATCGTGTGAATCATAAGTTAGCATCACCGGTGATTATTAAGTCTATTTATTTCATCTTTTTAGGTATTGATTCAATATTTGATTTGTTTTTCTTTTGTTTCTTGGTTATTCGATTTGAGTTATACCAAATCGGTCGTTTTTAGTTTCTTGGTATCTCGACGTTTGACCTTTAGTTTTGGGTTGATCAATTTCATCTTTCTTATTATCAATTATATAGAACAAATTAACATCTTTCACTTCAATTTATCATGAGTTCTAATGAGATTTTATCAACATATATTACGTTCAGGTCTTTTATTTTATGAGACATCGTTGCATCAAAAAATTTCTCCACCCTTAATATATATTACCAACTAACTTTTATGATATTGTTAGGTTGAATATGGTTCGAGAGAGTACCACCCTTATGCAGCGCACCAGAAGGTACCACTTTAAAAAAAAAAATTTTTTAAATTTTTTTCCATAAACATGTTTTAATTAACATTATGTAGATCATATGTAAATTCACATACATTCACATCTCCTAGCTCCTAAAAAATGATGTGAACACACACTTACATAATTTTGAAGACATGTGAACGCACATTTATGTGATGCGTGTTTTCATGCACTTAGAGTGTTCGGATTTGCATGAAATTCACATATGATCTGTGTAATGTTAATTAAAACATGTTCATGAAAAAAAATTTCAAAAAAATTACTTTTAAAGGTGGTACCTTCTGGTGCGCTGCATAATGTGTGGTACTCACTTGAACCTAAATCTTGTTAGGTTTACCTTTTTTTAAATTAATTTCCTGCATTCGTATTTTAAAAAATAAACTTTAATTCCTTTATAACCAACTAATAATTTATAGCATTTAATGATTTTTGTAATTATAGCATTTAATTTATTATTTTTATCCATATCAATATAATTTAATTAGTCTTCTATTTATCTGTCAAAGTAACCAGAAACGGAATGTTTCAATTTGTGTTTTATTTGTAGTTCTATGTCTGGATTATTTTCTTGATTTAAAAGTTTGATTTTTGTGTTTTTCAGAACTATAAGTTTGAATTTATTATTATTATTTTTTTTGTAGATTTATTAATCAATATCACATGTTATGTTTAATCAACTTTAGAAACATTAAATCCATGAATATACCACAAAAAAAAAAAAATTAATAATCTAACTAGAAACATGAAGAATATACAAATTAAACTTTTAATCTAAACTTAAAAAAATTCATATAAATTATTAACGACGAAGAACATAAATATTTATGCAAAAATATAATAAAATTTGTTAGATATTATGAGACGTAAAAAAGTCATTTTATTACCAAAAAAACCAACATGTTTACATAATTTTTGCGTTTTTTTTGTTTTGTGAAATTTGATTTTTATAGCCCGATTATAATTTGTAAACCAGGTTTTTTAAAAACTGAAATCTGGGTTCTATTAGTTAGATTTCACTAAACTAAAACAAAAAAGTAACTTAGCTATTACAAATAGGGGTGTTATTCGGTTATTTGGGTTATTCGGTTTATGATGTCTCGACCAACTCACCCACAAACCAAACCAATACTATTTGGGTTAATTGGTTTTCGGTTTAATTGGGTTCGGGTAATGCGGTTTGGGTTTCGGTTTACCAAACCGAATAAAACATCGTATATATTCTTACCAAATGAAATTCTTTTTACAAACATCAAAACATCATACCGGAAAGATTACCATACTTCGTAGTTCATACATTACATCAAAATATCACAAGTGATCAAACCAACAATATCAAACGAAACCAAAAATATAAAAAATTACAACTTTAGTGTTGTAGTTGATTTTAAAAAATGATATATTTAAACGTGAAAAACATAAAATCAACAGCTAATAATTTAAATGTGTATATCAACCAACAAATTTTTTTTATTATCATTCAGAGAAATTAATTTCTGAGAGCTTATGGGTTTCTAGCCAAAGTTGAGATTGTTGAGTATTAGTGACTTGCAATCAAAATGGGTGTAATGGGAATTTCATTTTGTAATTAGTTTAGAGTTTGTTAGAGACTTAGAATTAGGGTGAATAGGACCCAATAAGGTCATTAGTGCGTGCGTGCTTAAATGAAGATTTACACGTTAATTCCATATTCTAGAGTTGTTCTTCCTCGTAATAATAAAAAAGTTTAAGATATGTTGGCATCCGTTTTCGTACCATATTGGTACAACAGGTACATAAAATAAAGTTGTAGTAGAGAAAGGGTCATAAAAATAAGGGTAAATTACAATTTTCGTCCCTGTGCTTATATGAAAATTATGGTTACCGTCCCTTTAATGAAAAAATTACAATTACAGTACTTATGGTTGGCGTTTTATTATGGTTTTAGTCCTTTTCTCCAACATATTTTTAAAAATGACGATTTTACCCTTTCTCTTTATTTCATGTTTGGTCCTTAACCAAAATATTTCTTTTATATATCATTTTCTTAATGATTAATTATTCTTTTATTATTTATTTAATATATTGTTTTATTATTACTATTAAATTTTAATTGAAGTAATAAATTATTTAATAAGTTTTATTTTCGTTATTTATTTAACATTATTATTACTAGTATTATTATAGTTTAAGTATTTACATGACTAAGTCGTAGTAATTGAAAAAAAAATTATATATGACTAAACTTAATTTATTGTATTGTTGTTAATTATTGTTATTAATATTGTTATTTTGGTTCTTACATTTAAATTGTAAATACATATTGAACTATTAATATATTTAGTTTTTAAAATGGTATTTATTTATTTTATTACTTTTTCATTTATAAAGTTTTTAACTATTTATACATTTATTTTATTTATATTTTGTCTCTACTTTATATTAATTTATATAAATATTTATAAATTTGATCAACTTTTGTCCAAATTTACACACATAGTATTAATTTTTATATTTTAACTTTAGTTTGTTTTTCTAACTGTACAAACATCATATGTTCAATATAATTTTAACTTAATGAAATATAAAATTTAACGTGTAACAATTTTAACTTAATTGTACAAACATCATATGTATTATATTTCATTAAGTTAAAATTATATTGAGCATATGATGTTTGTACACTTAGAAAAACAAACTAAAGTTAAAATATAAAAATTAATACTACGTGTGTAAATTTGGACAAAAGTTGATCAAATTTATAAATATTTATATAAATTAATATAAAGTAGAGACAAAATATAAATAATATAAATGTATAAATAGTTAAAAACTTTACAAATGAAAAAGTAATAAAATAAATAAATACCATTTTAAAAACTAAATATATTAATAGTTCAATATGTATTTAAAATTTAAATGTAAGAACCAAAATAACAATATTAATAACAATAATTAACAACAATACAATAAATTAAGTTTAGTCATATATAATTTTTTTTCAATTACTACGACTTAGTCATGTAAATACTTAATAGGGGTGAGCGACGGGTACCATTTCCCGAACCCGAACCGGTACCGGTACCGACCGATACCCAATTAATATATTCGGTTCGGTATTCGGTTTTTAAATTAGCTAAAATTCGGTATTCGGTACTTTCGGTTCGGTATTCGGCTCTTAAATGAGCTAAAATTCGGTATTCGGAACCGAACCGACACCATATAAATTTATACGGTTCGGTATTCGGTATTTTCGGGATCGGTACCGGTTCGGTTCGGTACGGTACGGTACCAAGCTCACCCCTAATACTTAAACTATAATAATACTAGTAATAAAAATGTTAAATAAATAACGAAAATAAAACTTATTAAATAATTTATTACTTCAATTAAAATTTAATAGTAATAATAAAACAATATATTAAATAAATAATAAAAGAATAATTAATCATTAAGAAAATGATATATAAAAGAAATATTTTGGTTAAGGACCAAACATGAAATAAAGAGAAAGGGTAAAATCATCATTTTTAAAAATATATTGGAGAAAAGGACTAAAACCATAATAAAATGTCAAGTATAAGTACTGTAATTGTAATTTTTTCATTAAAAGGACGGTAACCATAATTTTCATATAAGCACAGGGACGAAAATTGTAATTTACCCTAAAAATAACTTTAGTAGACGTTTGGTTCGCAGATTTTTGTCTGTGGGATTTGCATTTTGTTAAAGAATTTACATTATTATTTGTCAGGATTTTGTCAAAAAATTTATATTATCTTTTAAGAAAAAATTTGTTAATCTGAATAATGCAAGGTAACTGAGATGAAGAAAGAGATTTAAAAAATACTGGAATTTTAAATCCATATGAATTTATGTATGTAAATATCTTACTGTTCTTTAAAGTTAATCAAAACGATAATATTCAAAAGAAAGAAAAAGCATAGATTCGTTTTGAACGGAGAAGGTGCCATTATTGACAAATGTAAGTGAATAGTTCCCCATATCATATCCTGTTTTAGTAAAACACTACTTTATTATCCGTGTTACGCGGATATTTTTAATATATATAAAATATAATAAATAAAAAGATAAAAATATAAATATTATTATTTGAACAAAAATATATAAGATGATATTATTATTTATTATGACCTATTAATTTTGTATATTTCTAAATATATATGAAGGGTAATTATTTTCTTATATAGTTTTTTTAAACTTTTATTATATTATCTTATAATTAATAAGTTAGTAAATTATTAGATTTTGTTTGACTTGATTTGAATTTAAAAGTGGATTATATTAGATTTAAATAGATTTAATTAATAAGTTAGTAGAGTATTAGATTTTGTTTGATTTGATTTGAATTTAAAAGTGGATTATATTAGATTTGGATAGATTTGATTTAAATTTCTTTATTATTTTTAAAATCTACAAATGCCACGTGTCGATTTATGATGACGACACGTGGCTTCATCAGAAATGAGTATAGTTACTCTTTTAATAGTATAGATAGATAAGGATGGAAAACAATCAAGTGTTAAATGCTTCTCTCCCCAACAAGGAAAGTGGTGGATGGAATAAAACTACTTATCCAAATTGACCGTAGTTTGAGCCTTGTTTGCTTCTCCTTTCATATGATACTAGTTTATTACCCGCGTATTACGCGGATATTTTTAATATATAGAATATAATAAATAAAAAGATAAAGATATAAATATTACTTTTTAAACAAAAGTATATAAGATGATATTATTATTTATTATGACCTATTAATTTTGTATATTTCTAAATATATATGAAGAATAATTATTTTATTATATAGTTTTTTAAACTTTTATTATATTATCTTATAATTAATAAGTTAGTAGATTATTAGATTTTGTTTAATTTGATTTGATTTGAATTTAAAAGTGGATTATATTAGATTTGGATATATTTAATTAATAAGTTAGTAGAGTATTAGATTCTGTTTGATTTGATTTGATTTGAATCTAAAAGTGGATTATATTAGATTTGGATAGATTTGATTTAAATTTCTTTATTATTTTTAAAATCTATAAATGCCACGTGTCGATTCATGGTGACGACACGTGGCTTCACCAGAAATGAGTATAGTTACTCTTTTAATAGTATAGATAGATTTGAATTAGATTATTCTTTCCAAATTTATTGGTCTATAACTTATGCTCCAATGTTTAATTTCCTTCTCATGTCTGATAAATGTTAGAAAAATAAGAACAAACAAACAAAATAAATTTACATTCAATTCTATCCGGTTGATATGCCACTCCTAACACCTTGTGTAAACGAGTTCATCGTTTCTTACACAAATTATCAATTCTATCCGGTTTGGTTTCAACGAATTCAATTCTTGACAAACTCACCCTTAATTGAATTATCATTATGTTATTGTTATTAACTAGTAATAGTATCATTATTATAAGCACTAGTGATTTAAGATAATTTTAACATTTTGTTTTGAAAGGTTTATCAATAAACCAAACAATAAACACAAATAAATCAAACAGAAATTTCATTTTCCACTCATTCCAAATTTCATTTAAATCAATTCCCTATGCGGCTTGCCCATTTATTATATACCTTTGACAGTTTGACAACAAATATCTCCAAACAAAATGCCACCGGCCATCGGGTCCTGGTTTATAAACTTTTTACGTTCACTAAATTATCATGTATTAATTAAATATGAAAAAATCAACATGTTTTCACGTTTTTTGCGGTTTCATCATTTCATGATATTTTTTCCTAAGATGGTCCTCATATTATTTTTACATTCTGATTTTCAGAAAAGATTTGTTTTTTTTTTCCCATAATCAACACTGTTTCTTTCACACAAAAATCAAAATGTTTTTTTTTTTTCCGAAAAGTCCTCAAACTTGAATACTTTTTTGAAAAAAAATGAAAAATTTCAAAAAATACAAGCAAATAAATAATTTGAGGATTTTAATGGTAAAATTAACATAGAGAGACTAAACCGCAAAATTTTAAAAAAATATGTTAGCTTTGTTCATATTAAATTCTTTTAAATAATATGTGTTTGATATAACATTGAAGATGTATAATTGAGCCGTGAAAGTACTCATCATGGTGGTAGCCTATAGGGAAGGTGTCTATGATTAACCTTTGATGCATTCATTGGCTATATGTTATGTGATTTATTTCATGTTTGTTGTAAGACCGGTTGGTGAGATCCGATGGGTTACATATTTTGAATGGTGAAAATCCCTCGGGCCACTTGTCTCTCTACAACAACTTAATGGGTTGACTTCTACAACCTAACTAAGGACCCTTATTTCTACTTACCTTTTTCATTTGGTGGGAGTGTGGGACTTTTGGTATCAAATTGTTTAGTTGAAGCAAGTCTTTATCATATTATCATTCAACCATGAAATGACAATCCGATCGACTTTATATATGAAACTATGACAAAGTAATTTACTTTAGAAAGAATTTTGTGGGAATTTCAAGAAGCGAACTTGATCGATCCATTCTTGGATGTGTTCCTTCATGAAATCGAACATGAATCTGTCTATCAAGACACCAAGATGATAACTAATCTGGGAACGATCTTCCAAAGACATTTTATTAGAAATATCATGAATTTAATAAATGCTTGAAGCTATGAATTTTATAGTTATAACGTACATTGATTGCTTCCTTAATCCTTATGTACAAAAGTATGGCTTCATATCTAAATAAGACGACATGATTAATTATCTCGATATATGCTTTTTCATGGTTTAGATTTTTTTTCTTTTAAATTGCATGTGTTAGAGTACTTGTTTTCGTAAACAATTGTTAATTACCTTTATTAAATGTCTGATATTTGATTCAATTGTTGTTATATGAAGATTAAATATATTTAATTTAAATGTTGGGATATCCTATGTTTCTAGTGTGTGTGTACACATGAGACCAAATAAGTTCATTTTATTTATTTACTTGCCATTTTTGAAAACACACTATGCAGCAAGATATCAAATTAAAGTGGGAATAGTAATTGTCTAACTGACCAATTTATCCTGCGCTTGATAAGATTTTGACACTTGGGAGTTAAGACTCATTTATCAAATAACCAGGTCTGTGGTATCTCCACAAACTATCAACTCCTCGATCAAGAATTATTAGTGGGAGTATAAATTCATCTTTACTTTTAGAGGTACAAAATAAAAATGCTAAATATGTGATTAATGTTAAAATAGTCATTTTAGTTAAAGTTATTGAGTATGTCAAAAATACGTTGTGTACAACTCACCCCCATTATTAACGGTACCTTTCCCATATCGTCTACCGTAATTTAATGTACAAGTCAATTAATCTTGTCGGGATGACAGAATCTAAAAATACCTACCCTTAAATATCAAGGACAAATTCACCACCAATAGGAACACATATAACTGTAGCTACTTCTTAAAATTCATTCATTTTCCAGCTATCTTTAATTCATCCAATCTGCTCCTGCCAGCTGGAATTCAGGAGTTGACATGTCACCTTGCATCTCTAAATGGAATAAAGCCATGTCAAAAGAACTGATATCTACGTGGTAACAATCATTATTTTGGAGTGATTGGTTGTTGTAATAGTCGATGTGTCCATTACCGTTTGTTTGGAGGTTTAAATTTTCAGGCAAAAACATTGTTGTGGGATCCGATGAACATATCATCGAGCTTAAATTAGGGTTTACGATTTTGGCTGGTTTGGGAGATGATGATGGCATGAGGGTTTGTCCGGCTTGTGGGAAAAGACTCGAGTGGTTTCGATCGGTTTTTGTGGCTGATGTAGAGATAGTTTGTTCAACTTTTTCGAGTAGTCTTGGCATCCAAAACCGCTGAAGTGTTTCTACAAACCTCTTGCTATTGGAGTCAATCTTTAGGTGGCGTGCTTGTTTTTGTACCCTTGTTCTCCAGTAGTTCTTGATCTCATTATCTGTTCTTCCGGGCAAGTGATTTGCTATTTTTGACCATCTTTTCAAAACAAAAAAAAAAAAGCAAAGAATGGTAAAAATTAAATTAATTTGATAAATACACACGAGCTATATATACATATATTCTCACCTATTACCCCATTTGGAATGGAGTTCGAGGATTAAGAGTTGTTCTTGTGGGGTAAGATTTCCGCGCTTGATATCCGGTTTCAAATAATTCAACCATCTTAATCTACAACTTTTACCGGTTCTTTTCAATCCTGTCAAATATAATAATGATACAAATTAAAAATGAATCAAACATACACTCGAAGAAGATATATATATACACACACAAACACAAAATTTCTTAATTTTATGTCATGCATGTTTTACGTGCCTGAAGATTTTGCGAGCACGTTCCAACGGCCTTCACCATGGCAAGCCACATAATGAATAAGAAGATTGTCTTCCTCAAGCGTCCATGGCCCTCTTCTTAGCTCATGATCATTGCAAGAACCACCCTCCATCTTCGTGTTATGGAAGTTAAAAAGAAAGAAAAGAACGAGAGTTGAATAAGTGGATGTCTACATACTTATAAAGAGACCCCAAATTAAAGAAGGGTTATCATAAACGTTGAAAAGAAAATAGGAAAGTACACCTTCTAGTAAAGTTGATTTCCCACAATAGACTTTGACACACACTGTAATTTTTTCAAGTGAGTACCACTTATATTTATTTATTTATTTATTGATAGATACAAATGCAAGACGAAATGTGATTCTTCGAAGATGTTAACTATGTCTTAACTCATGTGGGAAATCACAACTTTTTTTTTTTTTATATAATACAACGTATATCTTTATTTGACATGGAACTTAATCATGCGAATTTAAATTTTTGGTTTTAAACCATCATTTAAGCTAGTAGCTTTACTAATTGCAATGACAATAGAAGACAATTAGCAAAAATCATAAGTTAACACACACTAAAACCATGTGAAACGTGTAATTTCACACGTACGAACTGTACCGTTGTGTATATATATTCACATTAAGCATGTTTACAAATTTTTTTTCAAGTTTACATGATATTTAAGATGCTTGAAGATGTGAATGAGTATATATATATATATATATATATATATATATATATATATATATATATATATATATATATATATATATATATATATATATATTATCAATAGTCTTATTTTATTGTATCTAAGTGAACATGAAAAAAGAAGAAGAAAACTTCACAAATTTAAAACAACACACTACTTTTTTTACATTGATTTATTTGTTTTTGAACATAAGCAATAAATCACAAATATAAAAATAAGAGTTATCGTGATCGAGAAACAAACTATATATTGAGAAGTGTAAGAAACATTATGATTAACTAATTTTGTACATTGATTCATTAATTTTGTACGTTGCTTCATTTAATCTTGAATTTATGATTTTTTATTTATAAATTAAAAAACTAATGAATCAATGTAAAAAAAGTAATAGATATTTGTTTTTATTATGATTTTCAGTGGTTTTGTCTCTTGAGACAATTGGATGTCCAGTCCTACTATTGTGTTTTGATCGGGAATCAATCAATGTTGTTTGACTTTGGCTTGTTTTGCTTGCGGTTTAGCGTATTATTTTAGATATTCGTTTCCATTATGGTTTTCATAAGGTTGGTTATATCTCCTTTTAGGAATTTAGAATGTTTCTTGTGTTGCTGTTGCTTTTTGTTGGTTGGGCTCTCCTTAATTCTTGGAGACTTGGTACGTACCTTATTTTGGTTTTAAATCTTTCTAGAAAAAAGAACTCTATAATTGATAATTTCATGTGTTTATTCTGATTGATTATTCAGTGATTGAATTAATTAAGTAGTCCGTCTTTAACATTGTGTTTAATTTACTATCTATTTATTATGTATGTATGTATGTATGTGTGTATTATGCTTCAATTCATCCTTTTTCAAGTTATGGATAAGGAGGATATAAAGCTTAATTATAACATAGTTGGGAAAGCTTTTTGCAAATGTATTTGAGAATGAATGCATACAGCATACATATAATATAATAGTGGTACGGAGGGGTCATTGGAATTGAGATTGTGAAACAATTAAGGAGCCAAGTAGGTGTGTACTATGAATCAATTATTGATAGTTTTTATTCCATAATTGAGCAAACTATTTGGGCATGTATTTTAATTCTTCTTTTTTGGTATTATTTTCAGTATGTTTTTTTATTTTAAAATGATACCATCTTTAGAAAGACATGAGAAATTATATTTTAATTTTTTTGTCGCATATTTATTCTTTTGTATATCAAAAAAAGCTAACTAATCAAAGGACCAAATCAAAACATAAGATTAAAATAGGAAAACTTTGGTGTAATATATGAAATTAAGATATGGAGTTCATTTGATAAGGTAATGAGTCGCGCAAGAATAATGATGCATCACTTATTATACAGCGCACCAAAAGCTATCACTTTTAAAAATAATTTTTTTTGAAAATTTTTTATAAACATGTTTTAATTAACATCACAAAGATGATATATATATATATATATATATATATATATATATATATATATATATATATATATATATATATATATATATATATATAAATTTCACACACATTTACACATTATAAGTGCATGATATCATCTGCATAATGAGTGGTGCATGTATGTATATACATATGTATACATGTATGTGTATACATACATACATACACACACACACACACACATATATATATATACACACACACACACACACAGTGTGTGTATACATATATTCATATATATAGGGTTGAGATTATCACAAAATCTAAATTTGGTGCAGAAATCCAAAACCATATATTCGACGTTGAACGTTCAATGTTGAATATTCGGTCGTGAATATTCAATTTTGAATATCCAATTTTTTTTTTTTTGAAATAGTATAAAATCACCAGTCACGTTTTAAGGAGAATAAAATTGTTGTTTTTATGGTATAATTTTTTTTGTTTCTAAAAATTAATAATTCTTATGTTTTTTAATTTTAAAGTTGGTTCTGCACTCCTGTACCAAATTTAGTTCTGCAATGATCCCGTCGATACACACACACACATAAACACACACGCGCACATGTAGTGGTGTTCGTGGAAGAACCCTAATGCATTTGAAAACAAGAGAATCACAAATGCATCACAATTCGTGTATGATACATCATGATTTGCGCTTGATACTTTAGATTCGCGTGTGATGCATCATAATTTTTACTTGATGTATCACCAGATCCAATGACTATAAAATGGTTCACTGTTTATTTGATCCATTATAATTTTCCCTTGAACCCTACACTATATGTATCATAAAGGTTGGATATACAGATAATATTGACAACCTCAACGGTATGATGGCCCGCTAAAAAAAAAAATGCACCGGAAGAAGTTTAAACTCATGACCATTATTTCGTAAAAGTCTCCTCTTTGATGGTAATAATCTTTTTGTACAGAGGGAATTGCTGCGAAGCGAAACACACTTTTAGCATTCATGTTCAGTGGTAAACCTAAAATTTTCGGTCGTTGAAATATATTTGAGTTGAGTTTTTAATTTTATAATTTTATTTATTAGATTGGTCGGGTCAGATTAACAACCGATAATATTAATTGAAATTTTATGACTTTAAGATTGAATAAGAATAATGGTATTGAGTTTGGTGAAATGAACCAAATTTATAAATAATAACGGCTTATTTGGTATTTAATTTTGGGCTTTGTATTATTATTTTATTATATTTTTATTTGTTTCATTAAATTATAAAATTATACAACAATTTTATTTATTTTATTGAATGTTATAAATGATTTTGATTAAATTACTCTAAGAAATGTTCTGATATTTGAAAAGCACGGTTGTATGTTTAAAAACCCACCGGTTATACAAACAAAAGGTTGTAAAAAAACACAATACGAAACATAATTATTGACCAAAGGACTAGTGACATATGTCTCCCCAGGCAACCAACTAACCAAGTAGGTCCGCGCTGTACATGTTATATATTAATCTTATTACATGTTTAAATATTAAGCAGTAAAAAAATATAGATATTAGAAAGGAGAGATTGGTTTATTATACTGGTCAATATTATTTTCTCCATTTGGACCTGACCGAGTGTCGTATTCTTTATTTCATACGTGGTAGTAATATATTATATTGGTCTATTGCAATTATAAGTAATAGTTTTTTTAATCAATATAAATATTATAACAGCTATTGTTAATATTTTTAGGATAAACATTATTAATCATATAACTATAACTATAAGTGTACATATTTTTATTATTATTGAGGGTATTCAAATATATGATTTTACATCCGTTTCAAAATACAAACATATATAGACTAGTCGTGAAAAGTCTTGATGATTAAAACAAAAAAAAAATTACTATTTTTTAATGTGACAACAAATATACCACGACTTTTCACATTAGAGACATAAGATAGCAAATATACCAGTTGTTCAAACATCGCTACGTTAACTTTTTGATTAGAGAATCAATTAACCATTCCAATATATAAGAACATTTATTCTACAGCTTCAACCTTCAAAAGGTGGGGGGCTAAGTTGAGAGGCAACGGAAATTGCTCCATTTTGGAGGAAGAGATGATTGAGAATAAGAATAAATTGGGCATGACTTTGATTTAGTGATTTACATAACCTTATGGGTGGATGACGAATTGACGATGGCATGCTTTTGTGGGGTGTTTGAAGGAATTATAATTTAGCTTATAGTATATATCAGTCGATTGATTCATCTGTGAAATGGTGTTTAAGTCTAGTTAAGGTACAAGTTGTGAGAAATGTTAGGAATCTAAATTTATTTGCAAATAGCAACCAATAATAGATTCTTTTAACCACAAATTTTGATGGAATCAGAACACATTTGTATTCATTGTTTTTGTAAATATCAAAATACACTACATATATGATCTTTTATTATAGTTTAATTGTAGTAATACCAATAATATTGTTACAATATTAAAACAGTATAATACTATAATATCACAACAACATACGATATTAATTTTTCATTATAACAAATTATCATAAAAGATCATGTAGTTCTATTTTGTTATAAAAAAACATGAACTTTAATCTTTTAGACAAAGAAATAATAATAGAATTTTATTTTTGCGGAGAAGGTCTTTATGATATTTATGTTAAACATTTTACTGGAGAGTTCAAGGATGTGTATATTGTATCTAAATTTAACATAGACATCGTTTATGATATTTAATTGTTTATTTTGTTTATTAAAAATAACACATAGACAACTTGTTAAAGTTAACAAATCTATAAAAACATCATTTTAATAATTATTAGTTTGTTGAAATTTATGGGGATAAAAATGATTTAGAGATTTAATTGAAAAACAAAAAAAAATAAGTTTTGGATTTTTATGTTAAAATCCCTAACTCGTAAACGGTTTTCATCTTAATAATTGAAATTATTTGCCAAACTATTTTCTATCAACTTTCTTAAAACTTAAATATAAAAAACGAAAAAACAAAAATTTTACCAAACAAAACATCATTTGTCATTGTCGGAAAATGTTTAGTGGGTTTAGAATGGGCTGGTTGGAAGGAGTTCCCTACGAAAGGGCCGAAAGGCCCTATTCTCTTGAGCAAAATTCATTCGTTTGATACACATTATATAGAATTTTTTCACGTTCTGTACAAAGTCATCCACAAACATCACCATTGCCTTTTTTTTTTTTGGTCCTTACGTAAAAACATGTTGGTTTTTTTCATAATAAACCTTAAATTATATAATAACAACAACAACAATAACTAGTATTTTTCCCGTGCGGTGCCCGGATTTACCGTTTAAAAGTTTTATAAATAGTATTTTAATAATATAATGTATCTTTATATACATCAAACTCAATTATTATATGTATGAAGTTTAACTTATATGTGTTATAAAACCAACGAAAAGAAAATATATGAAACTATTTCTTTTAATGTGTTGTGTGTGTGTGTGTGTATATATATATATATATATATATATATATATATATATATATATATATATATATATATATATATATATATATATATGTATTAAATTACACACTGGTTAAAAGTTTTATAAATAGTCTTTTAATAATACAATGTATCTTTATATATACATCAAACTCAATTATTATATGTATGAAGTTTAACTTATATGTGTTATAACGAAAAGAAAATATATGAAACTATTTTTTTTAATGTTTTGTATATATAAATGTATTAATTACACACCGGTTAAATGAGTAAAGAATGACAATGGCAAAACCGAAACTCTATGGGCCAGATCCATGTCCTGTATGGCAAATTCTGGTAAGTACCCAACATTATCGTTATTTTTACATTATTCTAATAATGTAAATAAATGCTAACATTTTGACTATCTGAACTACTTGTAATATTTACCCATTTAATTATCTAAAAAACTTAGTAACCTCTCTACCATTTAAAAAACTCCATAACTCCCCAGTATCTCCCCCACTATCTAAAATAAGTGAATAACTCCCCCACTATCTCTCACAAACCACGTAAATCTAATACTAAAATAATGGAAGTTGATGTGTAATTTTACATCTATGACCTTGTTTGCGTAACCGCTATAGTATGTAAAAGAAGGGCAATTTTGTAACTATCTAAATGACTTCTTATCAACGGCTCATGATCAATGGATTAAGATCGGACGGTTGAGAATTGATGGAGGCTTTAAGCACCGCCAACAATAGATAGTTATAATTATAATTATAGTGATAAATTATGATAAAAAGGACAACGTATTTGAAAAGTTACTGCTTCTTTAAAGTGTAACAATAATGAAAAGAAAAAAAATATTAAATCGGTAATAATAGAATAAAAACAATTAAAAGGGAAACAAAAAAGAAATTAATTTAATCAAAAATCAAAATTTTAATAAAGTAAAATATAAAATATTTATTTTTGAAATATATGACAAGTTAAATGTCCAAAAAGATTGATAAAATTCCAACCATAAAAACTATAATTATAATTTCAACCTAAAAATTAAGGCGGGAAAATATATTTTGTACAATTGTAAGTATGGACGAAAATCATAATTTACCCAAAATCTAAAGGTGTATCATGTCAACGTTACACAATTTATATAGTTGTACTATTTAAAGTCTGCATTCTATAAAAACATAAAGTATAACAAAAGAAAAGATTTTTTTTTTATCAAAACGATTGGAGTCGCCTAAAAAAGCTTTTGTATTTCCTTTTTATCAAAGTGTTTGGGCCCACTATTATTTTTCATCAAATCGTTTAATTTGCCACTAAACTTTTTTACGACTCATCCAAAATATTTAAATATGACACTCCCATGATATTCAACCTTGCCCATGACATTGAACCCCTGCATATTTAACCCATACAAATGCCTACGTAGCAATTTTTTTTTTACAGTTACAATTTAAAACAAAGATCATAATATTTACATATTTGAAAGTAGAAAGTTGCTTTAAATTATAAAATATAATTCATCAGGGACTAAAAAAATAAAAAACAATAAATTTTAACAAAAAATTAATCAAATATTAAAAACTTAAAAATATAAACAAAAGCTCAGTAGATATAAATCTAAAGGCATAAAAAGCTCAAAATAACATCTTCCAACAAAATATATCTACTGATTAAAAAATTAGTTAAAAAAGTAAACATTGTCTATCGTAAAAAAAAATAATTTTAATGCAATTACTCAAACATTAAACAATTTTATATAAAAATTGAATAACTTTTAAATAATAAAAAACAAATACGAAATAATTATAAATTTTTTATGTTTAAACATAAAAGAATGAATAATTTTTAGTTTTGAAAAACATTAAATTTTATTTAAATGATGCAGTTAATTTTAGTCTTTATATATATATATATATATATATATATATATATATATATATATATATATATATAAAAGGTTAACATGAGATTAGATTAGGTTCAACAGAATCATATTAGGCTCAATTTAATCCATATTAGGCTCTAATACTAATTGATAATATCAAAACCAATATGACATCAAGATTTGATTGACACAATCAGAATTATACAACTAGCCGAATGATTGTATTGATATAAACAGTGAGAATACAATTCGGATTACAATGAAAGTTATGTATACAAAGCACTAACTATTTATACAAAGCACTAACTATTACAATATCACATGCTAAGTCCCTAGAATTTAAATCAATGAACAAAAATACATTCCCAACCGTACTCATAAGATTCTAGTGAATCCAGTGTACCCTGTTGTGAAATGATCATTCATGTATATTTTTTTTGTATAGACGTGTATAAGATAACATTATAAGACTTCTTATCAAAAAGATTAATATTATAAATCTTGTGAATTTAAAAAAAAATCATATGAATGGTGTGAATGATCATTCAGTTGGATTACCATTCACATAAACGTGTGTAGTAAAACCGATGTGAATGCGTTGATCCACAAACCCAAGAATCCGAATCAATTAAGACAATATTAGTTCAATGCAGAATAGGATTAATCTACTATCAAACAATAATCAACCACAACAATAAAACCGTAAATGCAATAAAGTAAAGGAGACACAGAGATTTACGTGGAAAACCCAAAACGGGAAAAACCACGGGCGGAGGAAGCCGAGAATCAATCCACTATAAACTTGCAGTGTTTACAGAGCTTGATCAACGAGATTACAATAAGCTTAAATGGTGATTTGTGATTAGGGTTTAAAATAAAACCGTTCGTACGCCGTTTCTTTTTCTGCGAAATCGCCGATCGTCTACGAAAACCAAAAGCAGCGGCCGAGAGTATAAGGTAATTTCTTTTTATAATTCTGCCTCGGTAAACGTGAATAATTAATTCAACTTTCATCAATTGACACTTTAGCCCCTCGAACAATATAATAATCGCTTTTGAAGACATAGTTTCCACAATGTGAATGAACATTCACATATTTTAGGGGCACAGAATAGCGTTAATTTAAACATGATTATGAAAAAAAATTAAAAAAGTTTTTTAAGATTGGTACCTTCGAGTACACTTGATTTCCAGATGTATTTTTGTGAATCTGATTCTATAGAAGAAATCTAAGTCATTAAAAGATGAGTATTTTGATAATATTGAAGATAAACTAGTTCTCTCTAAATAACGACCCAAACCCCCAAATAACGAAACATATTAGTTCTCCAAACACGTACGGTAACCTATCTGTCTCTCTCTCTCTGTCTTTCACACATATAACCCTAACGTCGGCCATCACCGTTCCTCTGACTATTCTGTGATGTCTCCGTCTTTCTCTAACACCTATCGTCATCACAACAATCAGCGGACCGGCCACCGTCGTTTCCGGTCACAATCGATCCTCCCCCACATATACCAATGACATGTCCATAAAAAGATACCCCAGCATCCTTCCATGGCCAGCTAGATATCAAATCAACTCTAATCTCTAATATTATTTTTTATGTCATAATAAATATTTATTGTTTATCTTTTTTAACAATAGATGTGAAATTAACTATTTACTTGTACATCAAACTATGAACAAATTAAGATAGAATTAATGTATGTGGATATTGTATTGTCTGATATATGTTTGGCAACTTATTCGACTTATAATCAAAGTAGGGTCTTTTATTCCAAATTTCTGGTAATCAAAGACTAATTACACTGCTTAATTACCAAATTTCCAGTAAACAATCATTAATTTAAATTTATATAAATTATATACAATTGGATTAATTGATGGATGTTAAATAATGATCATTAGTTAGTTATGCCGTCAATTGATCGTATACGGTCTTTTCTCGATTGATTTGCTATATAATTATATTCTTTTAGTCTCGTGATGGATCAATTCTTTTGGTCTCATGAACGATCGAAAGTGTACAATTTAAACTTGAAACATGATAGAATTGAATCATGGTCTTTAAATTATTTGTAGTATCCAGTTATTGGTTTGTTATTAATTTTCTATGACTGTGTGTATATTTGTGTTCAAATGGATAATACTAGTTTTGCAAAGTATCAAAGGTATCTCGTTTAAATCATTTTTTTAAAATGTTATTTCATAATTATATATGTTTAAATTAAAAATACAAGAGTACTTGCAACAATCACACATAAACACACATTGTAACTGTTTGAAACATGCAATAATGGATCAATGATGACTTTGATCCGAAACTATGCAAGTTGGGAGCAATTTCCCGTTGAAGAAAGGGCCAGAATACTCTATCGGATCCTAGGTAAATATATATTGTTATATGCTTTAACATTCGTTTGATATATAATATCTGATGAGTTTTATTTGGTTTTGTAGACATAATTTGATCTTCAATCTTCCGCGTCGGATCATGATCGGATTTTTCAGGCCATAGATCAGCAATGAGCAGACCATCATTCCGATAGCAAGTATAGATATAAGAAACACTTCGATAAATATGGTGGTTGTGACAATTAATATCTTCAATGCCAGGCAAAATCCACCCTCACGTTTAACACAACCAACATGGAAAAAAACTTGCAGATTCGATGTTTTTAGTACACTATTTGTTTATTACTACCAATATGTATTTGTTTTTATAACAGATGAATCCTGAAACAAAAGAAATGCTAGGGATTGTCGAGTACTATCACGACATGCATTACAAAGAAAACAGAAGATGAGCAAGAGGAATCAAGACTTATGTTTGTAAGTAACTAGGGTTATGGTTCTCCGCGCGTTACTGCGGGTTTCCGTCAAATATGTAGTTTTTATTGCTTAAAATAAGCTATGATGTTAAGAAATAGAAACATGTGCAATACTTCAATAATAACAACAACGTCAGTGCATTTGTGTGTTTAAGCATTAGTGGGTTACATATTGTTTTACGAATTTGGTTTGACTCAATTGATTATCTCTAAAGTATATTGTTTGTTTTAGAGTTTTATATGAACAAAACAACATGTTTTCATGTTTTTTATGGTTTCGTCTCTCCATGTTATTTTTTCCTAATAAAGTCCTTATGTTATTATTTTGTTTCTGGTTTTTGAAAGAAAAAAAAAATCAATCTTGTATTTTCCACAAAAAAAAAATAATGTTTTCAATGAAAAGCCCTCAAACTTAATGACTTTGTTGGCAAAAAAAGAAAAATTCTGAAAATCACAAACAAATAAATATCATGATGATTTATTGGTAAAAAATAACACGGATAGATTAACCGCAAAAACAAAAAAAAAAAGTTGTTGCTTTTTTTTTATATTAAACCTCTTTTTTACACAAAAAAATATGAATAACAAAAATTGATATTTTATATGCATCTTGTGAGACAAAACCAAAAAACAAAAAACTAAACAAAATGAATCACGGTAATTTAATTCTTCAAATTGAGGTGGAAGCGAAAATTTTCAATATTTAAATATGTAATTAAATATTGAAGAAGTTGATGTACAAAAAAAATGTTGAATTCAATATTTATTATTTAAAGAGTTTTATATATAAAATAAATAAAGTTTATGTATAAATATAAAAACATAAAAACAATCAGATATAATACTGTCTAACAATAACATTTTTTATTTAAAATAAATAGAAATGACAATATTACCTACAATGTAACGAATATCTCTTATAAACTAAAAATACATTTAATTAATTGATAAATAAATTTATTTAAGAAAAAACAATTATGAAGTATAAAAAGAAAAAAGTCCAAATACAAATTAAAATTTATATTTAGGCAAAACGTAAAAAACCAAAAAACAAAACAAAACATTACAAAAGGTGAAAATAAAAAAATTTCTTACTCCTTTGATTGAAGACAACAATCACAACATGTTATTCATTAAAATTCTTTGAACTATTTTTTAATGTTTTTTATATGTATATTTATAATTTTAAAGTTTCGCAATCTTTATTGGCACAATATGACGGTACAATAATGCAAAAAACTTCCATGTTTTTTTTATTTTACTTCCTTTTCATTTCTTTTCTTTAAAACAATCTCTATATCCTATGTTAAAACTCATCATTTTACAATGACAACCGCCTCCACAGGGTGTGTGTGTTTGTGTGTGTATATATATATTACTTTTTGATTTTTGATTTTTGATTTTTTTGACGACAAACTATCACATTCCTACTCCTAAATTACTCCATTACCACAAGACTTATTTCCACCTAAATTTCAACTTATTTCCGACGGGAGTCGTACCCATGACCCTTCACTTACATAACACCTATCTTACCAAATGGGATAAGCCCCATTAGTTTTTGATTTTTTTTTATTGTTATATGTTTATCAATAAGTTTGTTTATGTTATATTTAGTTTTAATAAGTTTTCAATTTTTAGTTAGTTATATATTTTTTAATAAGCTTGTGAAATATTTTATATATATTTTTTTACTTTGTTTGAAACAATAAGTTTTTATTCGGTTTACGTAACTACTTTGTTTGAAAAAATAAGTTTTTATATATATTTTTTGTTACGTTAAATTGAAAATCTAAATGGTTAATTGTTTCATGAATTTCATCTATTCAACAAAATTAAAAAGTTAAATAATTCATCTTTTTTCTGTCGAAATAATTTATAGATTGATTAATTAGAAATCCCTTGAATTTTGTTATACATTTGACAAAAGTAATTTGAAATCATACCAACTTTTGAACTACGATGATTTTTTTTGTAATTTTTAAAAAGCACAAGGACCTCCTTGCAAAGTTGAAAATCACCAAAACCAAAAGCACCTAAAACGGTGCGTTTTGGTTTCACAATTGTAAGGTATATAAATGACATACTTAACTATTAATTAATTAATGTACTAAGTATTTGTGATAATCAAATATGCCTATCTTTAAAAAAAATACAGGATGGATTGAACACCGATCTAGAGGAGTACCTCAGTCGTCTTTTTTCTTGCTGTTAATGAGCAATAATTGCTTTGAAGGTATGTATGTGTGTACGTGTGTATGCATACATCTATTAACATATCAAATGCATTTGGTGTTTGGAGAATAACGCGGTCATAATATTGGACGTGGCTAGAAGCTAAAGAAAGCTCATGCATTTAATGCATCTTCGTCATCAAACGCCTCATCGACGACAAACGAACAAATTCAAGAACTCTTAAGTGAAAACAACAAAAAGCAAAATCTCAAATGGTGAGACCGATTTCAAAAGATGTTTGCTAAGATCTTATTGAACCATTATAAATCATCATCATTAATATATTATATCGTTGGATTTGGTCAGTAATATTCATTTACTTTTGTTATTAGTGAAGATATTTACCATATATATGTTTGGCTAACATACATACAACATAATTAGTAAACTATGTCTAGCCAAGATTTTTGACTTTATGGCAGGCATTGTGACCCCCTTGCTATTTCATGATGAACATTAAAGTTAGTTAAATTACAACCATGCAAATTAATTAATAAGATGGAGATTGATAACTTGTGTTTTACATCTTACCAAAGATATGAATATGATGCATGCTGTGTGTTGATTCAAAAACCTAACCCTCCCAGTTATGGGTAAGACTAGTTAGCTGGCCATTCCTTTTCCCAGAAATTCAACCCTATGAATGGTAATGTAATGCATGCATCCTCAAAATTCCCCATACTTGATCAAAAGCCATCTTGTGGTCCTTTTCACTAAATCCATCAATTTGAATGTGGACCCCCGGCCATAAAACTTTCACCACCATATATATATAGTATTAGTAAAATGGAAAAGCAAAAACTTTCTTAAAATGGAAACCCTAGTAAGTTTGATTTGAAGTTTTGGAACTTCAAAGTAGGAAAACCTAATTATTGTATCAAGGCCAACCAATCAACAACTTTATGCATGTACCATGCATCTATATATCTTTTGCTCTTTTTCTATGTCCTGTTACACAAGTACAGTTTGGCATGTCTTTAAACTTTAGTTCTTAAACAATTAACTTCATCGATCTCTAGCTCTCGATCTCAAGGTCTTGATATGGCTGATCAGTTTGCCATAAAAATCAACTCATACATGGACCTGCTGCTAGACAACAATATGAACACCACTCTTGAAAATTTCAACTCATCTGATGTTAATCTTCATGGGTTTATGCCGATGTCTGCTGACAATTTCTCAGTTCATCAACAAATGTCTCAACCTCTTTCATTTATGTCTGTACAAGATCAAGATGATGGTACTATTGATGTGATTCAGAGCCTTGATCTTAATATTGGTGATCATCATCAATCTGGTTGGGTCTATGATCCTATCAACCATTTCCCTATGAATGTAGAACCCTTTGGCATTCAACGTGATGGTATGGCCACAACCCTCGATTCCATTCCTCCTGTGATTGGTCCTGGATTTATTGGGGAAAACAAGGTAATTAACATATACATAACGTAGTACGACTTTTAAACTTTTCTATACATATGCTGTTAATTTCGATCAGTTCAATGACTTGAATCTTAGTTTATGGGATTAATTATTAATTTGCTCAGTTTTTCGATCTTCAATTAAATTTACGTATATATATTGTGTAGAGGTATGGTAGTAAAAAGAGAAAGAAGAACAATGAAAACCCAGTGGAGATCAAACCAGCAGACGTGGTTCATGTGAGAGCCAAGAGAGGTGAAGCTACTGATAGTCACAGTTTGGCTGAAAGGGTTTGTTCCGTGTCTTAATATCACTTATATAATTAATATGAATAAACAATTAAGTTTAGCAAGCTTTTTCATATTGATCACTTGAACAAAATTAAACCCAAAAATAAAAAATTTGATATTGATCTCAACTTAATTAATTCGATTTCTTTGTCTGAATTTCTTGGATTAGACGAGAAGAGAGAAAATAAATGAAAAATTACGACGCTTACAAGATCTAGTTCCAGGATGCTATAAGGTATGACAAGTTGTATCTTCTTTTTCTTCGATCGGTATTCTTTTGATCATTCTTAGCTTATTACATTCATTTTTTCCAATAATTTATTTTTCTATTAATTAAGCTTCTCAGTATATCTATTTTACTTAATTTGTTTGAATCTTTAATTGATATACAGACTATGGGAATGTCGGTCATGTTGGATGTAATAATAAACTACGTTCGATCATTGCAGAATCAAATTGAGGTAAGAATATAAGAAGGTGTTATTTAATTAATTAAAACATGTAAATAGATTAAATTCAAGATTGAGGTAATTTTATAAGTTGTGTTATTATTTGGTTGTTAGTTTCTGTCGATGAAACTTTCTGCAGCAAGCATGTTCTATGACTTCAACTCCTCTGAAATGGATGATTTGGAGATATTGAAGGTAACATCTTTAACTTGGTTTTAATTAATTAATATGTTCTGGCTGAAAACTTTGTTTTTCCTTCTTAATGTCTTGCATCTTGGAATTGAATTAATTGCATTATTACAGATAATTAAGCAGATAACTTTTCTAAAGATCGATCCATCTGCAAGCAATCACTCGATCTTTTGGTTTGTTCATGTTTGAAAGCTTCTTAATTAACAACTTCAAAATAATACGTGGTAACTACCATGAATTCAAAATTAATTAAGGAAATTAAAGAAAGGCATATTCTTGCCTATCAATGGCCGAAAACATAATTACATTATATTTATTGTTACTTTAGATTATTAGAACGAAATTTCAATTTGTACAAGCAATTAGATATCTTAGTTAGATTCCGACAGTTATCTCACCTGTTGATCACCGTCCACATAATTATGAGAGTCACTTGATCATATGTATGTATACATCTAAATATATCATTGAATGGATAAATTATATATGAACCAATTATTATTGTGATTTATGAGTCATTTCTCTTGTTTTATTATATATACACATAGGATTTGTATTTATAGATAGGATAAGAAGTAACTTATTATGAGAAATATATAGTGGAGAAATAACATTAATTCATTAATTTTCAACAGTGCTTCACTATTCATTGAATTTACTCAAAATTATGAATCAATTTTATATATAATCTCCATTCACCGATTTTATAACATTTCAAAATGGCCATGTTTAATTAATGGTTTAGTGCAATACCTTTAAAAAAAATAAATTATCCTCCATTTCAAATATGGTGGATTTGATGATTAATGGTTTAGATCGAGCATTAATACGTACCTTTTTTAATTTGCATTTACATAACACAGCTTGATTTTACATTTGTTAATTTTCAAATATATGTGAACATTCGTTAATTTATAATATTTGATATCATTTTGTGATTATTTTTATCTTCTAGGTAGCTCGATCCTTCTTTTCTTAATTTATATATGTGAATGCATGCATGCATGTTGGTATTGAAGTGGTAATTAAATTAACAAAAAGAATTGAAGGCATTCTTAAAAGTTAAAACCAATTCAATTTTCCATAATTTGTTGGTATTTTCAGCATGAAATGAAAAGTAGCTAATAATTAAAGAATTGATCGATATTAATGTTGCAGGGAAAAAATGGGCGCGAAGCCCCGATGATGGAAAGGATGGTTGGACAAGCGTATGCAGGAGACCTTAATCCTCGCTTTCAGTCAACATGGTCGCCTTGATCGAACTAAACTCCACATATATATATAATTTTATTTATATATATATAGCTCTCAATTAACTGTACGTAAAACGTGTTTGTTAATTAATTAAATTGTGTGTTTTGTTTGCAGTTTAGAACGAAAATTAATATATTAAATTATGGGATTGATGGATATTAATTAAGCTAAAATTATGTACTGGTACGTATACGTACTGTGTGAGAATTCATGTTACTTATGCCTTGAAGGGCTCGTGCGTGTTGTTCTTGTTATGTAAATTGATTACTACATACTTATTGTATAAAATATCATTGTAATATATACTGTACATGTTTCTCTTTTATAAAAAATTATTTATTTTTTTAATTCTTGAGTGGTTATTTAGTTAACAATTAAGTACTTTTTTTTTTCTACTTCTAAAAACAATATATACAAACATACGAAGAATTGTACTTTAATAGTTTTGTCAAAAAGTAAAGATCATTTTACGATATAGATTGTCATTAAATGGTAGCTAAAAGTACATGTTTCGAGATTTTCATAAAAAAGATTAGATCAACTTTTGTTAATTTTTACCGTTTATAGTAACTTTTAATCTAGAAACCTGATCAACAGGCTACCATTAACTTTTTATTATAAAAAATAATGACATATTATTAATTTTTTTATCAATAAAAACAACAAATTAAAAAAATCAAACCAATATATATCCTTTTATGATTTAATTAACCAAAATTTAAAAATCATATTTTTTGTCGTTTATGATATTAGTTTTCTACCTGGAAATCAGCTTATGCTAATGTTTGTCTTCTACTTCATCCTCATCATCATATATTTCTTTCACTTATGAACCACTTTTAATCAAGACAAAAACAAAGAAAGAGGAGACCTAGAAATCGATCATCTCCTCCAAAAATCTGATGCTCTCGTCATCCTCATTTTATCTTTGATGATTTGGTCACGATCATCTCCTCCAAATCTCCTTTAATTACAATTTTTTTTAAAATACTGACACAAAGGATTATGTTACAAAAACACTTGAGGCCTGTATCCACATACTTTTTCAGTCATTATATATCTTTACATACTTTACTTTTATCCATTTTTTTTGTTGTGTATGTGAAAATATTTGACGCCTTTAGTGACACTACTATATCTTACCCTGTCTTCCATCGATTTACCTACCCTACTTTACCTCACTCTATCTCATTTAATCCTATCCTACCCTGCCCTACCTTATACCACCCTAACATACCCTCTTCCTACCCACCTACCTTACTCGATCTATCTACCTTGTCATCCACCATTTTTTTTACCATACTATGTCCTACCTTACCTTACCATATCCCACATTACCTTATCCTATAGACCACACCCCATCCCAACCTACCCTACCCCCACCCGCCTCATCCCATCCTATATGCAATAACCTTAATGATTAAACTAGTCATAATCAACCATCAACATTATAATAATAACATTTATCATTTCTTTTACCATTCTCTTTCATTTGTTTCAAGAAAATGACTCATTGTTTTTAATTTTTTTAGGTTTGGTTCATACGTCATACCAATAACAACTTTTTTATGTTTTTGAGTTCTATCAATCCACGCTTATGTTTTTAAGTTTTGATTTCAAATTTTGGTTAATACTTCTTATCAATTACCATCTTTATGTTTATGTTTTTGAGTTTTGATTTTGGGTTCAATTTGTTCATCGATTTCACCATGTTTATTTGTTCGTTGGAGCATATGTTTGGCGGAGAAGGAATAGTGGATTGTTCTACTGATAGTGTATACTAATAATAAATTAATTAATTAACGTTTTTAGAAAAATCCATGTGAGCAAAATACAACTTATTAAGCCAGTTGCAAGTCATCTTTATTGAGAAAAACATAAATTTTATTTGTATTAAGATGTCAGTGGACTTACTAATTAAAAAAACGAATAGAATATATAATCCAAAATATACTTTGATGGTTTATTAACATAATTTTTCAAAATAAAAAGAAAGAGAAAATTTACTTAACTCCAATCAATCAATCAAGGAAAAATTTCATATATATCTTTATAAACTTTTAATATTAACCTTATTAACTTTTAATATTGCGCATATATCCTTACAAATTTTCTTATTACATATATATTTTTCTAAACCTTTGAATTTCACACGCGCGTGCGCGCACACACACACATGTGTATATGTGTATATGTGTATATATATATATATATATATCCGAATGACTATTTTAAATTTAATTACATCATTTAAAAAAATATTAAATATTATATTTTAATTAAATTTATTATTGAATTAAATTAGAAATGATAATTTTTTATTTTTCTAATTTATTTTTGTTAGAATTTGAGATAATAGTTTAGATATTCAAAAAATTTTAAATTATAAAATAAATTTAAAATAATCATTTGGATATATAACTAAGATTTAAAGATTTTAAAAAATATATATTTATAAGGAATTTTACAAGAATATATAGATAATATTTAAAGTTTACGACCAAAACTGGGGGCCGGTGCGTCCGTTTGTATCGTTTGACTACACCTGCAGTGCGCACGACAGGAGTTTAAAAAAAAAACAGATAATTATTCAGTTATTATAATAAATTCGATACAAACAAAGGCGAGGATCAAGAAGATGTCGCAGGCATTCTTCTCCCCTCGCCACGTCATCATTCCGGCCTCCCGTCTCCATACTTCATCCGCCGTCCGCCTCCACACTTCATCCGCCGTCCGCCTCCACATTCTCTCATCTAATGTTCACTTACTTCGCCCCATAAACCACCGGTTACTGTCACAAGTCACAACGCCTATTAGGAGCTGTATTAATTCCTCGTTTGATCCCAAACGGTAACTTACTACTGATTAATCCATTTATTTGGCATTCGATCCAAGGGTTTTTGCTTTATGTTATGTGAAGATAATTTGTTAAAATATTTTTCAGATTTCAATACACCTACAAAATCTCTGTATAGAAGGTAGATTTTGACAAAACCGATCACTTCAAGTTCGTGATTGATGAATACCTAGGTCATGCAGGGTACTAATAATGAAATTAAAGTTCAAAGTCCCTCTGCCCCACACACACACACACACAAATTTAGACTTTCTAGATCGAGCGAAAGAAATACTCGAGCTACATGTAGATGTTTGCGGTCAAATCAGATGGTTTTCGAATGCGAAATTTTGTGGATTTTGTTGAAGAGTTAACCCACAACATTATGCCGTTTGTACTTCTTTCTATTTGGTTTAATGGTATCAGCTTCATTTTGTTCCCAATATTCGGAAGACATGTTTAACTGAAAGTTGAGACGCTTTCTATTCTATCCATATCAGAATTCTATTCTATATGGACTCAGGATCAAAATTCAAAATCAAAAGAAAATATACATCACAAAAATCAACTTTGCTCCCTGAAAAGTGATGCTATTTGACTTTTGAGGATCAATCTTAGTACCATGAGTTTAATTTGATATGAGATTTGTTTCACGTTTAGTGCAAATTAATATTCAGTTCTGGTACTTGTTTTGAAGATTCTTGCTGTATCACAATTTTCTTGATGGGAACAGAAATCTTTATCAGTTTTAAAGTCAATATAAATCTCTTTTCTGGGGGATGGGGGAGTGAGTCTGAATTTCTGGTTGGTAGAATAAGTACATTTTTTTTGGTCTTAATGCTTCTCAGAATGCCTGGATTTCATGAGGTTGAACTCGAAGTTCGAGATTACGAATTGGATCAGTATGGAGTTGTGAACAATGCTGTCTTCGCAAATTATTGTCAACATGGTTAGTCTTTACTCTTTAATGCACATAATTTACTTAGCTATCTGGTGAGATCGCAAATTGTTTTAATGCATTGTTACCATGGTTTGAAATAAAGGTTGATCTCATTCGTTTTTGACAATCTTAACATTCTCATTTTTAGAGTCTAATGTATATGGTTTGCAGTAATGAAGATGTGATATGTGGTATCATAAGTTGTTCTTATTACGTATAGCAATATAGCAATTGGAATGGACTTATGATAGCTGTTGATCTGAACACTTTGTTCAATTCATTTGATTTCATTACCAGTTAAGGGTATATGTTTAAATCATTCAATTCAACAGCTCGTCATGAATTTATGGAAAAGATTGGCTTAAGTGTTGATGCAATTGCTCAAACTGGTAATGCAGTAGCGGTGTCAGAATTGTCGCTTAAATTCCTTGGACCTCTAAGAGTACGTTTTTTCTTTAAATTCCTATGTTCATTCACTTCACTGTGTCTAAGGCTGCACATTTTGTTAAACTCATGGGATCATTGTAGAAACACTTCTTTCCTGGTAGAAGCTGGAAAGGGAAAATGAATGGTGACCTTTATTTGGTTCCTTTTCGTTAATTATGTTGCCTTTCAAAAAAAAATTAATCAAGGGGTCAAATTTGCTATGGCATTTTGGACTTATGGTAAACAAGACAATATCAAGAAAATGAATTTCTGTATGTATCTCTGTGTGTGTGTCTGTTTATCCGTGTACAGCCGAAGTGTTTTTTGTTTGCAAGGAAACTCAGTTTTCGAGCTGGTTTTTGGGGCTCCAGCTCGAACTTGAACTCAATATAAACTCAGTTTTCGAGTTGCTTGATAAAACCGGACTTGTTTCCAGCAATGTGTATATACTATATACAAGCCTCGAAGAGTTCGATGAGAACTTTTGAGCTGAGCTATTAAAAGATAGAGCTTAACTTGTTAAAAATTTCCAAGCTTGTTTTCTTGCTTGCGCTTGAACTTAATTTGCTCCTGTGTAACTGTGTGTTAAGTTGTATTTCATCTGAATATCTGATCCAAATTAAGCCTACTGATTGACAAACTACTTTTGAACTTCAAATATATTGCAACTGATCCAAAATAAGCATACTGTTTTACAAACTACTTTTTAACATCAAATATATTGTGCCGTAAGGCCGTATCTAATGACCAAACTCGGTTATGGGCTATTCTAACCATCATAGTTGGCTTTTCTTTGAAATGCAAGAAACCATTATTCAGAATTCTTGTTTTTCTTTTCCTCATGTTTGCAAGAGTACTGGTGGTGGTTTCTAATTGCACATTTCTTCATGGTATTCTTGTCAAAACAGATCGGAGACAGATTTAAAGTGAGAGTGAGGGTATCTGACTCATCAGCTGCTCGTGTATTCTTTGAACACTTGATCGTCAAGATCCCAAATGAAGAGGTAACAAACGCTTTTATCCTTTTACACTTTTTTTTTTTCCCATCAGCATATCTCTTTCTAAGAGCTTTTAGGAGGTTATTGCTTAAAAATTTGAGAGAATTTCATATATGTACCTCTAAAACTACATAATATCATATATACCCAAGCCAAAAAAAGAATTTCATATATATCCTTCTAAAACTTCATAATATCATATTTACCCAATTTAAAACTTTAATATCATATATACCCTTTCAAACTTTTAAATATATCATATATATCTAAATTATTTATTTATTCTTTTTTATTACTTTAAAACTCATAATAAATATTCATTAATAAAGAAATGACCAATCTACCCTTTTTATTTCTTAAACTTCATAATATCATATTTACCCAATTCAAAACTTTAATATCATATATACCCTTTTAAACTTTTAAATATATCAAATATATCCAAATTATTTATTTATGGTCTTTTATTACTTTAAGATATCAAATCTTTTATTTCTTGACGGAATTCGGCGATTCAAATTTCATTTGTTCGTTAAGTAGAAGCCTACCACGAGCACCTGGACCTGTAAAATCAAGGGATTTAAAAGTTAATTACCTTGATTAAGTCTTCAATTCTTGTAGGCTTCGACTTAACGAACAAATTGAAATTTGAATCACCGAATTTCGTCAAGAAATAAAGGATTTGATATCTTAAAGTAATAAAAAATCATAAATAAATAATTTGGATATATATGATATATTTAAAAGTTTAAAAGGGTATATATGATATTAAAGTTTTCAACTGGGTAAATATGATATTATGAAGTTTAAGAAATAAAAAGGGTGGATTGGTCATTTATTTATTAATGAATATTTATTATGAGTTTTAAAGTAATAAAAAAGAATAAATAAATAATTTGGATATATTTGATATATTTAAAAGTTTGAAAGGGTATATATGATATTAAAGTTTTAAATTGGGTAAATATGATATTATGAAGTTTTAGAATGATATATATGAAATTCTTTTTTTAGCTTGGGTATATATGATATTATGCAGTTTTAGAGGGACATATATCGAATTCTCCCTAAAAATTTTGTTGGATGATAAAGCTAAAGCTTTGGGTGGTGTTTGGATTGAATGAATTTAAAATGATGGATTTTGAAATGATAGGATTTTGAAATGTTTAGGGGTATGGATGGATTATGAAAGGTGGAGAAGTGGTGAATTTAAAATCCTAAATGAGCTAAATCCTATCTTTTAATATTGTATCCAAACATGACAATGAAGGATTTCTAAATCCAAATCCTAAATGAGTTGTTTAAATCCTTCAAACCAAACACCACCTTGGTTGAGAAATAAAAGCTCTTCCATAAGAGCTTACTCTTTTCAAAAGAAGCTTTTATGGAACAAATTACTTTAATACCTTCTAATAATTATAAACTATAATTCCTAATTAATGTAATGTCACCGTTCTGCGTTCACTTGACGAAAATTTTTCATTTGTTTTCAATTTCAGTTTTCAAAAATATGTTTTTAGATTTAGTTTTTCAAAAAAACAATTGAGTATTCTGAAAACGCGTTCATATTGTAAATTGAAAACTCCGTGTTCTCGTTTTAAGTTAAAAAAGGGTTGAAAAGATGTTGAAATTGTTTTTAACATTTAACTATAAATTTTGAAAATGAAAATTTATTTTAGAAAAATATGCAAGTGAACATGTTTTCATAAAACTCTTGTTTTCGTCAAAAACGAAACCCGAAAACACTCCTGTTTTCGTCAAATGAACGCATAAAAGTTCCGGCTCTTTAAAAAACTACAAATTCTGAAGCTTCAACTATTAAAAGTCAAAGCTCTTGCTCGTTTTATTTAAGAGTTTTTTATGAAAAAAATCAACATGTTTTCACGGTTTTTACGTTTTCGTCCCTCAATGTTATTTTTTTTTTTATTTTTTTGAAATTTGACTGCCCGTTTATAATTCGTAAACCGGGTTTTTAAAAGCTGAAAAACCAGGTTCTAATGTTCAAATTCACCAATTCAAAAAGAAAAAATTAATTTGAGGACTTTTATGGAAAAAAGACATGGAGAGGACGAAAACACAAAAAAACAATAAACCTTTTATCAAACATACCCAAAATCTTCTTTTTTTATTTGTGTGTCGAGAGGTTTTTGTGCTAACTCTTGTTTTTTGGTTAGCCCATTTTGGAGGCACGGGCAACTGTAGTTTGGCTCGACAAAAACTATCGCCCGCTTCGAGTTCCATCAGAGGCGAGGTCCAAATTCGTCCAGATCCTTGGTCATGGTCATGGCAAGTCCAACTGATCTAGTAATTGGATTACGAAACTGTTGATTTGTTGGGGCGGGCAAGTACATGAGGAATCATTTGCATCATCATGTAAGAAAACAATTATTGTGATGCCCGTTGCAACGAGTGTAAAACTATATATTTTTTAAATGATAAATTAAAAAAGGATGGCAAATATTAGTTTACATAAAATAAAATTTGAAATCTACAATCAACAAAAAATTTTATAGTTATTAATACAAATATACTTGATACTAAAAGAAGTAAATTACAAAGTATCATCATATTTTTAGGAAACTCATCTAGTAAAAAACTAAAAACTAATGTCTTAATTGTTAATTTTTAAGTACCTGTAACTCAATTTTGATCATACAATTTGAACTTTATATTTGAAGTTATTTGAGATTTTAAAATTTAAGCTTTAATTATGAAATTTAAATTAATGGTAATATTACAAATTAATTACTAAAGTTAATTTTGTATATGATTAATAGTTTCTTTGACTTTAGTTATGATTTAAGGTATTTTAATGTGTGTATAATTAAAAAAAAAAAAACCAAAAAAACCCAAATAAAGTTTTAAACCAAATTATTATATTCAATTAATAAAATTTGTAGTTTAATGTCTCTTTAAAAATGTTTATTGGATAAAATTTTACGTCAAACCATTATAGATTGCTTATGTGAATATCTCATTATTATTTATATTTATTAGTTCAAATCTTATAATTACTTGATATTTTTTTATAAATATTTATTCTCTTTATTAATGTCTAACCAATTTAATATAAACAACTTAAATAAACAAAAGATTACATATTAATTTAATATAAAATTAAAATGACATATGTTAGCAAAACTCATCATGAATGCTATTGTAGAAAAGTTTCTTACATATTATTAAATTAGTATAATAAAATAATGAATAATGTTTGCTTTGTACTTTCTAACATAAATTAACAAACCTCATTTATTGTTAGTCTTTTATAAATAATGTGAGTGACTTATGGTAACAAAACTCATTTATGAATAGGTTTTTTAACAAAATTTTTTACCTAGTGTAGTATCGGCCTATCAGGAAATGTAAAATTGTTAGCCCTCATAATATTATCTTTTTAGTTGTTACTACTGTTATCATCATAACTATATTCTTCAAAGTCTACTATTTTTATGAAGTAAAAATGTAGAATTTGGATGCTAAATAAACCAATGTTGCTATATAAACTTCCCATATATATTATTGCTAGTTTATGAAACCACGTATTACGCGGATAAATTTTAATAAATTATTGGTTATTTAAAATTTATGTAAACATACAAATAAAACATATAAATATTAAATATTTCATTAAGAATTTTTATAATATTTTATTTCTAAATTTATATGTATTTTAATCAATACAATTTAAAGTTTCAATTTTACAAAATATGATTTTAATAATATTGTATTATGTTTACATTTTACTTATTCAATATTGTTTGTATAGCATATAGAATCGTATATATAAGGTGTAATTTGGATGTATTTGTATTATATTCATAATAATAACTAAAAATATTAGATAATGAGAAATCTAATAAATATTGAATAATGGTAAATGTTATAGGTTTTAAAAATAATATATTGTATTTATTTTTTATTTTATATTTGTATTTATCTTAAATTTTATATTTATATTTATATTTGTATTTGTGTTTTATTTTTTATTTGTATTTATTTTTTCAAATAAAATGTGAAGATAACATGTGTGATCTATGTGTTCTCATTTATTGTGTAGTTTACATGATATTTTTTTAATATTGTTATAATTCATCGTAACTACCTATAAGGAGGTTCAAATAACGTTTATCTATGTAAATATGTAATCATTATAGACATCATTCCATACATACCATTAATACAACTCAAAAAAAAATTTCATGACAATTGATCCTGGCAAACCGTTTTCTGTATCCAGATCAGAATTTTCAGATAATTTTGTTTTGGATTTTGGACTCATCTGTTTTGATATTTGTGTTTTGGACTAATCCTATTACATTTTTTCAAAAGCTAAAAAATGTAGCTTATTTGTTTAATAATTGATTGCTTGGTAATTTTACAATTTGAAATACAAATCCAAACATTTGAAAAACTAATTGTTTGATAATAGTAATAGCAAACTGCAGAAGCTAAACCAAACATAAAATTTTTTGAATACTTTTTGTATTATAGTTATTATTTGATTATCAGTTTCGAAAACGCTGCAACATTTTCTTCAAACAAAAATTCAAACATTCTGTTTAAATCAGTTATTTAGGTTATGATAACGTAATCATCTAATAGTCTGTATTGCGATACAAAATCAAACATCACCTAAGGTTATGTTAGTAAATAAATACATACAGACACATGGCTACCGAACAAGACATCATACCTAGAGGGACATTACTTTTTTGGTATGATAAGTAATATATTAGACTCACATTTGTACTTTTAAAAATTTTAGCTCAATAAATGAAAAAAAAAACATTTTAGAAAACAGTATGTAGTATTTTAAAAAAACATTATCTTTATCTTGGCCAAACCTATGTTATATTTTCAAAAGGACATTCTCTTGTATTTCGCTCCGGACATAAAATTCTTAGACGAGCCCTCGTTGAGCCTTGAGGATAGAGATGACAAAAACCCTCGAACCCGATGGAGAACCCGACATACGGAGTCGTTTTGACTGGGGAATCCCCGAGTTGACCGGGGATGGGGATGGGTAATTCCCGAATTCTAAAACCGGGGACGAGGGCGGGGAAGGGATTACCCCTTGGGTACCCGTACCCGAAACATAATATAAATATAAATAATATATTATATATAAATACTTAAATGTTGCATATGAATATAGTTAAATACATATATGAGTAGTTAAATCCTTAAATATCATACATATGAATCATATGTTATATGCATAGTATATAAAATGTTTGAAAATATATCACACGTGTATTTCTTGTTCAACATTGTAGTTTTTTATTTTGAATAACTTTAAAATGTTGTATCATCTAAATAAGATTAAATATATTTTTGAAGTTAAACTTGTATTTAAGCGTTAAGTTTCACAATTTATTGTAATTACAAATTATACACATCTAATATACGTTAGAAAGTCGTATTAATATACTGATTAATTTAATGTTACTTAATTTGATTCTTTTGTAGGAACCTTATTACATTAACAGTGTTTGAAGTTTTATGTTTCCTTTTTGACATTGTAATTAGATTTAATTTTATATAGAATTATTGCATCGTTATAACAATTTTTATTAGGTGATCGAGAAATGAGTATTTTTTTGTGTCGAGTTATTAATCTAATGTTATATTAATTAAATACAAAAACATAATAGTTTATGTCCAATTTTTCTATTTAATAAACATTAATTATAAAATACATAACGTAAAATTAAGCAGGTAAAAATCTTCGAATACCCGTCGGGATCCCAACGAGGATGCAAAGTAATTATCCGTCGGGACGGGGACAGGAACGAGGACGAGTTTCAAAGTCGGGGTTTGGATGGGGAAAGGGGTCCGCGATAATAAGGTCCTCCGTTGCCATATCTACTTGAGGAACCTCTTACCGCCAAAATTAAACGGTGGATATGTATATACATACCGAAGCTTCTGGTGAAAGCAAAAGCACTCCCCAATAAAATTGTTTGTTTGTGCCACCGCTTACACTGTTACACATACAGAATTAAAGATCTGAAAACGGAGGATCATCCGAAGAAGAAGATGGTAATGGTGGCCATCGACGAGAGTGAATACAGCCGCTATGCTCTTGAGTGGGCGCTTCAGAACCTTCACGAATCCATGGCAAACAACAACCTCCTGGTTTTCACTGCACAACCCATCTCTGATTATACCTATCTTAATGCCTCCTCTTTTGGTTCCACTCGTACGTCTCACTAGCTTGCTCCATTGATTACTTCTTGTTTGATCCATCAGATCCATTCAATCAGTTCCCATGTTTAACTTTTAATTAGGGTTTCGTTGCCAATTGTATATGTATTCATAGATTAAGCTGTACATTTGTATTTAAAGTGTGTAAATTCGCTAGGAGTTAGTCAAGGATTTGAGATAATCACAGGCAATTTCGTTTTTCTTTTATTTTTTTTTCTTTTAAAATTATTCACGCCTTGTAACTCCTGACTGTCGGAATAAAGGAGAATTGTTGAATATCTTTTCCCAATGTTATTTTATTTTAACGTTGATCCATTTTCTATTAAAGTTGGTAATGAGGTGTGGTTCCTGTTTTCGCAGCTCCCGAGCTCATCGGAAATATCCAAGAAAATCAGAAGCGAGTTGCTCTTAATCTGTTGGACCAGGCTAAGGATCTCTGCAGTAAATACGGGGTACACCCTCACTTCTAGCTAGTATCTTTTTATGATGTATGATTCTCTTCAATACATATGTCCTGCTTAGATCATGTTAAATCTACACAAGATTATATGATTCTTTTTGTATGTTGCTGGACAAGTAGATGTGCTTGCTGTTGATATTGCTTCTTCAGTTCTTCTACATGACAATGGCATTTTGCATCCATCAACTTTTCTATTAGGTATTCATGATGGCTGATGTATCTCTATTTGAAATCAAATAATTCACAGATAACTGCAGAGACAATGACCAAAACCGGGGATCCTAAAGACCTCATATGTGATACAGTTGAAAAGTTTAATATCCAGCTTCTTGTGCTTGGTAGCCACAGCCGTGGAGCTCTTAAGAGGTGAGTTCTGTGTTTAAATGATACGGCCACTCTCTTCCAAAAGTAGTTTCATATATATATAGATGTGAAATTCTGTTGGAGGGATTCTTGTATGGATAATTTTGTTGCCCCATCAAGCCTCAGTTTTTTACACAATTTGTGAGAGTTCAAAGCATGGTGGCAGTCCTTGGTTATGAATGGTTGATAAATACATGACCCATCGGCTTTATCTACACTAGGCAGAGTACAGTCAAGTCCTATAAGGCAAACTTTATTACATGGCTGGTCCTTTCTTGAAGTTACATGAAAAGGTCTGCTTCAAATTTCTAAGATCACAGTTTCAATTCCAGTTTGAGCTCGTACACTACCTGATCATTAAAGGCTTGACCGACTGAACCATTAGAGTCATGGATGTTTTTAAACAATCTTCTTTTTTATGGAAAGTTCATAAAGTTATGAAGCTAATGGTGTATTTTGATGCCAAAACAAAACTTTCATTATATATGAGAAGTTTCTTGGAACTCCCAGTTCCATGGCAAACATTACAGTGGACCAGATACTATATGATGGAAATCGTTTCTTCTTCAATCATCTGCACGTGATCTTTCATCTGATCATCAAGCTATAATTTAGCTTTACTAAAGAACAATTTGTTTGTATTTGAAACAGGGTTTTTCTCGGTAGCGTCAGCAATTACTGTGTCCAAAACGTCAAGTGCCCTGTCCTTGTGGTAAAGAAAACTGCCTGAACGAATAAGGTTGGATCCTCTCCCGGATGCTGGAGTGCTACGAAGGCATGTGTATAAATAAAGATAGAAAACCATCATGTAAAATAAATAAGTTACCGTGTAGAATTAGAATTGTATTGCCACAGTTTGTGCACTGCCTACTAGGATGTATCTTTCCTAGTTTTTCTCCTATGAATCTCTTTTTGTACCACTAAGTCAAGAGTTTGAGGCAGATATGTATAACCACTTTGCAACATAAATTTGGGAATATTCTATACAATGAGTTGTTTTCCCGGACCTTGAAAAGGTGAGAAGCCTTAATTCACTGATGTCACCTTTTGATCCGTCTTTATTTTAGTTCCAGGTGTCAGAATCATGTTATTTTGGGTGGCAGTATTTTATTATGTGTCCAAGTTATATACAGAAGCATAGGTTCACAGATAACACTCATCACAAAGAAACAGAAATAGAAATGAAGAAGTATCACATGTCACTCCCAGCTGGTTACATATGAAGACAATTTTCTGAAAACCCATACAAGTGAGATTAGATTTATATGTACCCACAAAGGCATGTGTAATTAAAACCTGCTCGTCCTCTAGGTAGCTGTTTGTCTATGTAGAATTTTAAGAAACCGGTAGAGAAAGAGAGGTGCCGTTTGTGCAGATGGCGGAGGAGGACGTCGGGGTTTTAGCCATGGAGAGCAGCATGAAGACTAAGGTGATGGTGGCAATTGACGATAGCGAGTTCAGTGAGCATGCTCTCACTTGGGCCCTCAAAAACCTTGACTCTATCATCAAAGGTTCTGAAATTATTATCTATACTGTCCAGACCCCAGTTGATATTGGCTATTTGTATGCTACTTCTTGGGGAAGTAAGCCCTCTCTCTCTCTCTCTCTCTCTCTCTCTCTCACATTAAAGTTTGGTACGTTTGAGAATTGAATGGTTTGGATTTCTATTGCTTTGTTGCGGATAATTGCAGCAGCTGAGCTGATTAAGGAACTTAAAGAAAGTGAGAAGAAGGTGGCTCTTGACTTGCTGAAGAAAGCTAAACCTACCTGCAGCAATTACGGGGTGTGATTTCTGCCTTTACTTTTTATGTCAAACTTACTACTTACAAATCAAGTAAATTTAGATATCGTTGCAGATCACTGCAGAAGTAATGACAGAGATTGGAGACCCTAAAGTGGCCATATGCAATGCTGTAGAGAAGTTAAACATTCAGTTGCTCGTGGTAGGCAGTCATGGGATGGGACCTGTTATGAGGTAAGTATGCATTTTTCTTTTTGTACCAATATCATTATTTACAATAAAAAAATTTCTTGTTTCTTCGACAGAACTTTCTTGGGTAGTGTCAGCAACTACTGTGTACACCATGCTAATTGCCCTGTTCTTATCGTGAAGAAAACAGACTGATGTTTTAGAGATGCATATTGTAATTCAGTTTGCATTTCCAAAATAAGAGATACTGAAATATAATGATGTTTCCTGTTTAATTCAAAATGATGATAACACGTCTATCTAACTATCTCCTGGTTTTCTTTCTTTTGTCAAATGTCAACACTAGAAGAAAACTACATTTCATCCGAATATTCGGTTAAGGGTTGCTGCCAATCTAACGCCGCCTTGAGCTAATCGCCAATTCACGATAGGCAAACGAGACAGAAAGTAGTCATCTGCAATATAACACAGTTTCTTTAATCATATAATCCTGCAACTTCAGGAATCAAAAGTTTGATCAAATAGTCAAAGCACACAACTTACCCTCAAGAACTGAATCATTCGCAACTCCTTTGTACGCCCAATCACATGCTGCTTTTATTCCTTCGGTTGCATATCTATTCAAAGTTTTGAATGTTAATATATGTGTCTTCATTTTGTGTTTATGTATATAGTTTAAGGTATGGTTTTGTGTACATGTTGGGGCAAGTATTCTGATTTCTGCTGCACTTCTCCCATATTTGAACTTGATCTGCCCATTCTTTCTACCAAACAAGAAGCAGCAACTTTAAAGAAAATGCCAAAAACTTACAAACAATATAGTTGTGGAGAGAGGAATGCTAGTCAATTAATACTGTTATGTTGGTCTGAATTGCTTGGATAAGATTTTCGACATTAGAATCGAAGAACCTTTCTTCAGCAGTCTCGATTATGCTATCATCCCAAACCTACATGCTTTGCGTTGTCAGATAGCTCAAATGTAACACACTTAATTGAGTAATGAATTCAAATCAAGATTTCTGATGAAAGTTTACATGATGAAGTAGCGCTTTTCGTGTGAACCAATGAACGGTGATTGTGTTTCCACCCCTGTCTGTAGTGAATCCTACATGCAGTGGCTGTAGTGCACCATTTGTTTAGAAAAAAGCTGACAAAATCTTATTCATATGATATCCAACTTGTATAGATTACCTGATGAATGTCTCCCATGAAATGAGAAAGGAAGAGCAATGCTTCTGTCAGATTATCTGAAACTCAAATAAGGACTTAACCAAGTCAAACTACAGACTTGACTGGAGGAGATATATGTCTAGAAAGAAATAATTATTAGATGTTTGAGGTTACGCCGAGATGTTTCTTTGCCATAGTCAAGCAGCTGTGTTGTATAGTTTTTAATTGCTCCGGCCACACATCTTCCCTTCGCTCCTTCTTCATCCTTGCAATCCCCTTCATAACAAAGCAAACAAAAGGAAAAAAAGAACTCAAGTATATATAAACATAAGGCCTGAAAGTGTTAACGCTGTGTTTTTTAGGGTGGAAAGAAAACAAAGGAAAAGAAAAGGTAAAGGAAAGAAAATAGATATTTCTTTCCCTTGGTTTCTCCCCACTTTTGGTAGGAAAGGTTTAGAGCCAAAAAACACTATAATTTCATCCATTTTCCTTTCCTTTTCATCCTGAAAAATAAAAAAAAACACAAACTAATTTCACTTTTCTTGATTGCTCCGGCCACACATCTTCCTTTTGTTTCTATTCTTTTCCACTTACTGTTGTACTGGTAAGTGCAAAGGTTATCTGGAGTATCGATGTAATGAAGGGGTGATGACCAGTGATACCGGAACTTGACATTATCTGCCCACGAACATAGGCTTGCCAAGTCACCCTCTGCGTACTCCGGCAATAAATTGTTGACTGCATCCGCTGCTGCCTGACTCAACCTTCCCTGAGCTATTTTGCAGGTTGTGAAATGACCGTCGACACCCCAGGAACGAACCGTGACTGGTAGAACAAAAACAAACAGAAGCAGCATCAGTTTCAAGGACTCCATTTCTGAGTACAAAATGAGGGGCTGGATGGATCTTTATGTGATGCGGGGCAAGTGTGAAAGGATGAAACTAACTTGTTTGGAGATTTGTGCTTTTTTTGTTATTTTTGGAAAACAGTTCACATTTTAACAAGATTATTGCTTTTGTGATTCTGAGATGAGGTCATATGGAAGTTTGTTTTGGTTCTTTTCAGGGAAACGTGGCGCATATGGCAAAAGATTGAATCCAATTTGTTTATGATATGGTTAATTGGTTATGGAAAAGGGAATCTGTTTTCTTTTTCAATGACTTTTCAAATTAACTAATTTATATAAATTATTACTTTTTTTTTTTGTTTAGGATCCTCAAATTCATTGCTCCCTATATGTAACTTGCACCATTTGGATTATGTGCATATGCAGCTTGATTAATTAGAGCTTCAGTTGTGGGTCCGTGAGGTCGACAAGAATGAAGGGTTGTTGTGTTATGTTGGTTTCGTCGTTGTGAGAGTAGTTTTATAGTTAATTAGGAGGCTTGCAAATGGGGGAAAATCATTTTTAAATCGATGCATAATCGTATGTTTTGCAACTTAATTGGCGATCAATTATGCTTATGCATAATTCGTTATCTTTCTTCATAGTTTAGTTTACTTGGATATTCTTTTGTTTTTCGTTGTTGAAGTCAACTACAGTTTTACATGTAAAAATATTTAATACTGCCTAAATATTTGTAACAAACATAAATATTTATAAGAAACAATTTAAGTTTATCTATCTACTAAGTATATATTTTCATGAATTATGTTATAAGTATTCACATATTAGACTGTATATGTGGATATAGTATTTCTCTTTTATCCTGAAGCAACGTATGAACAAATATATTTTTATTATCAAGTGGTATGCAATATTAGCTTAGTGTCTTGGTGGTTGGAAATGTTAAAGTTATTATAATGGTAAAGTGATCAAATATTATCTCATGTATCTTAACTACCAATTATACAATTTGCTTCCTTTTATGCTGGTCATAGAAGTGACCGGTGAAAGTCCTACAGGATATGATTATATTCTTATATCTTTAATCAAATTAAGGTGAAATAAAGCATTTTATATATAGAATTTGGTTATGGAAGAACCAAAGTGCATCACATGCATAGGCTTTGTGCATTATGTGGATTAGGCATCAACCTTTTCGTGTGATGCACTTTCTAATTTTAAACAAATTTTAGTTCATTTTCTTTGTAATTTAAATGTCCATATTTAGTACAAATAAATTTCAATTATTTTAATTTTTATTTTGCGAGACATCTCTCTCCTTAGATTACAAAAAGTATAAAGTAAAATTGTTTAAATTTCATTAAAACTTGTGATTGAATTATATTTCTAATTATTTGTAACAGGGAAATATTAAAATTTATGTCAACTTGAGGGAAAGAAAAGTAAAATAAAAAATATTATCATATGTAAAGTAGTTTAAGATAAGGTACAACCATTCTTTTTCGGTCAAGTTGTAAAACTAATAATAACAATGGGGCAAATTTTAACAAACGCCAAGATGATTTTGTAATATTCAGTTCGTCTGCCGTTACCTTATTTGTAAACTCCCGCCTTATCCCTTATTCATGAGTTTGTAATTCAAAAGTAGCCATGCTACAAACACTGTGTACTATTATGGAATCCCTTCTTACATCGTATCTACAAACCTTCTTTAAACATTGATTTGGTGATACTTCAAATTTTATATTATGCAAATCTTTGACTTTGACTTATAGGATTCTTCATATCCATGGTTTTCAGTTTCAGCTTTAGATCTTCAAGGCTTGAGTTTGATGTCCTTCTTAATTACATATTCAACTTTATTAACTACGTAACTAGAATTGGAAAGCCTTGCATTTTCTATCATCGATATTGACTTATTAGTATTAAAGTTTATCTAAGCACGCATGTATACAACAATTATTGTATAACTAAAATCAAATTAAGACTATACATGTTTCATATGTCGGTTAATTGGCAGGACACGTATCACAGATCTTCATCACAAGTTTATCATGATCTAAATTATACGGATGTTTTTAAACTCGAGAGGAAATTACGTGAATGCACCAACGATTACTTTATACCATGTTGATGAAGGAAAACTTGTAGACAATGTTTATACTTTTGCAAAAGACGCAAAAATATAATTCTCTGTTAGTAAAAGTATATTTTTCCATTGGTTTTTCTTCACTCTTTCTATTAGGGGTGGCAAATTCAGTGTATTCAAGCAAACATGTTAAATGGGTTGACGACCAAAAGTTATAAATTTTTCATAATTTTGAATTTTTTTTAAAGACTTATTTTTTTAATACACAGTTTTATAAATTTGTATTTTTTTAAAAAAAATTATATTCTGTCTTAGTTTTTTTACAATGGGTTCATTTAACTGTTTGGTTCGTTGGGTCAAAATTGTCACCCCTACTTTCTATCATTTTGTAAAGCACTTACATGTTTTTCCCCTTTTAAACATTAATGAATTTTAGAGACATTAATTTACAAGATTTAAAAAATCTTACAAGAATTGGAAGGATATTGAAGCATCACAACGCCTTGAATTGAAGGGAGGATTACAAAATCTTTGAACAAATAAATCCACTGGAATCATAATAATATAGAATTTTAAAAAAGAAATATATACCAACAAAGCTAAACCACACTTAAAGTAGCATATATGGTAAGTTAGAGTTGAGGATCGATATCTCACAAATTGAAAACCAACAAAACACAACAACTAAATCCTTTAAACCGTGAAATATGATAAACCCTACTCGTGTGGATCCATTTTCTCGTTGATGAACTAAAACACATATATCATATACGGACTCAAAATGTTTTATGATTCTTAATTTATAACTCTGACGGGTATTGACGACCATGCACATCAGCATTGAAATGTAGGCAAAAAAAAAAAAAGAAGAAGAAGAAGCATGTGTAGGTAAGTCGCACGTACATATTACTATTAGAGGACACTTTCTTGTAATTGGTTACAACTAATTAACAAGTTGTTAATCGATGATGATGATAGTTACCTTATACATAAGCATACAAATTTGTGCCTTAACATTTTCCCATATATCGTCTTTATCCTTTTCAATTTTTATATGTTATTTTCAAATTTGTCTTAACATATTCAAATTTGTCCACATCCTATGGATAGCTAGCTAGTCATTTAAGTATGCAAACATATCCAAATTCTCCACCTTTTCATCATGATGTCGACCAAGGCCACTCATGACAACCATATATACCACGAAGCCTGATTTTCGAAGCTGCATTCGTGTCCACAGGTGCTGACGTACACGAGTTCAGTGGATTTAGCCTTCGGAGTCCAAGATTTGCACCCCCTGTGCGCGGGTAGGCATTGGAGTAAAACCAAAAACAATCTTGTTATGACTTTGAACACTCCTCCTTATAAACCCATGTTGGTTTCCATCTTCCTTCCTATGTGGGACTCAAACTCCCACTTGAAGAAGTTTCTTTCATTCCAAACACCAATATTTGAGAATCGATATCTTATTAATCTTAGCTCCGTTTTGGACGTTCTTTATATCGCTGAAATCCTCTCTTCAAGGAAAATACAAACCCACAAAATATTAATTATATATTTCACAATTATATGTAATCATATTTGGTCCAAAAACATGGAAAATACATTTTTTTTCTTTGAAAAATTTACACTTTTTTCCAACACTTATACTATCGTAGCTTTTAAATTCCGACCTCTATAAAAAAACTTCTGCGTCCGCCACTGCATGTGTGTGTGTGTGTGTGTGTGTGTGTGTGTATATATATAGAGTGTGTGTGTGTGTGTGTGGGGGGGGGGGGGTTCAAAATAAAACTAACATGCATCGGAAAACCTCAATACACTACTACAAATGCATCACAATTCCCAAATGATGCATCAAATTCCCCGCGTGATGCATCAATTCTCCACCTTTTCATGGGTTAACTTTAAAAATAAAACATTTATAAATTTGTATGATATAATAGTTATAAGAATAATATAAGTTTGCTTAGTTTTAGTTAATTAGTTATTAAATTAAAGGTTAAAGTGGTACGAATGCAACATACTTTTCTCAATTTACCTAAATGACTAATTAACTTTTTTTTGACCGGATGGTAGTTGTACTCCAAAATAACTTGTGGATGTGATACGCGTAAACAGTAACTATGTTGACATGACAGTTTTTCTGATTTAAATTACAATGTGACAGGTTTTTAATGACATGATGCTTACGTGGATTTACCATATCAACATAGTTACTGGTTACACGTACCATATCGACAAGTTATTTTGGAGTACAACGTGGATTTTGATCTATATAAATAAATTTGGAAAATCGACATAAGCATATGGATCATTTTCATACTTCTAAAAACACAAATATAATATCATTACTGGTAGAATCGGTAATCAAAAGTATCATCCCAACAATAAATTTTAAGTACAAGTACCAATGAGATAAAAAAAATAACTAGATTAGTCATTTGAGAAATTTCAGTAAAGTAACATACATTTGTATAACTTTAACCCTTAAATTAATTATATTAGATTTGGATGGATTTGATTTGCTCTAAAATTTAAAATAAATTTAGTAAATAAAGTGGCAAAAGAAGAGACTGACATGAGACAAATCAAATGTGAGCATGACACGTGATATATTAATTATTAAATTAACAGCATAGATAAATAAAAGACGATGATGATGATGATGATAATAATATTATTAATATTAGTAAGGCATAGGAATTGGAATACAGGAACAGCATATACCCTTTTGGTGACAAATGACTTGCGAGATATCTATTGTAATTCCTAGCCCCGGACCACGCAATTAAAAAGTGGGAGACGTCTATTGCCAGCTGGAATTTCAAATACTAAAGCCCACGTGTCTTTTTTCCCACCGCCTTCTTCAACTTAACGCTATTGCCTTTTTATCAAACTTTTTTTTTTTTTTTTCATTCTTAAATTCAAGTTTTATAAGACATTAATATCCTGGAAATAAATATTAGAACGTTGATTATTAGCATGTCACCGTTCAACCTAAGTATGTTACTGTTCACGTCGTTGATTATTAGCAACGTCGTTTCTTTGTATCATAATTGTTGTTATTGACCAACGTTATTGCCCATGCTAATTATTAACAAAATTTATGATAGTTTTTGTATTATTTTATTTTTTTGTATGACCAAACAATTTACAATTCTTTATATATTAAAATGCTTTAGCGTCCAAAATAACAATACAAAAACTATATATACTATTAGATAAACTATAATATTAGAGTTTAGTGCAGATGACATAGTCCACTTGTATAGATGTTTGTAGGGTTTATTAGAGTTTCTAGGCTTTCCTTTCTACTCTATAAATATTTAAAATATTTATCATTGTAACGCATTATAAACTTTTTTTTGAAAAAGCAAAATATAATAACACCTACGGAAAAAAAATCACAAAGGGCATTCATTATTTTATAGCTTGACGTTATAATAAAAAACATTCTAAAAATAACACAAGTGGTATGAAGCCATCAAAGACCACCACAACCATCTCTTCTTAACCACTGCCGCCACCATCGAGAGCACCACTATCAACGCCTCCACAATGAGAGTTGTCAAGTTCACCAGAATTCAAACATGAGAGTTACTGAGCTTCCATGGGAGCACAAACAATATGGAGTCGAAAAATACTTCTTTCATATGATGACTTATTTATATTGTGAGAATATAATTGGTTCACTCACTTAATTTTAAAAATGTGTATATTTTGGATCACTAATTTATTTATAAAACAACCTTTACAATTACAATAAAATAAATTTCCATGACTATGTTGAATTACCACTATTAAAAATACAAAGTTAGGCATCAAGCCTAAACACATGCTAACAAGTCTTTCCGCTAACCTTGCTAGATGAGAGGTTCAAAGTACAACTATTACATCATAGAATTTAAATCATTAGTGCTAGTCAACCTGATTAAAATCGTTACAACTATAAATTAATTAGTATAGTATTCTAACAAAGACTTCCAAGCTATCAAGATAGCTCTCAAGCTTGTGAAGATGAAATTTCTATGTTCTTGTTCTTATTGGCTGAAAAGATTAACCACTAAAAAGATAAAACTAACTGTTTAGTGATATGATAGATTGTAAAGATATCATGTAATCAATACCCAAGTCAAACAATGCTAAGTCAAAGCATAACAATGAGAGAACAGAGTCGAATATACGAACATGTTCAAGTTAATCAAACGAAATAATTCACCATGAAAGATCATTTAGCTAACCCGAAACCACCCAGGGGGATCCCATATTGCAGTTTTCATACACATGTCTAACAAGTATCACTGTGAACCCAAATAAGAGCTTCACCCCTTAGGAAAGTACGCTAAGTAAAAACAATGCATAAAGTCATCAATATCATGAAGGCAAACCAATATCAGGTTAATATGGTCACAAACTAAGTAGTGAACATGCAATTGTCTCGATTAGCAGTTAAATTCATGAAATATTATTGTCTATCATTCACACTACTTAATGCTGATTTAAGCTAATTGTGCCATTTTATGCCTTTTATGTCAAAATATGCCTTTTTATAATGTTAAATAGAAACACAAATCTCATGCCTATCTTGTCAGGTAATATGCCTATAAAGATGCCTAATCATGCCTTTAAGTCCCAACAATACCTAGATATAACGCCTATGTAACTATTCCAATCAAAATGGACAATAATACAAGGAAAGCCCGTTGAAAGCTATAGATCTTTCAATTTCAACATCGTGAAAAAAAAAAAAAAAAAAAAAGTGAAGGTGTGTGACACCAAGGTTGGCTCTTCGAGCGACCCAAAATTTCATCAACAAAGGGTCCAAATTGATTTGACTCGACGAGTCGACGCTTGCAACTTCGTTTCAATATGAAAATCATCATTTTTACCCCAATCGATTTGCACCATCATTTGACTAGATACAAGTTACACATTTTAGGTGAACCTAGATCAAATCAAATCAAACCAAACCAACCATCATTTATTTTTCCTAGAATATAATTGGTCACATGTGAATTGCTGATGATAACATATAAAATCACGAGAAATAAGTAAAGTTGTTCATTTACTTTTATTTATAAATAGGGTTAAAAAATAACATTTAATTTTTAATTTTTTAAAAAAAAAATTGTTTTATAACTCATTTATATAATTATAGATTAAACATTTTAGGTTAGAGGTTAAATTAGAAAGTATTTAAAATCATTTAATTATATTAGTAATCTTTTAATTTCTTTATAAATCAATTGTATAAGTTAACAGGAAGAGTTATTTTAGGCAAAATGGGCGGGAAAACAGAATTTAGGAGTGCTGAGGGAATGACAAGTGGCACAAATTATTTTGCTTTATTAATAAATATAGATAGATGGATTGATTTATTAATGATTGTATGTATGAGTTTATGAGAATGACATCTACCTTCGAAGATTGTTGTTGTTTTAGTCTATTTTGTATACAAAGAGACAAAGGCTTTGGTTAGCAGTAGCACATGGTTAAGCCCTGCGATACAACCATGATGTCGTGCGTCAGTTAGTGAACATATTTTGAGGGAGGGATATAAATTATTTGTTAATGTCTTGTGTTTTACCTATGCAAGTGAATCGACTTCTTTTTAGAACATCATTCAGATAATCGTTATACATGTTTCAATTAGAGGTTTTTTAATGTAATCATTATGAAGTCATTTAAAAATAAAATAATCTTATTCCATTAATCAGTAAACAAACAAGGCATTAGAGTGTGCCAGTCGAAAAAGAAAATCACTTGATATGCTAATTTGACACCAATGATCATGACATCCATGTCTCCATGATATGCTAATTTGACACCAATGATCATGCATGTGCTTCTAAGCTTATTGCTGATTTTTGTTTGGCTTGTGATGTTTCGAATACCTATTGGTTATAGTCTCCTTTTTTGCTTATTTTAGTTGACTTTTCTCAAATACATTATATCAGGTTTCATCTTGTAAAAAGGAGTCAATGTCAGTCTCTCTCTCGTCCGTGTTATTAAAACTTAATCGTTTATGAATTAATGCTTTTTTAGGAGTCAAAAGTTTCTGATCTGTGCTTAGCCCACTTTTCCATGAAAGTGAAGGAAGTGGTCACCACAAAAATATTTATGGACTTAGTATTCAAAAGATGAAAGTAAATAGAGAACGACATAGGTAGGTATTGAGTATTTATTTTTGTCACATTTATTAACTTTGTTTGGCAAAAGAAAAGAATAAAAAAAAATAAGGTCTTGTATAACTTCATGAAGTTTCATCACAACAAACATAATATAAAAATTCATCGATAGTTAAGTATTTAAAAGTTCTATCGTGATCTTAAAAACATTTTTTTAAAGAATAAGATCATAAATTATAATTAAATTAATCAATAAAGAATTATTTAAAAGTTGAGTTATTAGAAGAATATTATGTTTGATATATTTCATGACTATATTGTAGAGATTATATGTTTTTTTAATATTAATCCCTTTTAATAAGATTCAAAGTTTAATTAGGATATAAACTATTCTCACCCCATGTTTGTCTATTTCTACCCCATATAATTATAATATAATTATTATGTAATTATTATATACTTTTTATCCAATAATGATTAGGTTTACACCTCATTGTCAATGAGTTATTCTAACTATTATGTATTTATCATATAACTTTCTACACCATAATTATTATATAATAATGAAATATATACTTTCTACCACATAACTTTTTACCCATCTTTTTTGTTTTCTAATTTCTATACCTATTTTATTTTACATATTTTTTTGTTACATATATTTAAATGTATAATCCCCATGTTTTTTTGTCTTCTATTTTATTATATCTACTAGCTTATTTACTCATGTAAACATGGGTATTTTTAATAATTACTTATGTTTTTTACAAGTTTAATATAAAATTAAGGATATTATGAAAAAACCAACTTGTTTTCTTCTTTTTTTTTGTGTTTTCCTCCCTTCATATTATTTTCTTCAGAAAAATCCTCAAGTTAATTTTTTTCGTTTAGTGAGATTTAACTATAAGAACCTGATTTTTCGGTCTTAAAAAACTCAGTCTACCAATTATAATCTGACTCTAGTAGACAAATTTCATAAAACCAAGAAAAAAAATAACTTCAAGATCTTTTGAAAAAAAATAACATGGAGAGACTAAAGCACAAAAACCGTGAAAATTTGTTTTTTTTTTCGTAATAAACCCTAAAATTAAATACAAATTTACTTATAAATACAATTTTCTACTAAATATGTATTAATAGTATTTATCGTGTCTCATTTTTTTAAAACTTTTTATTTTTAGATTCTTGTATGTAAGTAAAAAACTAAAAATTTGCTTTTTACATAAAATACAATTTAAAAAAAAATAGATTAAAAAAATTATAAAACAACTCATTTTCAATATCACATTATTTTTACTTTTTAAATATATATAAAATCGCATAGTTAGCTAACATTAGTAGTTAAATCTGAAAATATTTAAATCAATTAAAAAGTTATTTAAAAATAAACTTAGATTAATATTAGAATATGTGTGTTACTTCATGTACCACATCTACATCCTATAATTGACCTAAAATATGTATTTTTTCATAACTCATCATTATAGTTTATTTGTTTACACACTTTTGTCCAATCATAAGATAATATTTATAGGTCAAATGCATAGATGTGGTGTAAGTATATAATAATTACATAATCATTAAATAATAATGATATGGGGTAGAATTAGATAAAATATAAGGTGTGAGTATATAATAATTACATAATCATTAAAGAATAATTATATGGGGTAGAAATAGACAATATATGGGGTCTTAAAGTTAATTTCGCCAAAAGCAAAGTTTTCGGGATCGGTGTGCTTGAAGATGAGGTTAGAATTCTATCTTCTTTTCTTAATTGTGATAATGCAAAATTACCTTTTTCTTATCTTGGGGTCACAGTGGGGGCCAATATGAATCTTGTTAAAAATTGGAAACCGGTTTTAGACAAAGTAGATCTGAGGCTTTCAAATTGGAAGGCTAAAACTCTATCATTCGGTGGGAGATTAACCCTTTGCAAAGCCGTCCTTGGTAGCATTCCTCTTTATTTCTTATCTTTATTCTCTGCTCCTCAAGCAGTCATCGACTTGCTGGAAAGAAAACGTAGAGAATTTCTTTGGGGCGTTACGGATCAAGGTAACAAAAAGATTTCGCGGGTTAATTGGAAGAAATTAATTGCTCCTAAACATTTGGGAGGTTTAGGTATTGGTTCGTTGAAAAGTGCTAATATTGCGTTAATTGTCAAATGGATTTGGAGACTAAAAGTTGAAAAGGATGCCTTGTGGGTAAAGGTGGTGCAAGCTATTTATGGCCTTTCTGCAGTAAGCTCGTCTGGGGCTTTTAATGGGCGGTTTCGGGGGGTTTGGAGCAATATTGCTAAGGTTGGGATCAGTGTTTCGAAGCTCAATATTAATCTTGACAATTTATTCTTGAATTCTGGAGATGACGAAGATCCAAGTTGGAGATGGGAGGGAGACCCTAATGGGGTATTCACGGTTAAGTCTTGCAGAGACATTATTGACAATCGTTCGAATTCCCCTTTCGCGGGTATAAGATTTTGGTGCAAATGGCTACCTCCAAAAGTAAATTGCTTCGTATGGCGACTTCTTATTAATCGCCTTCCCACAAAACCGAACTTGAGTGCTAGGGGCATGAATTTTCTTTCCAACGAATGCTATATTTGTAGAAGCCATGAAGAACATGTTGATCATCTTTTTTTCGCATGCCCATCGGTACAGAACATTTGGTCTTGGTTTGCCAGTTGGTGTAATTTATAGCCACTTTCTTTCTCCTCCTTGGATCAATTAATTTGGTGCATCACAGACTATGGTTGTAACGGAAAGAGTAGATTATTTCTTGAAGCTGCAATTGGCGGGTTGTTTTGGTGCATTTGGAAAGCTAGGAATAACTTGGTCTTCAACAAAAAGAGTTTTGTTCCTTCTAGAGTGATCGATGAGTTTCAAGCCTCGTTGTACACTTGGGTTAAATATAGGGGGAAATGTATCAATATCTCTTGATCGGGATGGAGTTGTAATCCTTTACTTTCTTTTTAATTCTTGTAATCCTTCTAGCATCTTGCTAGTTTTATTTATATATTATCTTGGATTTCTAGTCTAGGGTGATGGCATTGCCGAAGCTCTTGGCTAGTTATCCGATTTGCTGTTCAAAAAAAAAAAAAAAAAAAAAAAGTATATTTACCCTATATATTAATAAGTTGGGGGGTGGGGGGGAATAATGAATGAAGATGTGAGTGTGAGTGTGAGGCGTCGTGTCAGACGTCTACGGAAAAACCAGCCACAAAATGTGATGGTGCTGACTCAGACTCACGCGTCATCCAAAGCCACTAAAATGTAATTGGATGACTTCTCGCTTTTTCCACTTTTCTTCACTTCTTATCCACCCCTTTACTGCCACGTCATCTTCACCCACTTTTCTTTTTTAATCTTGTCTTGCCAAAAAAACACCCATTCTTTTCAATTTTAGAAACAAACCAAATTTATTCTTCATTCTGTAAAAAAAAATATTTTGAAATCAAATTGAAATGTTCGTATTCTGTAAATCTATAATTGAATAATATAAAATTAGAAAAAAAAACTCCAGATTAGGATTGCCGGTTGTCAATTCAGTCTTAAAAAATATACTTAAAACAATATAAAATTTGGCAAACTTTTTTTTAATGCAATATTCCTATCAATTTTATTTGACAATGAATTATTAAAATATTGCATTTATGTTAAATTATAAATCTACTTTATTACTTACTTGCGTGACCCTTATTTCACAGTTTGATTTCAATAACTTTTTTTAAAAATCACAAGTTTTCTTTCATGTCAACATTTTAAATTAATTTTCTCTTTTGAATGATATTTTTTTTTGTTTTGGTTTAAATTTATTTAGTTAATTAATAATTCTGATTAGTCAGACAATTAATAGATTATTATTTAGTTATGAATTTTAGACTGCATAATCATTACCACCACTTGTCACGCCGTCGATCCGACCATAAGATACACCCGTACATTGTAAAAATATTCAATGTACATGTTGTTTTATAGACACAATACATACACATGCACACACTACAAACACACAAATTTATTCATCTAATTCTTGCATGAAGATAGGAAGAAACCAAAAAATCACAAAACACAATTTGATTTCCATTAATTAAAACCTAACAACCTCAAATTGATTAGGTTCAAACGAATTACACATAAATTGATCTTTACCTTCTACGATTTTCACATAAATTTGATTTCAACTCATTCTAGTCAAATCATGTTAACCGGGGGTACCCAATATCCTAGATCGATGCTTTTGGACTGGTGGTGGTAACTGGTAAGATGGTCACTGATGGAGGCAGTTTATATAACCTAAACAATGCTTGCCTAAAGTAGTAATGATGGTATCAATTATGGCAACAATGGTTCTTCAACCCATAATCATCAAAACCTAAATAAGACATGTTTAAAGTAACAATAGTGACTCTTTAATTGTAACTCAAATCGAAATCTAAACAAGTTCAATTAAAGTGTTTATAAACCAAGTTTCAGTTATGATTTATTTTTCAACATATAACCCTAAATTGACCAAATCATATAAAAAACACAATTGAATTTTTATTTGATATGCATGCATATAAATTGAAGCAGTATATAGAGATGAGTCGTCACATGCGTTTCTTTATCATTATCAATGGGGGAGTCGCTTGTAATATAAGGGAAAGAGTGATGTGGGGAGTCGTTGGAGGCGTGTGTAAATCATTGCATGTTAACCGTTGACAATGTAGTAAGTGTAGTAAGGTTGTCAACACTGTAAATAACAACAACAATAATTACTTAACCAAAATTAAAGATTTTAAAAGTCTAAAATGATTATTAAAAAAACATTTTTGTCTTTAATGTTAACATACGAGAGACCATAATTGCATATTAGTAGATAAACAATGACTATTTATCTAATTTAAGAAGTTAGGGCATCCAGTTTTATAAAAATATCTAGATATCTAAAAAGTAGATAAACCATAATTGCATATGTATGTAGATGTGTGTGTACGCGTGCGTGTATTAGGATCCATCATCGATAAATATACATTCAAACCCTCCGATGACCTTTGACAATGTAGAAAACATTTCTGGATTCAATACTATGAACACGATAAGCACAAGTCACAAGACTCCTACAAATCCTAAATCGATAAAATTCTAGGTTCAAAACGAAATACGATAATGAACACAAAATTAATGAATACTAATCACAAGGGTAGTGGTGTAGTGGTAAAACTCAATTTCCAACGATGAAAATACTTATAGTTCTTAAGTTCTATTTGTATTTGTAAGAATAAAAGAAAAGTTTTTTTATGGTTATGGAAGTTTACCTGCGATGATTCAGAGCTACTTGTAAAATAGACTGAAGATCCAGGTTATCCAATACAAAAAGTATACCTAAAAATCAAAATGTTTCTGGAATTTAAACCACAAACTGGAAACCAACTTAATTATAAAAAAAAAAACAAAAAGCTATCAAGAAATTTAGATATCAAGAGAATTTTAACGGAAATTAATTTAAAATTTTTGTATTTTTAATATTAAGTTATTAACCCTTAAATAAGATATACAAGGGCGTTTTTGTACATGTTTTATTTTTCTTAACCATATTCAACGCCTTCTTCCTCATAAATGAAATGAAAAAGAGAAAACCCACCTAACCACCATTATATATCCCCAAAATCACTCGCTTCTTCAAACCCCTTCTCATCTCTTTTCTAATCTACCATTCACCTTCCCAGCCCCAATTCTTGTTTTCTTCCTTCTGCAAAGCAATATGGAAATTGCAGAGCTTAAAATTATCGGAGATTTTGAAGCCGGAATCAAATGCTTACAAAACCCTTCTTTACTTTCTAAAATCGATAAAGTTCCTCGACTGTATAGTTTTTGGACATGTGGTGCTTTGATGCTTGCTGTTTTTGCCACTTTCACTAACCTATTCAATACGATTAAGTTGTTTCTACACCAATTCCGTCACAAACTTTTAGCTTCTTGTCAGAAATCATGCCCCCAGCAAATATTTGACGACGATGATTTCGATTTTGACTTTTCCGATGACGAAGTGGACGATGATACGCCGTCGTCGGTGGCGGAGTCCGATGATGAAGATTTGGATTCGGAGGACGATCGTGTGGATGAGGTTTTCCGGGCTGAGGGTTCTACTTATTGGGATAATAACAGAGGACCTGACGGCAACTTCACCCTCCGTCGGCGTAACGGGTTTTCTTGGTCGGATTTTTCCGCCGGGAAGAGTGTTGTACAGCTGTGGGATAGTTTCGGATTAGGGTTAGATTTTGAAGACGATGAATCTGATTACAGGAGTGAAATTTCGATCTGGGATCTAGATCGGGATGTGAAAATTAGCTCCGGCAGGCGGTGTCAAGTTGCGGCAGCGGCGGACAATGTTGTTCTTACGGCAGAAATGAGTGATAATAACAGCGGGGTGGGTTTCGGTACATATGATGCTAGGGTTAATGAGACGTCTCCAGCAATCTACGCGGCGTGGCGGCCACGTCAACGGAAAATTTGGTCGGACGACGACGTAATCGGTCGGAAGGAAGAATGATCGCCTGATTGTTGCGACTTTTCTTATTCGTCTGTAACCGTTAAGGACGACCGGTCCACGTTATGATGAATGAAACGACGTCGTCGGTATATTGTTTAATTCTTGATTTAATTCTCTTATTTTTACTGCAAATAATTGGTTTCTACTGTCCATGTCTTCTGGATTCTAGAATTACTTACCGACTACTTACGGTGATTTATATTTTTCTGTACATAAATAAATTTATCGTTTTAGTAGCTGTATCAATCAATTACACGACTTAATTGTTAACCTAAAATTATTCAATTTGGATTTCGTAAAAGACGATAATTAAAATTTGTCTTGCGTTAAACTTAAAAAATCGATACCTAACAAATCTTTTAATATAAACATATATTTTTCTTAAAGATAACAGAATTATTAATTTATTATTAAAAGCAATTGACAAAATCTTAAATACAAATTATCCTAATGATGAATAATATTGCTTGAAGTTTACATTTCACTAACGGCATTTCAAAATGAAATGAATGAAAAATAGCGAGGCTAGGATACAAAACAAAACACTAATTAGGACAAGAGCAATATATTTATTTTTACCCATTTCATTGTTTACATTTACTTATAACAAAACAAGTATTACTAATTAGTACCAAGGAAACGAACTACATTCAAGGTTAACTAAAAAGTATAAGGATAAGGATAAAGTTGAATTCAATTTCATAATTTAGCAACTCAATGACTATATAATATGCTCAATATCATCAAATCTATCCTACAATCGTGCAACACTCTTCCCGATGGAAATATCCAACCAATAAAATCTGTTATACTGACGGAGTATCAACTCCTTTATTATTATCCAAATAACTAGAACTTTCAGCCCATACGACTAGGGATGTGTGGAATGACCGGAAAACCGAAATCGAACCGGAACCGGAACCGATTGGAACCGATTTTTGGTATTCGGTTCGGTTATCGGTTCTTATAATTTTTAATTTTCGGTTATCGGTTATTCGGTTAACGGTTCTGCGGGTTTCGGTTATATCGGGTATGGAACCAAGAATTCGAAAAGTCAATGGCATGGATAACAAGAAAATTTAAAAACCCATGATGGTAATTGTGAAAAACAAAAGATTATTTGATGGTTGTCTTCTTCAATCCTCACCATACCTAACACTTGGAAGAACTAATTGCATCGATCAAATCCACTTCGTTCTAAAAACAAGCAATTTTTAAAATACAATCAATAATTAAGAATATATCACTATATTTAAAGAAATAATTCAGAATGATATTTTATCAAGATTTACATTCAATAAAACGTTAACCAAAAGCAATCAAGATTTGAAAATCCATTAGGAATTGTTCAGGTTGAAAATCCATACTTCACGTTGACATTCATAACAAAAATATATTTTTTTTGCAAAAGTATAATAAAACGTTAATCGTGTTTTTTTGTTTATATCTTGTTATAATATATATATATATATATATATATATATATATATATATATATATATATATATATATATATATATATATATATATATATAAGTATATATATATATTTTGCAAATTTTGGTTCTAATCGGTTCCATACCCGAAATACCCGTACCATAACCGAACCGGAACCGTGTTACAATTATTGGTTCGGTTATCGGTTCTTACAATCTTCAATTTTCGGTTTCGGTTAAATCGGTTCGGTCCGGTTCCGGAACCGTTTACATCCCTACATACGACTTCATCCACAACATTCTCCTCCAAAGCCATTTCTTTAATCATTGGACTCCTCGACCAACGACTTATCATCGTCTACTTCATCATCGGAAGAGTCAAAAATCGGAATCATCATCGTCAAATATTTGTTGGGGGGAATATTTTGGAACTCAAGACTAGTCATTTTATTTTTTTAAAAAGAGTATTGATACCATTGAACCACCTCCAAATAAGTTTTTCATAAAACAATATACATTGCATTTCTAGGAAATCATTTTTAAAAAAAAAAATGTAACTAAATGTTAATATGTTATGATCAACTAGGTAAGAATTCAATTATTGGAGTTAAGAAAAGTGGGTGGCTTGAAAGCCTTTTTTAGCAATTGCAAATATAAAAACTTGAAATGAATTAAAGTAGGTGAATGTTTTCAAATGTTGGTTGGTCCATCTCTTTATTTCTGTAACCTATTAAGCAAACTTCATTTCATACTGAAGTATTATTATTATTAAACCATACATACATACATACATACAAACAAGGGCAACTAGTAGTAGTAGTAGGGTATTCATATTTATTATGATTTATGTACCCTTTTATACACATAAATAGCTTCTTCACTACTATTCAAATGAAAACTCATAATTGTATATATATTTATTATATATTGCTTATAGACTCTGAAATTCTTATATAATCTGTCAAATCAAAAATATTATTCTTTTCTTACAAGGATTAAACAATTTATTTTAGTTTTCGTTTTCAATAATATACTAGCAAAATGATGATTACAATTGGCCTCCTCCATTATTTTATTTTATCTTTTTGTGAGAAATACGAAATCAATGATTGAACAGCTAAAATTCTTAATCTAAATAATTGAAAAGTGTTTATTATCATACTATTTATTTATTTATTGGTTGTCAGTTTAATATTATAATATTAAATGCACCGATAGTCCATTATTAATATTTATAAGGAGTTCATCTTATTTTTATTTATTTTTGTTTTTCCAAATATCAACATCGTATGATCAGATCGTAAGACGGTCGTACCACAAACCACTAGTTTTTAAAGTTTTCTCTCTAGGCATTGTAATTCATAATTTAATAACATAAACTAATTATATAACATTTAAAAAATTATCATACTTCAAATTTGAAAACGATGTATTTTCATGCTTTTTAAATGTTTAAAATCATGCACAATTTAGTCTATCAATCCTAGGACCCTATACATGGTTTTACAATATCTGAAAATGATCCTATGAGAAAAATCCTATTAAAAGGGTCAAGAGTTGGATCAGATTGTTCTAATATCTTATGATCCTACAATCTTGAAACCCTCTCATTTGATACCAATCTTACTATGATGCAAATAAATCTTAAATGTAGGATCGTACATTAGAATCGTGATTTTGATATACAGAAATTTACTATTTCAAGTTTATTGGGGCTATTATTGAACAAGTCATCCGAACTATCATGATTTTTTTTTGTTTAACCACTCAATTTTTTTCTGATTGAACAAACAAACAAAACTTTTCATTTTTTATTGGTTTGATCATTTTACATGTTATCACAAGTAATTTGGTGATATCACAATTACATACCGTTTTTTATTGAAAAAACATTTAAATTTTCAAGATTTTTGCTATTAACTGTCATATTCTTAAATTAAAATTAAAATCTCAAGTACCGATGATTCAATGAAATCAAACAAAAACCTTTTTCTTTAATAAACATTCAATGTGATATTTGAATAAACAAACACTAATTCAAACACTACTCGATAAGGTTTCTTTATCTGAAACTCTGTGAATTTATATTTTGTTACGTATTTTTTTTCCTCAACGATTACCATGCCATGTTGTCATTTGGAGGAAATGTGTTCTTGCCCTATCATTCCACCGTTGTACATTTTTTTTTTCCTATTCAAGATATCATCGTTGTTTTAAAATTTGAAAATAACCATCCATCATCACCCATCTTACATTCAAAATTACATGTGAAAATTCTTATGAAATTTAGTTATGCTTCAAGATATATATTCAAACATTTGTCTTTGAAGAAAGGAATCGTAATTATATAGAGATCTAACGACATATAGAATTAATATAAGCTATTAATCAAAATCTCCAAGGAGACCGACCTCCAATAATGCCTTTTCTTTTCTTATTTGTACCATCGTCACCCAATCCATCTTACATCACACAAATTTTTGAATAAATTAGCCAAACATTAGTAAGGTAAGAAGGGGCTACCTTATAAATCTTCGAATTTAATTAACAAAATAGTGAATGTGACAATTACTTTATAAGTTTTCATGATCTGTATTAAATATTAAAAGTATAATTTTAAGTTTGTTTTGTTATTTTATGTTTATTTTATTGATTAGTTTGGAAGAAGATAAACACCAACAAGTGATTTCAAGTGCTATTTTATAACATCTATGTTATTTGTATACAAGTTTTGCATCGTAAATTGCGTTTTCTTAACATTATTGGTTGATAACAGATATTGGAATGTTAAAACCAAATTTATAATCTGTAGCCAACATTTACCAAATATTGGAGTTACGTTTTCTTTTAGACAAACCTTGGACAATTGTCCAAAATGTATTTTTCTACACGTGTAATGCGTACCTAACCTTTTTTTTAGCACAATCAATTTATGCTTATTAAAAAGTTGATGTAAAACGTTTCTTACAGATAATAAATATTAGTTTATTTAAGGGGTTTTTGGTTTTGATTATATTAAGTGGTTATTAAATTATTGTGTTATAATAACACAAATAATTTTTTAAGCATTTGGATTGCACTGCTCAATAATTGATACTTTGTATTTGGAATTAATCTTACCATACTTTTTCAGAAGCTAAAAGATATTATTATTTGTTTAATAATTGATTATTTGGAAATTTTACAAGTTAAAATGTGAATCCAAACACTTTAAAAACGGATTATTTAATAATTATAATAGTAAACAATAGAAGTTAAGTTAAACACTAAATTTCTAGCATCACCTTTTGTTACAACTAGAATCTAATTATTGATTTCCAAATCAGTGTTGTACTTTTTCAAACACAAATGATAAAACCAAACGCCCTTACCCGTATGTGTGTAGTGTCTGATATTATCGGAAATGGACCCTTCACATTTGGACTATATCTACACCAAATGCTTTACCGATATCCATAAGTTAAGGTCTTTCATTATGGACCAAGCCTAATCATCCTAAAACTGGAGGTAAAGTTTAAATATTTAAAAAGCACAAAATAAGGATATCATTTGGGCCCTTTTCAATATCGAAGGAGAGGCCCTTTAGAAGCCTGCTAATTTGCCAAAGTATTTGAGTAATTGGTTGTTTGTTTGTTATATCATAACCAAGTATCCATTAACGTGATGATCGATCGTCTTTTTTTAGCCTTTGTACTTTGGCAGCTCTCCTCCTATTTAAGTTTAAAAGGAGAATTTTTTTGTTTTCTCTATTCTTACTTCTATAAATATATCATATTTACCTAAATTATGTTTTTTTTAATACACAATATATAAACAATTCAATGCATTTTTGAAGTATAAATTTAAAATTTTCAAAATAAGCTTCTTCACTTCTTTTATTAGTATAACTTTATTCCATATTCCCTTTTATTTCTACAAACTTGATGCTTTTCTGCAACATACAATTTTGTATTATAAAATAATAACCTATTTTTTTAAACATTTTATATTTTTCTCGTATCAGATATGTCAACGTACTTTCAAGGTTCAAACTCTCTCTAGTTAAAGTGGATTACTGATTTTACAATATATTGTCGTAAGATCATACATCATATCTCATCAAATGAAAACATTATAATTGTAACCATAACTTTTTATACTCAGTTTATGGACGATTTAAGGTCAATTGAGGGAAAGTCATAGTGATTTTTACAAAAATGATGCATTTTCATCCAATTAGATGCTTGATATGCTATAATCTAAATTTAACTTGCGAAATTGATCGTCTTTTTAACTAGTGACCTAAGTAGTAAGGATTTTAAAAGTACATGAAAAAAATACAAGAAATAAACTGGGACATACGAAAATTGAAACCGAATAAACTCTTTACATAAATGGTCCTCTTCAAGTAGTAAGGATTTTTAAAAGTACATGAAAAAAATACAATAAATAAACTTGGAACTTGTATCAGTACACAAGCAAATATTATATTTTATGCTAATATGTAATTCAAATTGAAGTCTAGATGCATCGCCCCAACAAAAATTCAAGTTCCCAAAATTGGCCATATTCTTTGAGTTGCAACCTGGAAGAATGAAGCAGGCTCGGTCTAATCATTTTTTAGGCTATGGACAAAAACTTAAAAAGTGTTATATATATATATATATATATATATATATATATATATATATATATATATATATATATATATATATATATATATATACACGTGTGTGTATTTAAAATAAGTAAAATTTAAGTAAAAATGATAAATTTAAAAACTAAAAACATATAATTATATAATATAAACTAAAAAATTTGGCAAGTCAATAATCTTATTTAATCGTTAATAGCAAGTCCGGCCATGGGCCTGGTGCACATGGGCCACCGCCCAGGGCTCAATTCACTGTAAGGGACCCAAAAAAAATTATATGTTAATATAGTCCAACTATTCAGTATTAGCTTATATATTTTTTGCGCGATAAAATGCATAAACAATGTGTTAGTTTAGCTGGTATTCATCTTATCTTGGAATCCCAATGATGTGGGATCGATTCCCATGGTGTGCATTTTTAATATATTTTTATATCCATCACTACCACTTGGATTTTCATTTACAGATATCGTCTATTTACTTTATATCAATATAATCCATCAAATTCAATATTTATACTTTTGTTTTTCAATAAGTTTTGATTTTTTATTTATCACGTGGTTTATGTTATTTATTATACGACTATTAAAAATACTAATGAGATATTTATTTATTTCTTGGGATGTTATTTATTTTGACACATATGTTTACTATTTATTTTAAGAATCATTTAAATTTTAAACTTTTTTTTTTCTCAATTTACAAATAAAAATATAATTTAATATTGCATGCAATTTTTGCCCAACTTATAATCATACGAATAAAAAATATAGATTCTCAATATTATTTAATTGTAGCTTTTTACACGAATTTTGTTTATATATATATATATATATATATATATATATATATATATATATATATATATATATATATATATATATATATATATATATATATATATATAGGGCCCCTTTTTAAATATATATGCTCCGAGCCTAAAAAATAATAGGACGGACACTGGTTAATATAACTAAGTATATATCATAAGTTTATTGAGAATGGAACTGCATGATCAATAGGCTCCAGACGATTTTCTGTGTTGGCATTGCTTGGGGCCGGCTAAAAAGAGGTATATAGATGCGGAGGTAAGAGACAATATGTTTGATTTAATAAAATAAAATGAAATGGTTGTTGGTACAAGTGACAAGAGTAGGAGTTGTAAAGCAAATGATTAGTTTGTGGTTGAGTTGACAAACCCAAGAGAGTGGAGGGCTGAAAGTGAATAAATTAAAATGGGCATGCAATTGACCACTCTACCCCCAAAGACACACCCATCCAATAGAAATGCCTACCACCTTTTCTAAGTAACCATTTGATAAACACGAAACAAAGTACCACTTTCTTTTATTATAGTTTTTTTTTGGGAAACCGTTAAGAATAAAATTTATTATGAAAATAAATTAACATGTTTTCATATTTTTTGCATTTTCATCTTTCTAGGTTATTTTTTTTCATAAAAATTCTCAAGTTAATTTTTTGTTTTTGGTTGAGTGAAATTTGGACATTTGAACCCGCTTTTTCAGTTTTTAAAAACCCGGTTTACTAATTATAACCGATATCTAATGTCCAAATTTCACTAAACCAAAAAGTAAAAATTAACTTAAGGAATTTTATGAAAAAAAATAAAATGGATGGACGAAAACGCAAAAAATATGAAAATATGTTGGTTTTTTTTTCATAATAAACTCTTAAGAATATGATTAAACTAGAAAAAGGGGGGAAACAACATAAGACCACAAAGAAGGTGTTAGTTTATGTTAACTAAAATAAAAGTAAAACTGATGGATTATTTTTCCAAATTTTATAATATTGTTTATTTTTAAAGATACATTTAACTATTTTACACGACCATATAAATGTAGAATGATAATTATAAGCAATTATATAGTATAAAAGAAACCTAAGAAATCCTAATGGACCCTAAATCCATAATTGGACTTGGATGAAGTCATCTACTAAATCCTAATATTTTCTTGATTTTATTATGTAAAAACTTACATATTTTTATTTTTTTTTCATTTTCATCCCTTCATATTATTTTCATCATAAAGTTCCTCAAGTTCAAATTCTCTTCCCGGTTTAATAAAATTTGATTATTAGAGTCCAATTTTTCAATTTTTTAAAAAACTCAGTTTACCAATTATAACTGAGCTCTAATAGTCAAATTTCATAAAATCAGGAAAAAAATATTACCTAAACAACTTTTCTGAAAAATATAGTATGGATAGACGAAAACGTAAAAACCATACAAACATAATAGTTTTTTTTCATAATACTGAAAAGCTCATTATCTTTCTAACTCCATAATGATGACTTCATTTTCAGCTTTTTGAGAATATTTAAAGGTAGTTTTGAGTTTGACTCCCACAAAGGACTAGTTCTGAACATTTTCATGCCTTGGACGAGATATAAATATAATGCTATCTGAAATAATTTAAACACACAACATATTATTTTCAAAGCTAAACGAAACATCCCCTCAATTATTAATATAATATATAAAATTTAAAAATAGGTTTAACATATCACGTAGACGATGTCTTTACGCGTTTCTAAATGTAAAAATGTCAATTATCTTGTGGTACAACATTTTCTAAAAATCTATTTTCACTTTTTAGTAATGCTAACATAACTTTTCATATTTCTTTTTTTTTTTATTAACAAGAGTTCAATAATACTCAAAGTCAATTATGTGGATTGATTATCCATTTACGGGATATATTGATCTAAAATTAAGGCTAGTATAATAATAGTGGACTAAAATTTTAATGTCTTATCTTGAGTCGTAGCCCAAGTGGAGGGCCGACTCTGCTCCCATATATAGGGGGTGTGCAAAATAACCTAATCCGAATAACTCATCCGAACCAAATCTTAAACGGATTATTTTGTTTTTGGTTTTGTTAATCAGGTTAGATGATTCCCGTAATAATTTCGGTTCGGGAATTGGGTATGATTCATGTTTATTCAAGTACCAAATACACGTTTAAATTTTAAATTCCCAATTTTAATTAGAATTAAAAAAATGTTTATATATACAAATGTAAAGATTTAAATACCCAATTTTGATACCCAAATTCATTTCACTCGTGTACCCAAACTACCCAACCAATTTAACTCGTTTAAACTTATTTGTAAAGTATTTCATAATTTATGTCAAAACCAAATAACCCGTTAAACTCAAACCGATACCCATTTAACCAAAACCGATTAACATGTCTTCTTATTTGGTTCGAGTTCGGCCAGAGTACCCACGCCATCAAACCCGATACTCATTTAACCCGTCCGGATAACATCTCTACCCATATATTTTAACTTATTAAGAGACATGTTTTAGAAAGAAAAAAAAAAGATAATCATATTTATGATATATAAATAAATAGAATTGAGAGTTGAGAGGACAAATAATTAAAAAGAATTCATAAGTTTAGTTAGTAAGAAGGGAAGTGGATGTGGGTGTTTTTATAGGATCATGGGCATCAAAGGAGACGGGGGAGTGCACAGCGCACGCGGGACAGACAGCTCGTCTCGGTTAACGTTGTTGTTTGTGCACTTCCTTTTTTTTTTTTTTTTTTTTTTTTGTCTTTATCGATAGAGAATGTGTATACATGGGAGAGAGATTCATGAGAAACCTTTTTAATTGGATAATAGAAAACCTACATCGGTGTTTATTTCGTGGAATGAAAATCGATCATATTTTAATATAATATTTAGTTATAATAAGTTTGGTGGTGATGATCGAAAGATTTTTTTTTGTTAAGAATGTAGGATGAAATCTAATTCATTTATGGGTTGGAATATTCATACATGAGTTGGTAGAAATATAAACTCCTATAAACAAAGAAATCGATGTCAAATAACTATAACTAGTGTAATACACGTCCGATGCACAGGATATATTAGTTTAAAGGTAAGGGGTGTCATGCGTAAATTTTTAGATATTAGTTTAAAGATAAGTGACGAACTGTATAAATTATCAATATCTTTGTCAACAAACTATACATTTATCTACAATAGAACTCGAACCCTGAATCTTAAAGTTTAATCTTTTTTTTTTTGAACGGCAGCAATATTATTAATACCTATAAAAAGGCTTCAAGCAAGGTGCTAGAAGCAATGATTACAAAACAACCAACACCAAAAGAAATGTTTACTAACATGATCAAAAACTAGAAATTAAAAATGCACCGCAGAAATATGATCCAAAAGCCAAGAACTCCATCTTAGTTTCTTTGGAATTTTCCCTCTTGAGTTGATCCAGAAAAAAGAGTGCCCTTGAACCCAACCAATAGAAGAGGAAAGACTCAAGGAACTCGAAGAAAATACCTTAGAAATCCTGAGCTTCCAAATCAACCAACATACGGAAAAAACCGATGCCGAGAAAGCCTCTAACACATAGCCTTTAAAGCCTGCATCCACCCCCCAAGAGAGAAAAGCAGAAGCTGAATCAATAACCGGTTCTTTAATGCCCCACCATCTTGTAAAGTCAGCGATTAACTCCTTAGAAATAGCACACCTTCGAAATAAATGATCTTGACTCTCCGGTTCAATCCCACACAAAGGACAATTTAAAGATTGAAACGTAATGCCTCTCGAAAACAAATTACAATAAGTAGGCAAACGATTATGAAGAATTCTCCAAGCTAAGACATTGAGTTTAGAGGGAACTGAATTGATCCGAAAGGTCTGCATACCACTGTGAGAGGCTGAAATCATATCCTCCAAAGCACGACGAAGAGAAGCAACTGTGAACAATCCTGATCTGTCAAGTGACCAACTCCAAGAGAACCCACCGGACACCCTTGGTGCAGCAATAAAAAAAGAATTCAAGTCCAAATTATAATCAGCAAAATGGGATTGAATAGAAACAATAGCCTTCCAACAACCACTTTTTTTAGAAACCAAAGGATCAACATGAGTGTTTCTTTTGAACCCATGTAAAGCTGTGATGACTGAATTCCACAAAGAATTTGAGTCCGTCTTTAATCTCCACCACCATTTAGCAAGAAGAGAAAGATTAAGGGCTCTAAGACTATTAATTCCAAGCCCCCCATGATCCATTGGAGCAGTAGCTCTATGCCAAGCAATCCACCTAATCTTTTTAGCTTCATTCCCGGAACCCCAAAAAAAATTACTTCTAATACTTTCAAGACGATTAATAATGCTAAGGGGAGCTTTATACAAGGACATAAAATAAATTCCAAGATGGCCAAGAACAGACTTACAGAGAACCAAACGACCTCCATAAGAGAGAAGAGATGATTTCCAAGAGGCGAGCTTCGCAGATACTTTATCAATAATAGGATTCCAAAGACATTTCCTATTAAATTGCCCACCAACCGGAAGACCCAGAAATTTGAAGGGGATTGAGCCTTTATTACACTGTAAATGAGATGCCAAAACATCCACTTCCAAGTCACTCACACCAACACCAAACACACTTGTTTTATTAACATTAATTTTTAAGCCAGATGCCAAGTAGAAACAGCGCAAGATTCTAATCAAATTAAGAGCGTTAGTCAAGGACCAATGACCAATGAATAAAGCATCGTCCGCAAATTGAAGATGAGATAAAGAAGGGCCAGCATGCGGTAGGGAGATGCCTTTGAACACCCCAGAATCCTTAGCCTCAGACATAGCTACATTTAATCCTTCAGCAGCAATAATAAAGAGAAAAGGAGCAAGAGGATCACCTTGACGAACACCCCTATGCATCATGAACTCAGAAGAAGGCGTCCCATTTACCAAAACTGAGACTTTAGCAGAATTAAGGCAGCCCCTAATCCATTTCCTCCACTTTTCCCCAAAGTTCATTTGTATCATAACCGAATCAAGATAATCCCAACTCAACGAATCAAATGCTTTATCAAAATCAACTTTCAACAAAAAAGCAGGACGTCTTGTCCTTTTTAACCAACAGATGGTTTCATTTATGATTAAAGGTCCATCAAGAATATTGCGACCTTTGATAAAAGCAGTCTGAACATTGCTAACCACCGAATTAATAACCCCTTTTAAACGATTCGATAGTATTTTCGCAATCTTACTCCTAAATAAATACATTTGTCCACAATATGACTCGTGTAACCTTGGTGTCACCTTTAATAGATAATACCATTAGGTTAGAAACCATTTATTTTATTTATAAATTTATATTTTATATAAGTAGCCATAAAATCCAACAAAGGGGCTGCACTACAAAGTGTAGATTATATATACTAATTATGCATAAGACAAATTCATAACTTGGCTTTCAAAACACTCAGTTTCCTGCAGACCTTTCTTTGTCATTTACTCCTTGGATCTCACCCTCATCACTCACTCGTGCATCTCTTTTCCATTAAAAAAAGGAAAAAAGAAAAAAAAGGTGTCCTTAATCTGAGTTTTTTCTACCATAGCTATCACAGATATTCATTCTACTCTAATTATATAATGTTCGATTTTTTTAGTCGTCCATTTATTATTAGATTCCAGATAATTACTTTGCACCAAATCCTTAATCAAAATGTGAAGGGGAGACAAAGAGCTTCTACCGGCTTCAAATCTTGCACCAAACGCGTGAATATATCACAATTCTTCAATAGAACTAGTGAGATTACAAAGAGAACCATTTGTATTGTAATCCATAATCTGACATTTTCCAATCCGCACAATAATCAATAGTGAATATCATTTACTATCAGGTTTCATCATATACATTAATAATTAACATTCAAATTTCAGTTCCTTCAATGTGTTCAAAGCTAAACAGAAAATTTCAATCCATTCTATGTGACAAGACGCACATTTAATGCGTTCGTAGCTAAGATGAAAAATGATGTTTAGTGTCCGGATGAAAATGGATATTTAAAAATTTTTAAGTTTTAATGTATTTTTTTATAAATTAAAGTTAGGAACAAATTGAAAGGAAAATTTTAATTCATTAACTTTTATTATACCATCCAAAAAGATATTGAATATTAACTTTAAATTTGGAAAGAAAAAAATATATAATAATAGTTAAGGGATGTTTTGATTGAATGGGGGGCCAGAAAGTCCCGTCAAAAGTGTTATTGGCGAGACCGCCACACCAGTCTCCAACTCCAAGCATGCGCATATTACGATTTACGAGTAATCAACTGAAAAAACACACATAATTATATTTAAGGATACACGTGTATATTACTAAACTGTATTATGAGATTTTTTATTTTTTGTTAAATCGTTTGTTTGTGAAGCTACATATAATTAACATACCAAAAATGCAGAAACCGTATGCGAACAAATTCAGAAAATTTTTATACAATAAAGATTTCTAAATAATATTCAGTATTTATTTTACAACATGTGAAAAAAAAATTGTTATGGTCACAATATTAAAATTATTATTTTTAATATACATCTCAATCTCATAGTAGAATTACATGATATGTAATAATAAAATGTATAATATCTACCTCCATTTTTAATAAACAAATCAATGGATAAAAATATGGTAGAATTTAAAATTTTCTGAGTGAATAATTAAATATCTTTTTTATAATTCAATTTTGATATTAAAATATTTTAAGCTTTTAATTCAATGATATATTACTAATCATATAATAAAAAAACTAAAATAATATTCATCACATAAATTTAAATTTAGTTTGAATTATAAATTTAAATTTAGTTTGATATGAAATTTAAATCAAATTTTAAATATGTCAAAATTAGTTATGTACAAATGTAATGTAAGATCTAGCATACATTCAAATGCAAATCAAGTTCGTAAATTTAAAATAATCGTACTTATAGAAATGGATAAAATATTATGTTAAAAAGGTTAATAAATAACAAATGTTAAAACTTTATGATGCCAAATGAATTGTATTGGAATGACAATTAATGAATATGTTATATTATACAAACAACTTTAGTGGCAATAATATTAGCTTTTTAAAAAAAAAAAAAAAAAATACAGACAACTTCAGAAAATGTTTAAATAGCAAAAGTTTATGAATGACATCAAGTGTTTAATTTATATAATGTGAATAATAAAATTTAGATTAGTCTTTCGAAAAAACAAAACATGAAATTTAAAATATTTTATTTAATACACATTTCAATCTTAATTACCTAACACGTAACTATAAATCTATAATATTTATCATTATTTTAATAATTGGTACAAATCAATTTATATATATATAAGACAAATATTAAAAATTACTATATAAATAATTAAATATCTTTCTATAATAAAATATTAATATCATATAAAAATTAATTTAAGCCTTTTAATTTAACGATATGATAGTATAATAATAAAATAAAATAGTATTCAACAACACAAAAATTAAATTCTTTTCAACTGAAATTCAAATCAAATTTTGAACGTATAAAGGCAATATATGATATAAATATCTAATGGCAAATAATATCTTAACTATTTATACAAATAAGTAAAATATTATTTAGAAAAAAAAAGTAACATATCTCAAAACCTCGTGGTATTATACGGGTTTGACAAGTGATGTATAAGTTGTTTATTTATTACATTTTATAAATTTTTTTATTTATTGTTTTCCTCTTCCAATTTAAATGTTCATAGTTTTATTTTAAGTTGTTTCAAAATAAAATATTCACTTACAAAAATATATTATAATTATTTGTTAAATTGCAATAATAACATTATACTTATAATGTAGTTGTTTTTTTAAAAGAAATTGATTATGTAAATAAATAGGAGTAGTTTTGTCTTTTAAGTTCAAAAAGAAGCAATATTATCGATACCCTTAAATATGAGTTTTATCCCGTGTACATTTAAATTATGACGAAATAACTATATCTATTAAACTTTTTCACCGAGGTGTTTATGGCCTTATGAGGCGAAAACTTTGAAATTAAAAGAAAAAATTATATAGTAACGTTAAAATAAATTGACCTAATGGAAACTAAAATAGACGTTTATAAGGCAGAACGTTAATTATTTTAAATTATTTTTAAATTAGGTTTTAAATCTGAATCAATAATTTAAATATATTTTTTTCAGATTTGAAAATAACTTAGCAATAAATGATGGTTACTATTGAACATACCCATCCTTTTTTTTATTTTACCTTTTGACCCATTATCAAACAAGTAAATTGGTTTTTCACCAGATTATTTTTGAAATAAATCAACTGTCTTTCCTCAATTTAACAATTAAGTCGATAAACATTTTGTTTTACCCGGCTAATCTGGTAGCCAGTCAACAATTTATAGTTTTAAATAGAACAAACATAATTTAGAAAGTTAAACAGTCAAAAAAAATAGAGACTAATAATTAAAACAAAAAAAAGTTGATAGAGTTTTTAATTTTTTTAAAGTTAACCCCAAAAATTTATCCATATCCTTGAAAAACATGAGTATACGTCTTCAGGTTATAATGGGGTGTGTGTATGTATGATTGTATGTATATGTATATATCTTTCTTTGAAAAAACAAATATTATCAAAAATACAAATCCAAAACTGATTGAACTGGTTAAAACAGGTAGATAGATATGTATGTATGTTTTATGTATGTATATGTATATTCTTTGTTAGATTCTAAATAATAAGTTGTAACATTTTATTAAGAGAATGTAAAGGTAGAATTATTGTATACCTAGAATTTACATGTTTATAGATTGATACCTTTACGTTAGTGATTGTAGTAATAACTACAACAAAGGATTAATAATCTGACAGTAAAATCATAAATAATGGAATTATATTTTTCTTTAAAAAGTATCTTAAGTTTAATTGTTCAAAGTTTTGGAGGTGGTTGGTGTGGTAAATAGAATGCAATGAAATCGTTTATATCATTGTTGTTAAGATCATGATCTTGATATTAGTGAAAACGAGTCGATCCTATGTAGAATCTTTTAGACATAGGATCTTAGTCAGGATCTTAAGATCTCGATCCGATTTGAACATACATTTATTAAAATTAAAATTTAGAAATATATTAATAAGTTAATTACCTTATTTGTGCATAACAACAATTTTCATATAATTTTCTAGTTCAAATTTATAAAACTATATTTAACGATACAATTAAATTATAAATATCGTTATGAGTTGCATTTAACTATCTTTACGATGTTTGGATTTTAAATATTTTATCTATTTAACATAAGATTAATATTTGGTGTAATGTATAACATATATAAAAAAGATAATGTTACTTTAGTAGAATCTTACGATCTGATCTTCATCATACGTTTCGAAAGCAAAAACGATGGAACACTAACTGCACATGTACAACATTTAGTTAAGTTCAAGTTTTGTACACAGGAGTGTAGAGTCGGTCCTGAATATTTTTATGCCTAGGACGAAATAGAAGAAATTTTTTTTAAAAAAATGCATCATATTATGTATTTAAATGGATCTGGGCAAGATATAAAAAAATAGTCATTTTAACAATGCAACATACTATTTTTTAAAGTGGTTTTTTCATTTACTGAGATGAAAAATTTTAAAAATACATGTGTGGACCTAATACATAACTTATCAGACCGAAAAAATAATGTAACTCATAATTGATGCCTTTGGCGGTACCTCATGTGGCCCCACACGGCCGGCCCTGTAGAGGTGTACTTTTGGAACACTGGATGCACATGTACAACATTTAGTTGCTCGCATTATATATCAAAAATCACTATAAAATGGGATTTCCAATATACACCAAATCCGAGCCTAGATTTTTATTTCGATTTTAAATGTACCTCGAATGATCTTCATCATATATTATCTCACACGCCGTCCTTTTTTAATTTCATACTTCTTTTTTCTTTGATAGGTACAAAATATCAACTATTTTTTTCCTCTTAACAAATTACAAATACCTTAAATTATGGTGTTTTAGATTTGTCAATATACAAACGATATATGACTATATATTGGATATATGATCCATTTATTTGTAACATTTTATTAGAATGTGTATCAATTGGAAAAGAAAACCATATTTACCTATGAATAAAGCACTAACGATAGATTTCACCTTTGATAAAAAAAAGGTAAATTTAATTCGTGAATCATAATTAACATTTAGTAATGATTGATTAGTAGTTTGTTAATTCACGAGTAATTTTGGATAATCTCTAAAACTATACACAATCTATCCTTATGAAGTGTGTACGTAAGAAAAACAATATAAGACTTCTTTCGGTATATGTTTATAAGTGTTCTTTCAAACTCTAAATAAATTTTAAAATCAATTAAATTGTGTGTATATATAAATATATATTCTATTGATCGAACATCCTTTTAAATCCTTGGTTTCATACACAATATATGGAAATGGAATTATATGTGTGTGTTCAGGTTCATAGAAGTACCAATTTTTAAAGAGTACCAGAGGTAGCAATCTTGGTGATAGAATTAATAAAATTAAAGGTTTAAAATTCACATGATTTAAAAAATTATATTTAAAAAATGTCACATTGAATTTTTAACCATTACTTTTATCAATTCTATGATCAAGATTGATTGTGATAGTTATTTTTGAACCTATACATATATTAATTTAAAAAAGAAAATTTACACACACCATGCGTTGTGCAAAAATATATCAAAAACCCTAACAAAACCATAACTTAATCAAACCTCGTGCTAGGTGCAAAGCATATATAAACGTTGAGTTGATGAAAGAATTGTTTATTGGAAGTTGGAATACGAACACAAACAAATCCTCTTTTATATATGTGTGTGTTTGTGTGGGTTCAATGGAAAATCTCTATGCATCATAAAACCTTGGAAAACCACAATGCACCAGCAGTCCAGCAAAGTATGACCATGCATCATGATCATTTGATGCATCGTGTAGTCGTTTTGAGTCGAAACACAATGCATCGCAAAGGGAAACATATTGCATCACAAGGCAAGGGTGATGCATCACGATCACTTGATGCATCATGCGGCCGATCTGCGGTCGAATTGGTCCGGCGTCCAAACCAGTCCAGTTAGTAGAACTCTGTTTATTATTTTTTTGCTTATCTACAAAACTAAAATATTAAATTACTTAGTTAGGAATCGAACCCAAAACCTCTTGTTCAATAAGTCAAAGCTTTAATTATCCATTGAGCCACAACTTCTTTTATTATCAAATTTATTGATTTACTTATTTTAATAACAATGATACTCTTTAAATCATAAACTTACCGTTGCATCGTAAAAAACTAGCGAATAAAATTCGATGTTAATATATGAAATTAGAGATCTTGTGTTTGATCTTTTATAAATTAATGTATTAAAGATTTGTTAGTTATTAAAAGAAGTAAGTCAATAAATTGAACAACAAATTTATATGTAGCTTAACGGTTAAAGCATTGTTTCATTAAATTAGAGGTTTTGAGTTTGATTCCCAGCAAAGCAATTTATTATTTTATTTTTGTAGAAAAACATAAAATTAATGGACCTATTTTGACTGAATAGACCGGTCAAACATACCGATTTGGACCGTTGGACAGATCCTAGTGATGCACCATCCTTCTCGTGTGATGCAGTGTGGTTCGACTTGGACCGACCGCATAATGCATCAATTGATCACGATGCACAAATTTTCCCGTGTGATACATTATACTTTTCCTAGTGATGCATTGTAAAATAAAATGATATGATTAAAAGGTGCGTGCATGTGTGTATCTCATCAGTAAGTAAAATGCATGCATGTGTACGTTAGATCCAACATTTGTCATGAAAATAATTCAAATTGTATTTCTTGTCTTAATTGCAACTCGATCCATTAATTGTTGTGTAGGGACAATTACAAACACCCAATATTATTAATTCTCGTAAATTAATGATAATAATAACATAATTAAGTTGACATGCATGCAACTTGTTCGATCGATACAATTTATCATCCATTTGACTTTCTTGTCATGTTGGAGAAATGTTGCATAAATTTAGACAACATCATTAATTAGGATATATTCCATGATGACGTACGCATCCATTATTTATTTCTTTGTTTTTTGTTCTATATATATATATATATATATTCTTTCCATACTTGTTTTCATCGTATCAAGAAGAATATTAGACTTTCAATTATAACTTCTTTCTTCTTCTTCTTTTAAACATGCAGCCGTCAAATGAAAGAATGTGGCTAGGAATCATGAATTGAATGTGTTACAATTTAAAGAAAAAGGTCATGGTTTAAATGTTTATTTAAAAGTAGGATATGATGATCCACCCATCACAATTAGCTACCTATCTTAATTTTCAAGCTTTTAATATTATAAATGATAAATATGACTCGAATATTGGTAACCCGAGACCCTTCTTCATAATTTGAAAAGCTCCGTAAGTGATTTTGCAATTGGAGCGAAAACGGGCTGCCATTGATCAGAAGTATGCAACAGATCAGTCTACCAAAAGGCGATTAATCTACATGTGAGCAGTGTGTTTCAACATCATATTAATCAAGCTATCAGCGCACCAATGTATTCGGACTGTGATCAATCTGCTCGTCTAAATTTTACACCACTTAAATTAGTGTTCTGGCTCATGTCTATATATTGTTATCTATGGTTAGGGTCTCTGTAACACATATTGATTAAAATCTAATAAAAAATACTCTCTTCTGTCTGTGGACGTAGGTAACATCAACCAAACCATCTTGTTTGTACTTGTGTGTTGCTTTTCCTATGATCGCTTCACAACAATAAATGATAATACGTAGATGATGATTCTGTAAATTTGGACTACACACATTTATGGTTTGTATAGTAATATTATAATAAAATACACACACTCACGTTCTCTCTCTCTCTCACACACTATAAACAAAGAACTTTTGCAAATTACGGGCTTTAAAAATATGAGCCAAAGTTTTTATTTAAAGCTGAATGTAATAAAACATCACAAAAAAATGGATACCTTCAAGATAGAGGATCCATATCACCAAATGATTACATCACCCAAAGAGAACAATATAACTAACAAAGAAAGACATCTAGCAAGCATCGATAAGCCACAGAGAAGGGATCCAAATTACCAACTTCCAAGACCTACAACTCATATTCTAGATCCAAAATAAAGAGTTAATTTGGATAAAAGGAAACAAATCTATCGAACAAAGATTTAAAATCTCGTCTGGATGAGCAAACCCAATTTGATTTGTCCATTTCCATATCCTCCAAATGGTTACCATACTACCACCAAGAAAGATTTTTAAAGCACCCTTGCTCCAACGAAGAGTAGACCAAAACGCTGAAACCTTAAAATGGTCTCATATTTAATCGGGGAAATTCAAGCCCCACCAGCCCCCAAATGTTTCTATAAATGATCTTGATGATCTTGCAATATAAAAAGGTATTGGTGGATGAAGGAAAAACAATAAATATCTCATATATATATATATATATATATATGTGACATATGATAATTTACATATATAGTTGTGTAAACTCTACTAGTTTTGTAATAGTTTATTATTGTTTGTCTTTAGTTTAGCAATTCTATCATACCTTGATCTTCACCTAGCTTGTCTTTAATGAAAAGGACATTGTTAAGTTTTGAGAATCTTTTTTAAAAACTAGCACCTACTTTTGTAAATGTAATAGAGGGGAGGGAGGGAGGGAGTGTTAAAATAGGAAATAAATTGATGTGTTCCAAAATACTAGGAGTAGGATTGGGAGTAGGTCCCCACACAAATTTCCCAACTCAAACATTAATGTGAAAAATGAAATGGGTATGTTTCTCTTTCTTCTTGGACTGAATATCACATTTTACAAAGTCTATATGCAAACTCTTATGATTCTTCAACATCTTGTTAGCTAGGTATACAAAAATGTATATTAGCAAGAAATTTTTTTATTTTTTTTTGAAGAGGTTACTTGGTTTTGTTACAATATATACAGATAGATTTGTTTTATAAAGAAAAGTATTAATTCTACTCTTATATTTTTTTGAACGGCAAATTAACCTACTAATACTACTAAATAACTCATTTGCCCCAAGTGGGGTATTCAGAACTTACTTTTACCATCTAAATTTCAACTTGCCTTCAAGGGGAATCGAACCCGTGACATTTTACTTACATATCACCTAAATTCTGTTCTTATATATAGCCATGCATATATCCAAGTTGCAATATGTTTGACTTACTCTTTTCTAAAAGGCAAAAAAGTATTATTAATAACACCATAGGCACAATGCCACAATTAAAAACCGACAATCTAAACACGTTCATTAATAATCATAATTCTAGATACGCATAACCAATAATAAAATAAAATAATCGTGAATGACAAAATCGATAATCCATATAGTATTTATTGATTTCTTATAAGTAAAAAGGTAATTTTAAACTTGAAAAAGATTGATATAATATCAAATTGTCTAAAAGATCGTTAACTAAAAAAGAATTTTCCTAAACGAAAGTTTTTCTTGGACACGTACATGACAAGTCCTATACGTTATTTGATATAATCATAATAACTAAACCCCAAAAATAAACTTAAAATACACTAGTCGCTTTATTTAATTGGAACTTTCTAACCACGTCCTCCTATTGATGTAATGTGTATAATCTTGTGATTAATGTGACCTTTTTTTGTATTATTTTAATGAATTCTTTAAATTTTTATTGGTTTATAATGTAAAGAGTATAAAGATGTGCTTTTTCTAAAAGGATGTCCATATAGCCATCTCATTTATCTTAGATTGTTGGTTTTTATAAAAAATTTGACAAGTCTTGGCCAATGTGAGCTAATAGACTCATTTATGAGCCTAATCGACTCTCTGTGTGTGCGCTCTACTGCTTTCATTTATCTCTATTGAGTAATGTACTATTTTCAAGTCTGAACCATCAAAAAGATATAGTCTAGTAAATTATTATAATTCATTTTTTCAAAGAGAAATAATTTTTTAGGACAAACAAATCATATATATAATATGTGTGCATGGGCGGATGCACATGATCAAATGGGGGGGAGGGGCCCCCAATGCTTTGGTAACAATGACTTAATTTTAATGTAATTTTAAGCTATGTTTTTGTTCACAATCCATTTAAGAGGAGGCCCTCAATCCTTAGAGGAGAAGACCCTCAACCAATAAAAAAATGAGTTTAGATTAAATAAACCTTAGGTCCAAAAAAACAGAATTATGATCACTCACAAATCATGTAATTATATAATATATATACTTGTTATTTTGTTTTATTTTAAGCATTAACATCATTGATTTAGGATAAAGGTTTATGCTTAATGGGTTAAAATCATATGTGGTCATATGCTCATTTAAAGTCACATTGGAATCCCTAAAATCATATATGTTAATGTTTGTTATTAGATTAACTATTAGGGTCTTTTAGTTTGTTAAATTAATTGATAAGTTGTTACAGTTAAATTAGTTGAACCGCTTGGAAATTTATAAATGGAATAACTAGATCTGAAACTTAAGTTAAGGATCCTCGTAATGAAAACGATGAAAACACATATACATTATGCCCCCAACGTAAGAATTTTCTAGATCCGCCATATGTGTGTGTATGTGTATGTAACCTCACAAAATGAACACATTAAGAAAGCAACCTAACTGAAGAACAATCTACAAAATGTAAAAGTTAAACGTGAAGCAACTTTGAATATATCAGACAAATGAAGGAACAATATGACAAGGTCAGCCATAGCCATAGGCCCATGAACATAGTAACCATGATGAGCAGTAACATGTGCAACAAGAAGAACATGGTGACTAGCATCGACACACGAGCTTGAACAAGCAACATGAACTTGAACAACATCACACATGTTTGAAGGAGCTTGAACAATATCATCAACAACAACATGTGTAGTAACATATATCACACGAGATGAGTTTGAACAACCTTGGACAGCACCAGCACACAAAGACAAGGGTCATCAAGAACAGAGCAGGATATTTGTTTTTAATATTATTAATGTTTCTATACATTTTTTTTAAATCTATAGTCACAATATCTTAATCAATCATAATTGGTATCTTACTTTCATCTATCACTTCGTCAACGACATTATAACATTTAATAATAATATATAATATGAAACTAGAAAAAGTCATTAGGTGATCATGTGACTAATTAATAAGAAATTTTGAACTAAAATTCACATGGACAACTATAAAACCTCACCAAACATTATGAATCAACTAACACACACCCCCGTTGGTTTAGTTTAAAGCTAGCTAGCTAGACAACATCATCTAGTTGAACCATATTTAAATAATTAAGACTATATATAATTATACCCTTGTAAATCTGTTGAAAAATATCAAGATTTTGAGCACAATATCTAAATGGAATATGTGGATGGCCACTATTCCAAGTATCTAAGGATCCTTCTACATGGGATTAGATTTGTTCTCTATAAAATAATCATTTTATATAGTATTTGTGTTTTACAATGTATTTTCTTAAATAATTACTTTTATATTTCAAATTCAACAATAATTACTTGTTATTTTTTATCAAAAGAATATTATACATCACATGATTGACAAAAATCCTAGAGTTATCTATTTTTCTAGATATAGAAAATAAAGTGTTAAAAACCATGCCTTAAAAAATAAAGGATTTGCGACGTAAAAGGCGACAGGTTATCAATGAATGGTCTTGTAATTCCTTAGAAAAAGAATGTTATGATCATTAAAGTTTGCTCACTTTACTTTTCCTTGGGAGTTTTCTACTAGTCCAGAGTTTTTCATGAGTTGTTGTGCGTTTAGTTGATGAAAATTGGGGTGTTTTTGGGTTTCGTTTTTGACGAAAAGAAGAGTTTTATAAAAACATGTTCATTTACTTATTTTTCTAAAATAAATTTTCATTTTTATCAAATATTTGTTTCCAAAATTTATAACTAAATATTGAAAACACTTCTAACCTATTTTCAATCGTTTTCACTTTAATGAAAACATGGTGTTTTCTAAAATGTTCATATGCCACCGATTTCATTTCCAAGTGAATATGTTTTTTGATTTTCATGAATTTCAAAACTGAAAACTACAATTGCTATATGAACGCGTTTTCAGAATTCTTAAATGTTTTTTAAAAAACTAAATCAAAAAACACTTTTTTTCTAAAACTGAAATTGAAAATAAATGAATAATTTTCGTCAAGTAAACGCAGTCAACGGTCTCGTAGTTCCAAACGAATAAAAAGTTATAAAATTGGATCACTTTTTTTTTTTTTTTTTTTTTGAGTTTTCTTCTAGTCCAAATATTTGTTGACCAACCAACCTATCAACATTATCATTTGAAGTAAGTAAATTATTAATTAAAAGGAAAATAAATAGTAAAGTAGGTGCATGAGATTAGAAGGAATGAGTTTTTGTGCCAATATGGATGGATCATGGATGGGATAAAGACATTAGATATGGTGTCATTCCCTAAGCTCGATCATGGTTGGATATTTGAGGTAGCCAAACCATCTAAATTTATAATGACTAAAAAAGCAATAGGAATGTAGGACTTTGGAGCACTGTTGCCATAGCCACCATATGAAACGGGTATTGCTATATGTGAAACGGGTACGACTATATTTATCTATTTATAAATTTTAGAGTAAATTTCATACATGGTCCTTGTCTTTCCTACGAAATCATCCTAAACTTCGTTTATTGCATTAGTGATTCCTTCTTTTACTGTTTGATTTCATTGTTGACTTGTCGGTCCTTCTTCTGTCAATTTTAACGGGTCACTCTATTGAATTTATTAAAAATACAATCTTTCCCTTATTAATATATAATAATAAATGAATAGTTATTATATTATGATTTAATAACAACAAAAAATTACTAAGGGGGCGTTTGGTTCGTTGGAATCTGATGGAATGGAATGGAATCTGTCAAAGAAATGGAATTCTGGAAGGAATGAAATCTGTCTGAATCCAAATACTATAGTTTGTTGAGAATGAGAAGACCAGTTGTTAAAAGGATTGCTTTGAAGGAATGGAATTTAAATTCCTTCCATTTTGCTATGGAATGGTCATTCCTTCAAAATGGAGGATTTTTTCTAAAATGTGGAATGATCATTCCATTCATTTGGACTGCCAAACAACCCATCAGAATGGAAAATCTATTCCTTTTCCGTCGGATTCCATCAGATTCCAGCGAAACAAACGCCCCATAAGTTTTTACAAATCACAAACCCAAATAAATCAAACAAAAACTCCAACGCCGATGAATATGTATTCTCTATCCTTCTCTCCAACGGCCGACACCATCTCCGCCACCTATTGCCATCGTGCTTGGCTGCTTTCCTCACCTCATCCACTTATAACCTCTCTTTGCTACATCGATCTAGTCTCCTATTTCTCTTAGAGCACCAACAGCCTCTCGTCATTGCCATCATGCTCTCCTCTACATGCTACAACTCTCGTATCCTCTTCCACTTATACATAGTATATAATCACATATTGATATTACTTGAATTTTATCTCTCAGTGTTATATCTTTATATAGCTTTAAATAATATAATTTGCCAAAAATATATTAACAACCGTCATATTTTATCTCAAATGTGTAAAAAGTAGTAACTAATATTTATCTTTTATTTGATCTCATATTTGTAAAATAAGTAATTGTATTTTTCTTGTTTGGTGAAATGTGGATGTGACACGTGACGTTTATGTCTTCTGCTTTACTATTATATAGTTTATTTACCCGTGTAATATACGGATTTGTTTCAGTGATAATTATTTTAATAAATTATAAATTGTAGAATTCGATAATAGTACCAGTTGGCAGTTAGTTATTCATTTAATAGTACAGATAGAATAGATATAGATATAGATGTTATAAGGGAATATTTGATAAGAACAAAATGTTAACAAGAAAGAAATAAACTAATGGATGGTAAAATTGCAAAACTCATACAGTATGCATAGCGGTCTTAGGATCAATTCTATTGGATTTATGATTTTGTAAGTTAGTAAAATCTGTAAAAATTCTAAATGTTTAAATAAATTATCTTATGTGTTTTTTTTTGTAGCGACATGGTCGATGCAAAGGTGGAAGAATCAAATAACTTTCTGCATTGATTAAAATAGAGAGAAAGCAAACTCTAAAGACCCATTTCTAAGTATTCAAAAGATGTTATGTAGGTCAAATTGAAAGAAAAATACGGATTTTAAGGGGAGAGTTTGTGAGTTATAAATCTTGTTGTTTGCCTCCTTTCATGTGTTAAGCTAAGCTGGTTGAGTTTTTTCTATGAAATAAATAATAATAAAAGAATGATAGATAGGAGTAATATAGTTATTTTATATTTATTATTTATTTTTTAAAAACTAATACATGTATCCTTCCTAGTGTTGTTTCTTTTTAATTAGTTACCAAGAAAGAAGGTCCTGAAACATCTGAATGGAAAGAGTGCGACTCGTTTTTGGCTTTTCCACCCATTCTTCGTTTGTTCTCTATTTGAATAATAAATATATATAAATAAAATTAAGACAAGAAGAAAAGAATGAATGCATCCAAGGACAAGGATGCCCTTTTGTTGCATTGAGAAAAAGGTCAAGAACAGATTTTGGTTTTGACTTTTTCTTGTATTTATTTATTTTGATTCCAAATATATTAATTAATAAAAGGAATCCATATTTATTTTTAGCCCAACTCTAACCGATTTAGAACATGGGTCAAAAGGTCAATGCCTAATTTACATTTAAATCACCAGAAGCCCGTTAATATAAGCCAGCTTTTAATACTACTCATTGTTCTTTTATAAATATCCATTTTATTGTTAAGTTTTAAACAAAAATCTAATGTAAAATTTGAACCTCTTTAACCATACATACTTCTACTTGCTTGGAATTAAAATAAATTTAGACAATTAGGATTTATATACTACAGGTGACAGACTGACAGGCTTATATAAAAAAGTATGAAATAAATAAATAAAATTGGGGAAAAAGGAAAATTAACAAAAAGGCGTCCTATTGCTTCAAAATTGGTTCTTTCTCCCGAGCCATGGCCCGTGGGTCAGACCCAGACCCAGGTGCTAACCTACCTTGCCTAAAAATCCCATGCCCAAATTTTATGATGAAACTTTTACAGTGATGAGTAGGAAAAAAAAAATGAAAATGAAATTAAAATTAAAATTTGTAGACAAAGCTGCTGGAAATAGCTGGAAAACCTACTCCTCCAAGAATTGCTTCACGATCTTCATGCTTGGTTCTACCACCTGTTTTTCCCAGATTTCCGCCACCCTTGCTCCGCCGGACTCCGCCGTCATCACCGCCCTAAACGCCTCCGTGGCATCTATTCTCTTCAATTCCCACCCGGCGTCTTTCAGCCGTAGGATTTTACTCACTTGTTTCTTCGCCAGCTGACACGTGTTGTCCTTGATCCTTCTCACAGCCTCATCGTACGCCTCTGCCTGCTCCCTCATCTCCTCCTCAGAATCCGACCCATCGTCTCGCCGGAATTTCGTGAAATACGTCTCCAACTCCGGCACTCCGATCGCCTGACCCAAACCCAACCGGTTCACGGACTTGTGTTTACCGGAACGGAAAAACTCTGCAAGCTCCTCGAACATCCCGGAATCCAGCATCTCGTCGACCCGTTTTGACAGGTACTGGTTTAAAACCGGTAAGGAAACGTCGACCCAGATGAAACAGCATTCGTAACGCAAGTCTGAGCTCACCGGATGCGGGTCAGGGCCGTTGAAAACGTCGGCTTTGGAGTCGTAGCGTTTTGTAAGGAGAGAGTATATAAAGGAGTTTGAGCCGCCAACGAGAAGAGGCAAGCCGCGACGGGATTTAATCTCAGAGATTATTTCGGATGCCAGTTTTCGGAATTCACAAGGACCAAAAACGGATTTGGTGGGGTCAACCGCTCCAAGAAGGTGGTGGGGTACACCGAGGCGTTGTTGCATTGTGATTTTGTTGGTAGTGATATCAAGTCCAGCGTAAACTTGCATTTTATCAGAGTTGATGATTTCTGAGTTTTGGAAATAACGAGTAGCTAGGTCGATTGAGAGACGGGATTTTCCAGCGCCGGTTGGACCCATGATGACGACAATCTTTCGCTTACGGCGACGGGAGGGGGTGGTGGTGGGGGGTGCTTTAGCGGCGATTGTAGAGTGTTCCATGTGTATCTGAGAAGGAGAGGGGTTGGGTTGAAAGAAGGTTAGAAATGAAGAGAATAATTTGAAGCGATTATGAAGAGAAGTTGTTGAGAGTGGTAGTAGTCTCATAAGGAATTGAATTTAGGTAGGTTTGAATGATGATGATGGATGATGCACTTGAATACTCACACCGCCATACCATCACCAGAAGAAGCTACATACAAAACACATGACAGAGAGAGAGAGAGAGAGAGAAGAAGAAGATGATGTTGATGAAGAGAGAGAGAGAGAGAGAGAGAGAGAGAGAGAGAGAGAGAGAGAGAAGTTTGATTTTGGGGTTCTAAGAGTGAAAGAAATTTTAAGAAAATATGAGTGAGTTTGTTACATACAATATATGTATATATATATTATTATTACCTACACATATTTAGAAAAGCCTCTCTTTCTCTCTCTTTATATGTATATGTATATCACTATATCTATATCTCTCCGTGAAGATATCTTATTCTGAGGAAGAGAAATTAATAGGAGAATAGTGATGATAGGTGATCATATTCTTATTCTCATCATTGCTGCTTGTTATTTGAATCAATGCCTCTGTTTGGAACTGGATGGATTATTACAGAGATAGATAAATAGATATGTTTGGAGTTGGTCGGAGAAGATGATCGGAGCATTTAGAAGAGGAGGAGAAGGGGAATAATCGGAATGTTTGGGGGTTGTCTTGTGGTGGGCTTCATTTTATAGGTAATCCGATACTTTTTCCACTAAAAAGCTATTATTTAACCCTGCCCCACTATATATTACTGTTCTTTTAATCAATGAATATTCATTCATTTATTTCTGTTTTCTTTATTTTACTTATGAATTTTGTTTGGCTTATTCTATCACCACATCCCCTCACATACTAATTACACACTCCCTCTCTTTTTCTTTTAATTATCTTAATCATTATAAAAAGCATTAGGTAACTAATATTTGATTTGACTATATAATAATTAGAAATTTATAATTTGTTAAAACGTAATAATGATTAATTAATGATTGATTGTTAACAATTAAAATAGAAAATTTATAATTAAAATCATTATTAAATAATTATCGAATGATTTAAATAACAAAACAATTATTTGACAATATAACATAATACACCCTAATAATAACCAACTTGTATAACATTAATATCAATATTACAATAGACTTGTTTGTAGGCACGTACCGATCTTTGTACATTCAATTCATTCACTTTCTTTTTTCTGTGCGTATTTTGGAATATCGATTATACCCATAAACGTCAGCCATTGGATGATCTTCTTCCAAATCAACTTTAATAAAATGAATGATTGGTTAGCAGATTGCAACCAGTTTATCAGGTTGCGAGTCATTCTTTTGAAAAAAAATTAATTTTGCTAAGTTTTAGTTAGTTGTAGATTTTTTGTACTATGAAAAATGGTTGGAAGTTTTAATCAATTGACTATTGTCTAAAATATTTTTAAATGTTTAAACTTTAGTTATTAATAATGAGTTTTAATATTTTTTTATTACTATAATGAATTGACTATTGTTTAAAATATTTTTAAATTGTTATTAGTTTTTTATACAACGATAAACGCAAGTTATACGTAATCTCAGTCGTCAGATTATGGGTTCACAATAAAAAGAAATACAAAAAATTATAAAGTTTTAAAAAATATACAACATACACATTATTAGAAAAAATTGCCAAAAAAAATTATACAGCTTTTAAACGGAACCACCCGGATAACGTCTGGGTGAAATACCATTTAATAATTGTTGTGCGCTTGTAGCAGGACTAGTTGTGGAAACATTATGGTAGGGAGAACTCCAAACGCAAATATTTATCCAAACATTTTAAATCAACTATTTATTTTAGGGTTAATTACGTAAAATGTAATCTATTGTTCTTTTTTTTTTTTTTTAATTTGTGTAACACATCAAATTTTTTAAATTTAGGGTAACATACTTTCAAAATCAAGTCTGGAAGGTAAAAGTTGTAGACATGACAACTTCTTTATCCGATCAATTTTTTTTATGAAATTGATGGTATTGTTGTTAAATAGATGTGCATTATTTTGTGCAAACTAAAATGACTTTTTGATAACACATTGCAATTTTAAGCAAATTAAAAATAATTATGCAGATTTATAAATGGGATAATAACAAAAATACCCAAAAAAACAACCAATTTCTCAAGTTTTACAAAAAAAAAAAGCACATTACCAAAATACCTAACATTTTCGTTACCATATTTACGTGACGACCAATATTTACGTTATTTATACTTTTTATTATTTTTTAATGCATTTTGTTACAAAATGTGAATTACCATGTAAACGACCGTGAATTCACGTTACCAAATCTCATCGTGCTCATTTCTAAGAATAGATTTAATAACGTAAAGGTAATGTATTTTACGTTACTTTTTAACTTTGGTAACGTAATGTATTAAAAATTATTAAAAAATACAAGTCATGTAAATAGTAGATGTTACGTTAACGTGGTAATATAAATAGTTAGTATTTTGGTCAGGTGAGTTTTTTTTAAAGTATTTTTATAACTATTCCTTATAAATTAAGCAAATAAAAAAATTACCCTTAAAAAATAGGTGTGACAGTAGCATATGAGACAGAGTTATTACAAATTATAATGAATGATTTTTTATATTTGAATACTTGATTTAAAAAACATGGGAATGTGGAATCGATTGGGGCGCCACCAAGGCTGGGTGCGGGTTTCACCCATCATCCACCTGAGTCGCAATTGGCTAAGTAAATTTAGACCACCGGCCAGGCCACTGTGTCGCGGTTAGCAATGCAGTGGGCGTGGGTGCCTACTGTCCCCACACAAGCACATGGTCCCACACCACTTCGAATAACATTTTTTTTCTCTTAAAAGCCAGGTTTAATATTGAATAAACTCAATCAACTTTTCTCAATTTCTCAATTAAGTCCCTAAACTTTTTTTTCAATTGTTTAAGTCCCTAAATTATGTTTGTCTTATTCAAAAGTATATATTTTTGACCGGCTACCGGATTAGCCGGTAAAATCAAATGATAAAACAAAAATGTTTAGGAACGTAATCGCTAAAATATAAAAAAATGATAGGTTTTTTACAACATTAATCGAGTGAAAAACTAATATAACTTGTTTGGTAACCGGTCAAACAGGTCAAATATATACTTTTAAATAAGACAAAAATAGTTTAGGAACTTAAACAATAAGAAAAAAAATTTAAGGATTTTATCGCGAAAATGAAGATAAATACATTTTATTTCGAAGATAAATAAATTTTATTTTTAAAATAAAATAAAATAAAAGATAAATACAATTCATTATTTTAAATATATATGACAATTAATTATATTTTTCTTGTATTTTATTTATAGGAATTAATATTTGACGGAATCATCATATATGTAGATTGTCAAAAGGTAATTGAATATTTAGTAATAATAATCTATCTATATAAATGTATAATAAATGAGAACACAATATTGCCACATGACCTTACCATATTTAATTAAAAAAGATAAATACAACATTATTATTTTTAATATAAAATAAAATAAAAGATAAATACAATTAATTTTTTCAAATATCTATAAATTTCACCAAAAAAAAGAAGATAAAATACAACATTATTATTTTTAATATAAAATACTATAAAGATAAATACAATTAATTATTTCAAATATCTATAAACATTAATAAATAAATACAACAGTATTATTTTTAATATAAAATAAAATAAAAATTAAGAACATATATCATAATATTAAAATGAATAAGATTATATTTGAAAAGAAAAAATACAATACCAATAAAGAACATATATCATAATAAATAGTCAAATATGTCAATTAAAAATATAATTTTAAATTAGAAGAAAAATATAAAAAATGTAATATTACAAAGTTGAAGAGTCAAAATGTAAACATTTAAACTTAGGCTAGATTAAGCTAGCTAGTATATCGAGTAGGCTATTCTAATACTCGAGCTCGACTCGATTATTACTCGAGTAGCTCGAGCTCGGCTACATTAATTGCGAGTCAATTATAAGTTTTTTTACAAGTTAATCTCGAATAACTTACGTATTATTTCGTTTCATTTACACCCAAGTTCGACATGGAGGTGGTGTTGTTTGATGGTGTGTGACATGTGATGGTTGTCATCATGAACATGATGAAAATCAAAGAAAACCCCATTCAATTTGATTTTTAATTTTATTTAATTATAAATTTAATAATAAATCTAGAAACAAGAGAAAATATAGTAATAACATATTTAAGGCCTAAATATCTCTAATTAATGACTAAAAAAATAATTAGATTATAATTAAACTAATAAGTCATATTATTAAAATTAATTTAAAATAATAAGTAATTAATACATTACAAAAGTTAGTTAATTAAAGTTATTAAATTTAAAGGACTAAAACATAAATAAATTAACATATTAAGGGACAAAAAACAATAGGGTAAAAGAGTCATTTTCACATATTTAACCGCAAGTGTAATAGATGATGTCGGGATTATTGGTGTAATAAATGAAGATTAAGAACAAATTTCATAAACTGAAGCAAAGCACAGGACCCATTTATGTAATTTACTTTTATCATTTTAAGTGTTATTGTTATTATTATTATTATAATAAATAATTTTATTTTTTTAGGGTCGTTATTTCTATTACTTAAACAATTAAACATACAAATTAAATCAGTATTTAAATTCATTAATAGTCTATACTCGAGTTGTTATTCTTCGCCGTCAAATGATTGGACTTATCGTTGAAAATCCATAAAGCATGCCAACTAAATTAAGATTTGGGCTAATCTCATTAGACTTTCTACAAGTTTTTTTTTTTTTTTTTTTGTAAAACCGTATATCTTTTAGATGCTTCAACAATGGTTAAACCGATCCTTAAATATGTCATAAATTTATTTAATAATCACAAAATATACTAAAATATATTGATAATTGTTCATCATAATTAACCAACACGTGACTATTCTCATTTTCAGACATTGTGCGTGAAATTCTCTTGTTGAATGTTTAATTTAATAATATTGCGTTAGTCAAATAATATTCCGATTAGTGAATTATGCATGACGAACTGAGTAATACGTGGTACCAGTTTATTATTTTAGCGGATTACTACTGTTTACGAGATCACGAGATTAAATAGATTGAAGTAACAGTACTATTGAAATTATGATATCTAGTTTGGATTGTTGGGTATCAAGTTACTAAATATAGAAAGTGTATATAGGGGGCTGCTTTGAATATCATGGTTTTCTTCTCAAGTAGGCAAGCTAAAACGGTGTGTGTTTGTATGTTATTGGAACAGAGATTAGCTAACGCAACTTAACAATATGCTGCTGTGGATTCATTTTAAGTTTTTTACTTTTTAGTTAGTATGTTTTTTATTTTAATATATTTCATTCAAAATACCCACGTAATACGTGGGTCACACTACACATATGATGTGTGTAGTCGACGGGTTCCATTTTGATGATGAACCAAGATTTATGATGTGTTGCACATGTTTAGTATGGTGTAAGGAATGATACCAACTGAAATTGAGATTTACATGAGGTACACATAATCTTCGATTTTAATTTAAAATTTTCAATACCAATATTACCCCCAATAACGTGGGAAAGAATTTTAAGCAAAATTTATATTTTATTTAATGATTTTAATGATAAATGATTGGCTATAAATAGTTTTTGGGTACCCCATTCTAACATGGTACCCATTGATCTTGAACATATATATATATAAATAATATGGTTCGAGAGATTAACACTCGTTATGCAGCGCACCAGAATGTACCACGTCTAAAAAATCTTTTTTTTTTTTCATAAATATGTCTTGATTAACATTATGAATATAATATATAAATTTCACATACATTCACATCTCCTAACTCCTAAAAAATGATATGAACGTACACTTACATAAATTTGAATATATGTGAACGTGCATTTATGTGATACGTGATTTTATGCATTTAGAATGTTCGAATTTGCGTGAAGTTTATGTATCATGTATAATGTTAGTTATAACATGTTTATGAAAAAAATTTCAAAAAAAATAATTTTAAAAGTGGTATCTTCGGGTGCGCTGTGTAATAGGTGGTACTCACTTGAACATATATATATATATATATATATATATATATATATATATATATATATATATATATATATAGGGTGGGTTCAATGGAGAACCTTATGCATCGAAGAACCTTGGAGAACCACAATGCATCACTAGAAAAACTGAAATGCATCACGCGGGAATTTGATGCATTACGTGGAAATAATGTAGAAATCGATGCATCACGCGAGAATTTGATGCATCACGTGGAAATAATGATGCATTACGGGGGAATTATGATGCATTTGTGATGGTGCATGGAGGTTCTTCAAGGTTCTTCGATGCATGGAGGTTCTCCATTGAACCCACCTCAGTATATATATATATATATATATATATATATATATATATATATATATATATATATATATATATATATATATATATATATATATATATATATATTTATTTATTTATATATATATATAGGGAGGTTCAATGGAAAACCACCATGCACCGGAAAACTTGTGAAAACCGCACTGCACCACCACAAATGCATCAAATTCCCCGCGTGATGCATCAAATTCCCGCGTGATACATCAAATTTCCCGCGTGATGCATCAAAATTCCGCGTGATGCATCCACCTTATTTACGATCATGACACCGCGTTTTTCATGAAATGCACCAAATCGGACGGTATGCGTAGGTTTCCATAGTTTTCAGGTGCATAGTGGTTTTCCATTGAACCCACCTATATATATATATATATATATATATATATATATATATATATATATATATATATATATATATATATATATATATATATATATATATATATATATATATAAAACCTAAATTTAGTGTAGAATACATAGAACCAATATCGTCCATAAATTAGATTAATTTAATGGTCTTGATTTAAAAGAGTCAAGTTTGGAATTAGAGAGAAAAAAGATTGTTATTAGTGATATTTTAATTAACTCAATGGTAAAAAAGGAAAAGATTATAAATAGCAAAAAGATTGACATTAGCAAAATAAATATATTTTTCTTTAATTAAAAATAACATTAAAATGATTAATTTTTAAATAAAAAAATTATACCATAAAAACGAGAATTTTATACTTTTTTTAAACGAGATCGGTCATGATATATTTTTCGAAATATTTTACGTGCTTATTTTTCGTTTAAAAAAAATTTACCCAGACCACGATGCAATATAGCAAGGCGAGATCATTCAATGTCGAAGGAACACTTGATATCGTATGTTCAACGTCGATGCAACACTGCATATATACTCAATATTAACAGAGCCAAAATAATGGTCAAAATTAGTAGTCAAAGTTGATGGATTTAACGAAAACGATCATGATATATTTTTTTCGAAAAAATTTTACGTGTTTGTTTTTCGTAAATTTGTTTTTCCAATACGACCATTCAATATATTATATAGAGATCATTCAATGTTGAAATTACAGTTTATATCATATATTCAACGTCGAAGTGATACTATATATCATATATGTTACACTGCATGTCCATTCGATATTAAAATATTCAAAAAAGTCAAAGTGGGCAGCCAAATTTGGTGGACTATTATTAATTCAATATTAATTGTATGATTATCATCCTATCCCTACTGTTATATTATAATCCAATGATTTAGATTGGTTCCATAGTTCTGCACTAAATTAAGGTTCTGTAAAAATCTCAATCATATATATATATATATATATATATATATATATATATATATATATATATATATATATATATATATATATATATATATATATATAATGTGGTTCGAGAGAGTAGCACTCATTATGCAGCGCATCAGAAGGTACCACCTTTAAAAAAACTTTTTTTAAAATTTTGTTTCATAAACATGTTTTAATTAACATTAATAAGATCATATGTAAATTTCACACACATTCACATCTCCTAGCTCCTAAAAAATGATGTGAACACACACTTATATAATTTTGAATGTATGTGAACGTGCATTTATGTGATGCGTGTTTTCATGCACTTAGAGTGTTCGGATTTACGTGAAATTTACATATGATCTGTGTAATGTTAATCAAAACATGTTCATGAAAAGTTTCAAAAAAAAATACTTTTAGGGGTGGTATCTTTTGGTGCGCTGCATAATGGTTGGTACTCACTTCAACCTAA